>LS522195.1:72540-85770 GCA_900490845.1 Pristionchus japonicus
CAATTTCCTTTTCAAGCTGAAAAACACAATTTCAAAGAGAACACTTTTTACGAACAGACTCAAAAATAAAACACGAGCGCCAGAATTGGCATAAATCATGCACGAAGCTCAACTTTGACAGTGATTGCAATGATGTAATAGAGAAAATCAACAAACCATGTCGATATCAACTGCTGCACTTCCAAAAGAGTCCATGATTACTTGAGAAGTAACATATCTTAGTGTCTGTCTGTCTGTTTGTTTGTTTGTTTGTGACTAACGTCTGTCACGCTTTTGAAAAATCTCTATAACTGGCCTAAAAGTGATCGCCCAAGCCCATGCCCGATACCATACGAACCCCCACGAAAAACTTTTTCAAAATTTGCACAAATTTCATAGTGATGACGCAATATGACGAAATTTCTGTCCACACCTTATTCGCTTCAAACTCGATCAAATCACTCAGGAGAACCACCAATCAACTTCACGAGACTAAAACTTTCAAAATCTGCATATTACATAGTGATGACGCAATATGAAGAGATTTCTCTTCACACTGTATTCGCTTGAAACTCAACCAAATGACTCGGGCGAACGACTAAACAGCTTCATGCGCAGAAAACTTTCAAAATCACATTGCTTTCATGATGTTTAATGGATCGTGGGGACTATCTCGATGGCAATGCGTGAAAGGGTCGTGTGGATAGCAGTGGGAGAAAAGTTGCCACGGAGCCACGAAGTGGCGAAGTCGCAACTTTTTCGACCACTGCTATCCACACGAACTTTTCACAATGCTATACGAGACAATACCCTCCTCAAGACTTATGATGGTTCCCAGAGACCGGATCGCCCTACCCTCCAGGCCGACGTAGGTGACTGGCTCACCTCTCTTTCTAGATTGACGTATTTAGCCGGATCGCCCGCTCCTTTCCGTAGGATCATACAGCGCTATTAAAATAACCTCAATGCATGGCCCGACGTGCGATGCGCTTGCGAAAGGCTCATGTGGCTGAGATCTTTTCGAAAAAGTTGCGATGGAGCCACGGAATGGCGGAGTCTCTCGACTCACGGGCCTTTCGCAAGGGAGGATGCAGGCTTGCAATTCAAGTGACTCTATGATAACCCTAACACACACCCAGGTGTACAACGTAGCAACCGTAGGTTGCTAGTTGTTGGTTCTTTTCCTGGAGAGGTTCGTTGACTGTGAATCGTAGGTTGGAGAGAGGGCAGACAACCCGCTGGTGATTCGATTTCAATTAGGGAAGGGAACTGCTCATATGGCATACAAAGGCGAGATGATTCAGAAACGCGAACAAAGCGCTGTGTAGCAGCCGCGGCCGCAGACCCTGGTCGTTTCTGCCGGCTATCACTACGTGGTGTGCCACTACCGTAAACTTTTGTCACGTTTTTGTGTCACTCTCGTTTTGCATTATCGATTACTTAGCCCGTGAAAAATGTTTCCGCCTCTAAATATGTTCATTCGATAGGCACCGACATTCTCCATCGAATGGCGAATTGTTCAGCGCATTTAGATTGGCCAATCCTTGAAAAATCGATATTTCCTTTTTTTTCAATTTGCGCAGAAGTTGGTTTTTATGATGCATCCTCTCAAAATCGGCGTGTACTACCTCTCTAGGTGGTTCTATTACTTCCTCCTCACATTCTTCTATCACATCCTGGCGCAGTTGATGGCAGCCTTTTTTTTCTGCTGCGGAGCTCTGACAAGGGAACCGCATAAGTTGTCCGCGTTCCCGTCACAATCCGTTATGACAGGTCGATAACTACCCCGCAGGGGATCCAAGAACCGTTTTCAAAACCTGCTATTTTTGATTCCTTAGTAACGAAAATCGATAATTAAAATTCAATGGGAAATCTGTAAGCTCGGCGCTCTAAATAGTCTCAGATTCTAAACGGTTAGAGAGCATCATCCCTCGTAGTGTAGTGAATAGTGCCCCTGGCTATCATTTTGAAGGTAGTGGGTTCGAGTCCACCTCAAGCCTTTCCGCCCACTCAGGCTTTTCTGAGGTGGTCGAAAAGCCAAGTTAGGCGCCCTGGATACGGTAAACTGGTGTATTTCATTGTTTGCGCCTGTCAGGCTTTTCTATGGACTAGTAACAGAAACCCAATCGAAAGCCAATGGAGTCTCCAATCATTCTTGCCAAAACTGAACCGGCGCAATGAGAATGAGTGAGCGAACCGCTCACCCCCGAGATCGAATGGGTAAAAGGTGACGTTATCCCGTTATTCAAGGCACACGAAGTCCTGCGGGACATCACTGCTAGGCCAGTGAAGATTCAAGGGCAATTCAGTCCGGAGGGCCTAATCTCTTCTTCGGACGTACTTTACCGCGTGATCTAGTCACTACCAATTTTCCCTTCCGGGCGCCTTGGTTTGGCGCAGGCGGTGACACGACCGGGGGTTGAACCCGGAGGAGATGGAATGGCGGGGCGCGCCATAGATTCCATAGACAAATTAAAATTCCTGTTCTTTCAATTTTTCAATTTAATTCCTGAGACACATTCATTGTTCGCACGTAGGCGAGTTAGGCTTTATTCATTGTGAGCAAAAATGAGTTGGACAGCCTAGGCGCTTCCCAACTCGGAAACTCGGAAACTCGGAAACAACTCAAGTTGATCCCCCAGAGTGTTAAGGACCATTCGTTTAAAAAAATGTGACTGTAAAGTTTTTCTAAACTTGATTCGATCTATTTTTCCCAATCTGCCAGACAACGAAAATCACCCGCCTCTCTGATTATGCAAATGCACTCGATTACCCCTTGAAATTTCGTAATTTGCATGCTTTCCTATTTCTCATCACCCCTCCACTTTTTCATCCTCCCCTTGGCCTCATTTTCGTCACTATAAAAAATTTAACTTTTTAAAATGTGACAAAAATGTAACTTTCTGATCACCGCCTCTTTGAATGTCCTCAAAGAAAACGGCGCTTTTATTAATTTTTTTATTATCTTATATTAGGTATTTCCCTCGTCATCCTGGTCATCGTTCACTATTATTATCCATAATTTTTCATTGTTGCACGCTTTCCCATTTTCTTTTCCTTGATCGTCACTTCGTCGTCACTAGACATCAATATTCGCAGATGGGGGACGTTATCTGGTGCGTCGTCTGGACGACGAGAGAAGAATTGGGAGGAGGCGGCGCCCTCGTCTTCTCTACTATTATTTCGCGGCTTGTTTATTTTTTCCCCTTTGGGTCCCCTTTTGCCCCCTCGAGGGTCGTGCTCTTTCGTGCGATATAAATATGTCGGCTGAGTAACCTTAAGGACCGAAAGCCTCGAACGTTTGCGTTCAGAACGGGGTGAGGTTTCACGACCTCTGGCCATGTCGCCATGTCGCCGGCGTGTTTCGACGCAAGTCGTAACACAAAACACATATTTATCATTGCCGAAGGACCCCGACACCTTGCAGTCTAGAAGGATGTCTAGAACGGAATTAGTCCATTGATCATCTAGGGGTGTCGCCCCTTGATGATCCGTTGTGACTGTATTTTGCCTCAAATGTTCTAGCCATCGTCTAGACTGACCCTTAGGGTTTTCTTGCTTTTTGGAGGGGTACAATGAGTATTTTTTGCAAGCGCTCAAAAATTTTCAATTGGAATCTGTATTTTGAATGCATATTTTTGAATTGTATGCGTTTTATGTTAAAATGAGAGAACGAGAGAGAAAGGCTGCAACCCTTTTCCCACTCGGCTCGGTGCGAATTGTTGAGAGAGGTTGAGGGTAGAGGCAGGGATCTATGGTAACGTACGAGTATCGGTAATGTGAACCTACGTCCCCCCTGCCTCACCTTACCTACTCTGACGACAATTGCGTACCGGACTCAGGAGCCTCCCTGAGTTGATTCGCACTTTCAGTGCTTGACGCGGCTGGGTGGGAAAGGGGTTGCATGCTGGGGTAAATTGGGAAGTGAGAGGATAATATTGAGAAGTGAGAGTGCGTGTTTTGCATTATCGGAAATGTATTTATGCGCTCTAGGCCGACTGATGGGGAGGGGGGGGGGGGGTAATCTCCTTCATCATGGCAGGATCGAGCGAAGTGCTGAGGCAGAGGACAGATTCAAGTCGAGATGCCCGAATCATACACCATCGGAAAGTCTAATCGAAAGGCCTGAACACTGAGGAGCTCTCGCCGGCTTCGACTTCTCCCTCAAGGCTGATGTTTCCCCTGTAAGTGAAAGGGAGAATGAGCAGAGATCGAATACTTATATTTCAATCTTTTTTTTATTGTGGGTCGGGTAGTTAATAGAGTAAAAGATTAGATATTGCGTGGGCATCTCGATGGCTGCAATGCAATAATTGAAAATTTTGAGATCATATCAAATGCAAGGCACAATGTTTCCTCTGATGCCAGTTTCAGAGAAAAATTATATGTTTATTGTGCAGCACATGCTGGTGGTCATGTTGGGCGATTTAGTGCCCCAAATTTTTTAAGTATGTTTTTGAAAATTGTTGAGTATGATTCTGAAAGCACTGTTACAAATAGTCATTTCTTTGCAACACTGATTGAAACGCCACTGGTCTGATTAAACAATATAATAGAAATATCAGTCGAAATAATATGCTTCCGGGATTCTCTCGATAGTTTGATTTGGTGAGAAATTACGGTTGGCAAAACGAGCGTTGCGAGCTCGCATTGCCCCCATCCATCCGCGATGAGAAAGGAGCTTGACTATATTTCACACACTCTCGCCATGATCTGCCATTCGTTTCTCTCGTTTCGAGGGACACCTTTTCTTTAGTATTCAGCAGACCGCACTCGTGGGTTGCGAATAAGATATAGAATGGGGTAGCTGAGGGTAAGCTGTTATATTACCTTGGCGCCTAAAGTTAAAAAAAAATGCTGTTGCGAGTGTATAAGGACCAGGGTTGGCCGAAAATTTTACGGTCTCTTACTTTTTCATGCTCTCTCGCTTTGTATAACCGTCCAAAGAGCATTGAGACATGAGAGAGCAAAAATTTCGCCAACTCTGATAAGGTCGATACGAGCTCGCAGTCTCTTATTTTTTTACTCTCTTATTGACTGCGGGCGCGAATTAATTGGTTTACGTCTTACATTTTTCATGATTTCCATTTCAGAGGAAGGCAAAAGGGAACAGATGGGCGCTCTATTCACGCAGTTTCATCCAGAAAACACTCCACTCACTCGGATCCTTTGTGCAGGTTTGATATCTAAACTATTTCAGATGCTTAATATGGTAATATTTTTTTTTTTATATAATGTGAGCTCATATTTGTTTTTTTCTCAGGAGCACGCATGGTCGGTGATCGTGACTGTGTTAGTGCTGTTCTCCCTCTGTTGTTATGGACTGAAATTCGTTCGCATCGAGACTGACATCGTCAAGTTATGGGTCGCCAGTAAGTTAATTATATTTCATTGCGCTCTCTCTCTCTCATTTTTGCCATTCAGATACGTTAAGGTGCTCGGGATTAGTTCAACCATTGTTTCAATAAGAGATTGCTTTGAAAAGTAGAATGTTTAGCTGGTCCTTCTTTCAGAGGATGGGCGTCTGGACGAGGAACTATCGTTCCATAAGCGAGTGCTCGAATCTGTTACCTACAATCACTCTAGAGATGACCAGGCTGCCGAGGTTGTTCGGGAAAACGGACTAGGTGGTGGTTACCAGGTATAACTGTGTTGAAACGATATCATCCTACTGATTATATTTCAAGGTGGTTATTCAAACACCTGAGCATGCTGATGAAAATATGATAACACGCGAGGATCTGCTGAAACACGTTTCTATTATGGAGGAGATTGTCAATATATCCGTTAATAAATTGGGAATGTGAGTGATCGGAATACAATTCAATTTCATTATTAAAAAAAAATTAATACTGTGGACTATTTCTTAATGTAATGAGATAATTTGATTGCTAATTTCCTGCAGTGACTGACGATTTCCTGCAGTGACTAGCAGTGCTAGAATCTTGTTCTAGGGCTAAAAAAGGTTCTAGTAATGAGTGTAGATGATCATGATAGTATGATAGTTCTTAGCCTCCGTTTGCCCTTGAAACACGAAAAAGTAACTTTTTGTTACGAAAGAGTTAACTAGCGGCTCCCAATTTTTTAGAATATTCCGGCTTGTTGTGCATTTTTTACGGCGATGCGCTCTGGAGCAAGCAGCTCGTCCCGCCCACTATCGATTTTTTTCAAAGGCGTTCAATCAGGCTCAAATTCGGCTATTTTTTGGCTATTTTTTTTTGGTTTTTTTTTTGTAGGCACACATCGTCCTCGTACTCTACGCAACGTTTCAGAATTACTGGGTGGCAAGAAAGTATTGTGTCGCTGAGAAAATCAGTATATTTATTCAGCCACGAAACTGATTGCTCCCAAACAGGGCTGTGCGACATAGTTATGCCGGTATGCCGAATATGCCTTTTATGTCGACTTTTTCATGCCGAATTTGGCATGGGAAATTTTCATGCCGAAATCACCATTTTACACCAATTTTTCGAACATTTTCGACTCCAAAATCATTAAATTCTTTAGCACAGCGCGGATAATTAATCGCTTTCACTAATTGTAATTCAAACCAATTCATTGATTGCAAAGATCATTTTTGTTCGAACAACTATGAAAAACGGCTCAGAATTCGATTTCAATACAGCTGAACAGTATCCCGATTATGCCTTTTCATGCTGAAATATGCCGAATAATATTTTCGGCATGTGCCGTTATGCTGTATGCCGAAAATATTCCTATGCCGCGTTTCTCACTCCAGAAAAACTAGAAAAAATGATCACCACAATAAGGGTAGAAAATTTTATTTAAAGAGAAGATTTTATTTGGATACAATCGATTATCTCAATGTCAGTGAAGCATCTTTCTCTTTCTGATGGTGCGCCGTTCTACGAAGCGTGATTCAACAACTCACATATTTTTTTCTAGTGAGCGCGTGTAGCAATGTGTTCGACTGTGGACACCATTCATTTCAGAAGAGCACTTTGAAATTATTGCATCATCACTATGCAATATGACGAAATCATCAAAAATCGCTAAAACTGCACCATTTTCTTAGCTGTTTTCAACCCAAAAAAATTACACATTGCAGAGAAACGAGAGAAACGCGCCGCCTCCCCTCCCTATTTCGTTACGGCTCCGTTATTCTATTCGGCGCCGAATAGAATAACGGCGCCGTTATTCCGTCATTGTCCTCAACCCTCCCTCTTTCATTTCGGCGCCGTTATTCCGTATTCGTTTAGCCAACTCTATTGCATGGCGATGATGCAATAACCTAAAATCGCATAAAATCGATGAAATCTTTAGCAAAAGATACAAATCACACCCTCGCGGATCGCTTATAAAAACAAATGGAATTTCGTCATCACTACGCAATATGATATAATCTAGATCAAACGTTGTACAATCGGTAAAAAAAAACGATTTTTTACTCATTGGACTATTTCTTGGACTATTTCGTAATGTAATGAGATAATTTGATTACTGATTTCCTGCAGTGACTGGCGACTATCGGACCTCTGCTTCTAGCCTGCAAAGCCGGATACATCTCATCCGATGTCCCGCAAGTTCGAATGTGTAATCGACAAGATCATCTCTTGCATTTGGATCACTCCTATTGATTGTTTCTGGGAGGGCTCTAAGCCACTAGGACCCGACTCCGCCGTCTAAAAAAAGTGAGCATTTGTTACGGAACTTGTCGAGTGCGTACCTTGAAGAGAAGTAAATTTTTGAAATGTTCTGTTTTGCAGCAAGGAACTCGGTATGCTCGCACTGGGTGACATGCTCGACCATATTGACGGAATAGATGTATCGTGGAAGAACCTAAATCCGACGGAGATCATTCACGGAATAAACAGAGTCTTCTTGCTCGGCACTTATGTGCTAATGTTCGATCTCGTGAGTGAACTTGTTCTAGCTACGATATATAAGAACCGAATTTCAGGCTGGAATTGGCGAGGGATATCTTGCATCGAACCACTCGATCCGGAGTGCCCTCGAGACGCGCCAAATTATTTTGAGACGTGCGAGGCTGGTTTGCTCGATCTTTCTGGAACAATATACAATATAATAAATTTGATAATATTTGTCTTTCAGCTGCCCTCGTTACCCAAATTACTCTAAAGTAATGAGTGACGGGTGCGGTGGATTCGCACGTGGTGTACTGCAATGGCCTTCCGATATGATATTGTGTGCTGCGAAGCGCGATGAATCTGGTTCTCTCTAATCCGCATCTGCCCTCCAATCTGTCTTTCTTGTTTCTACCTTCGGTTCAAGATTTCGGTGAGTGTCCACTTCGGTCACTTCGGCCACTTCAATTTCTGCACTCGTGTGTGTGCATTTTGCATTTTTCTCTGAGAAGGTGTTGGTTAAAACTATTTGATGGGCATCATTCTTATATTTGCCCACTACTCTTTTAGATGCGTATAACCGCCTTTGCTTCTTAGAAATTTGGAACTGACAAATCGGGGTTGGGTTTAGCACAGCCCATAAAGGTGGATTCTCTGAAAGCATGTGATTCGGCGTTTGTGGGAGTGCCGATAATGTTGGACACTTAATTTTTGATTTTGAGCCTCCGTTTGCCCCTGATGAAGTCACGTCGAACTCGGCTTCTCGGCTGCTACTGAGCCCTCGAGATCGCTAAAAATTTAAAAGCCGGTATTGCTCCCAGGGCAGAATTGTATGGTGATCACGATTGTCTATTTCATGTTTTCATGATTTAAAATTTTTTTTGTTGGAGCCGAAGCGTATGGTGCGACCTACATAGATCGAATCGCATTGACGTGAGGATTCCGAATTGGATAAGAGGAGCCAAATCGATGCATAGAGATTACCTAGAGCAGGTTAAAAGTGCGGCGTAAAGGTTTGAAATCTGTCCCTTCGCTTGTGTACGTGTTTACCGTCTGATCCCATCCCTGTCCAGGACGAGAGAGTGTGGGAGTGGGAGAGAGCGCAGACGGAAGGGAAGAGGTCACAGGTGAAAGGGCGCGCCCATTCCAAGCCTTTTCGCCGCTCTTCTTGCCCGCTCCACGAAATCTCTGTGCATCCGCACCGCACCATGCCTGGGTCAGGGAGCTATTTTAAAAATTTTGACCGCAATCAAAGGGTAACGGGTAACCGCTGTCAAAAAATCGCTTTTTTGGCTCGGGTTACCCACCTCCTATTTGAGAGATTTTGGGATCAAAGGCAACTGTCACAGGGTAATTTCCTAAAATTAGCCAAACTTAGTTTTGAACGAGTCATCTCCAGTTTGATGTCCTCAATAAAATATGCGCGCGGGTATTGGCAAAAGCGAATGTGAATTACTAGCTTTCTTTATGAAGTTCAACTCGTCCAGAGGGAGCGCGTGCTCTCAGCGCCATATTTAAAATGCTCTGATAATTTTCTCTCTCAAGTTCAACCCGTCCAGAAGGGCGCGTACCCTCTGCGCCATATTTAAAATGCTCTGATAATTTTCTCTCTCAAGTTCAACCCGTCCATAGGGGGCGCGTACCCTCTGCGCCATATTTAAAATGCTCTGATAATTTTCTCTCTCAAGTTCAACTCGTCCAGAGGGGGCGCGTACCCTCTGCGCCATATTTAAAATGCTCTGATAATTTTCTCTCTCAAGTTCAACCCGTCCAGAGGGGGCGCGTACCCTCTGCGCCATATTTAAAATGCTCTGATAATTTTCTCTCTCAAGTTCAACCCGTCCAGAGGGGCGCGTACCCTCTGCGCCATATTTAAAATGCTCTGATAATTTTCTCTCTCAAGTTCAACCCGTCCAGAGGGGCGCGTAACTTCTGCGCCATATTTAAAATGCTCTGATAATTTTCTCTCTCAAGTTCAACTCGTCCAGAGGGGGCGCGTACCCTCTGCGCCATATTTAAAATGCTCTGATAATTTCTCTCTCAAGTTCAACCCGTCCAGAGGGGGCGCGTACCCTCCGCGCCATATTTAAAATGTTCTGATAATTTTCTCTCTCATGTTCAACTCGTCCAGAGGGGGCGCGTACCCTCTGCGCCATATTTAAAATGCTCTGATAATTTTCTCTCTCAAGTTCAACTCGTCCAGAGGGGGCGCGTACCCTCTGCGCCATATTTAAAATGCTCTGATAATTTTCTCTCTCATGTTCAACTCGTCCAGAGGGGGCGCGTACCCTCTGCGCCATATTTAAAATGCTCTGATAATTTTCTCTCTCAAGTTCAACTCGTCCAGAGGGGGCGCGTACCCTCTGCGCCACATTTAAAATGCTCTGATAATTTTCTCTCTCAAGTTCAACCCGTCCAAAAGAGATGTACCTGTACTCAGGATTCGAATAAAAATATTGAGGCTGAAAAACGGGGATCAAAACCAATTGGTCAATAACTAAAATTATCCAAACTCTCAGTTTTCGAGCGGGGACATTTCCACTTTGATGTCCTCAAGGAACTGACTTCGATATTCTCAAGGACAGTTTTATGCACCGCACGCTTCGGCTCCAATAAAAAATAGATTTTTGAAAATTATGAAACATGAAATAGACAGTCGTGATCACCATACAATTCTGCCCTGGGAGCCATACTGGCTTAATTTTAGCGATCGCTAGGGCTCAGTAACAGCAGAGAAGCCGATTTTGACGTGACGTCGTCTGGAGCCAACGGAGGCTCAAAGTAAAAAAAAATCAAAGTGTCTTGTAACGTCTCAGCGCCATCAAGAACCCCGAATCGCATGCATTAAGAGAACCTTTTGGGCTGTGCCAGCACTTGCCGACCCTTACGCAAAGGGGCTCATAGTAATGGTGCAGAGTCTCGTAATCACCCTGTATCGATGTTATGACACCATACAATCAAGGTAATGCACACACTAGTTTGTTCACTGGTTACTCTGATTTTTGTATCATTGTCTGTGAGTGCTATCCCATGATCCGATCTTGTGGAGTGATTCCGGGTCGATTTTTTTTCTGCCAAGTACTTTATAACAGCGCGTTGAACAGTATCCCTCTAGTGCATTCCTATAAAAATACAGAAGCTTGTGCCGCTATTTTGAGGGAAGCAAAATCATATGGGGTTTGCAATTTACGTTTACCTTTTGCGACTAAGATACTTTGGGTTGTTTAGCTCGGTGTCTGGATAGCAAAACTCTTTACCCGACTCCAATAGAAAGGGGTTCTTTACTGGGAGGACGCATAATGTGAGTTACGAAACGCCCCATCACCCATCACCCTCGACTTCTCATTTTATCCGAATGGCGAGAGAAGCTGCGAAATATCTAAAAGATGAATGATTTTGAGAACGATTTTTCACTTATTGATGAAGAATCTCGGAAACGTGGTCTAATCAATGTGATTGAAGGTGTCTCCATCAGCCACTTCTCTCTTTCTTCATCGAGGAGAACTGCAGAAGAGAAGAATTTCTTTTTTTCAATGGTCCGTTTTTGGAGTGATTGTGAAATTGATACGGGACTCTCATCATTTTTGAAAAATAAGCTCATTTGAATTTTCTGGGGAGTACCACAAGTCTCGTTTTGATATTATTCAAATTGAGAGATAATGGCCGTAAAAGAGCCGGTATTGATTGATTTGTGAAGAGAAGTGTAGGGGAGAGAAATACCACAGCTCTCATTCATCATTGCTTACAATCAGTACATTCCCACGAAATTTGATAGATGTTACTCCACATTTTCACACTATCCCTCTTATCCCTCTTGAACCTCGGGGACATGGCATCTCGGCATCGACATTTCGGGACGGCGTTATAAAAATTCAAATTTCCGTTTAATGCTTACTCTGCATACTAGTTCAATAGCTCGTTGAAATCATCATTTCAAAGGCTATCGAATGTTCTAACGGTCGCATGCCATGAGCTCTAGAAAGTTAAAAACGCCTGGAGTCGATGGCAAATAGTAGCATCATTTAGCGGATTTCTTTCTGAATCGATATCTCTACATAGAGGGAAGTTATTTCTAGTAGCCGAGATGTCATGCCCCTGAGCCTCCCTTATCGCCATCTCATGGTCATTATATCATGGAGTGGTTATGGGATGTTTAGAGATATCTTCCCTTTTGCCCCTTGTGTAAAGAAGAGGCTCTCATATGTCAGACAGGGAGTTCATAAATGATTCCATAAACGTCCCTTCATCAGAGTGCTGAACGGGACTAGAAGCTCCCTATTTTCGCATTAATCGATTATTTGTCCCACTCAATTGTGGTGCACGCTTCACTATTGCTGAGAGTTGCAGGTCTCCCTCGTCTCTTCCCTCTATTTCTTCCCCTTCTTCCCTCTATCACCATATGAGGAGATGAGAAGACAGAGGACTGATTAGTGAGACTTGGTGAGTGGATTGAATAGAAAGCGATTCATGGGCTTTCATTGTGTTGCGTTCAAGAACCTTTCTTCCCCTTTGGTTTCCTCTCTATATCTTCCGGTGGTAAGAAAGTTCTTAAACGACGCGTTGTAGGAGTCCTTAAACGTCAAATCATCGACAGCAATAGTGTATAGTTCGGTTGAGATGATTAGTTGGAGAGTGGAGAGGCCTAACTAAATTTCAAAAGCGATCAATCCGAGTTTTTAGCTTTCACTTTTCTTTCGGTTCGTTGGATTGCCTTTGAATAGCGACAGCAACGGCAATATCGTGGCAATTTATATATCTGCTTGTGATATTTCTATGAAATTCGATGTGATGAATCCATTTAAAAAAAAAGGAAATCGAAAAGAAATTTTTTTTAAAGATCTCTGAATTGCTATCGATACTATACAATATGTGAACCAATGTAAAATAGATGAACAATTATTTATGGGAGTAAAGTTAGCGACCGCAACGGCAGTATCGTGGAAATTTATTTAACATATTTGCTTGTGATATTCCTATAGAATTTGGTGTGGTGAATCCATTCGAAAAAAGAAAATCCCAAAATATTAAAAATAGATTTTTTAAAGCGATTTCCAGAAATAGCAAAAATCCCAGCCAGGTACAGTAAACTTGCCTTGAGTTGGAGCGCATCTTAGGTCAGCATTTGAATTTGAGTTTTTAAATTATTTTGTAATTGCGTTTTTACTTATTTATAATGTAAAAAGTGTCATCAATATTTTTGCGCATTGCTATTGACTACCTAAAATAGAGGAACAATGATTTATGGAGGTAAAGTTAGAAATGTGAAGCAGGGTCTATCACAGTCTTTCAACGCTCCGCAGAAATCGCTCCTCGTCCCGAGCATAACGCGTGCATTGATAGCATAGAGGAAGGTTAGGAGGAGGCAATAAAAACATTCATTTGGGATAGGGCTCTTCAGAATCAAGAGAAAAATAAAGCACATTGG
>LS522195.1:127898-150983 GCA_900490845.1 Pristionchus japonicus
GGGGGGGGGGGGAGGCGACACTAGCGAGGGGAGCTTAGCTCACACAGAAAGGCGGACGGTGGTTAATCAATGGATAAAGCAAGAAAGGAAGGAAGATTATGCTTAAGAAGTGTGGAGAACGATAAGCCACGAGACGACGAAATAGAAGAGGAAGATAGGATAGACAATGAGAAGACGGCGCTTCTCTGGTTGAGATCCAGCTAGGAAGCCCATCGCTGCAAATATTCCATATGACAACAACAAATCTGAATTAATAGTAAATAACACCTAAGTCATCATCATCATCTTATTGTTAGAACGAACAAGACAATAAATGAAGAATAGTAAAAGAAATACCGGAATAGGTGGCCCACACGAATGCGGCTGCAGTGAGCGCGAGACGGAGGAAGAAGGAGAATCGGAGGAGAGTGACACAAGTGAGGGCGGAGAGAGTGGGAGGAAGAAGACAGTAGCCAATCACGCACAGAGATTGGAAGAAGGAACTGGAAATGGAAATGTTTGAATTGCTTCAAATGTAGTGTTCATTTGCGGACTATTAATACAGTCCATTATTCATTAGTCTTGAAGGAATCGGAATATTTTCTCCAAGAACACACTAGATAACCTCAGCTCAGACTGGAAGAGCGGGAGGTGGATTCAGGATATGTTCATCTTGTTGTTGTTTTTTTTTAAAAGAAAAATAAGAGAACCATAATTTTTAAAGGCTTGAAAAAAAGCTAACATTTTTCCTCCCAGCAACTTGATGTTCATAGTGACGACGCATGCACCGAAGAAAGTGATGGTGAACACCTGGAATGAATTTTTTAAAAGAAATGTTGGTGCGCTCAATTTACATTTTTATATTGGGTGTCGTTGACACTTTAATCAAATGCTTATTCTAGCATAGGGGAAAATATCAAAATAACAAACAAGTGGTTCGAGTAGCGACCACAACGGAAAAATCGCAGAACCTAATTAAGAATATGTTTTTTTTTTATTTGTGGATTTAAATGTGGTGTGAAAAAAGGACAACAAAAAATTGGAAAAATTGAATTTTTAAACAGCGATTTTAAATAGCGAAAATACACTGCAAAGTAGGAGTGCGCCAATGGCCAAATATTAAATTATCCTTTCGAAACAATTTTCTATTGCGGGTTTTACTTGTTTATAATTTTTTCTAAGGGTCATCAATATCTTTGCCTGCGATTAAGTATGATATTTGATGAGAAAAAACAACAAGAAAATACGATTTATGAGGATGAGGCAAAAAATATATAAGGGACTGTGAAGAGGAAGGGCTAGACTTGTGAAATTTTACCAGAGGTCTTCGCCCCCCCCCCCCCCTAAACAGATTTGGCTTAAGGTATATCTAATTTTGGGACTTTTTACGTTTCGTGTCGGGCCCCACGCGAATCATACAAGTTTTAGAATCGGAGTTAAACGCGATGCGTGAAATGGAAAGCGAACTAACTATACAGTAAATCAGTACGATATTTGCGCATCATAGGAAAAATTACACGAGCTTGCCTAGGTTGCTCACTTTGACAAGGAGAACGAAAATCGCAAGAATATATTTAGGTGCGCCGTTTTTATCCCATTCTTAGAAAAATCACTTATTTTCGAGGCGCGTCTGGGAATCGAATCTCACAATCGATCACATTGATGCATGCGGTTACTGGAAAATAGGTAAGTATTGAATCACACTCCATAGAACGACGGCACTATCAGCACTTTCAATGAGATTGCATCGAAATAAAATGTAAGTTGAGACATTTTTGCGCCATAATTGTGGAGAATATTTTTTTTCTAATTTTCTGCACAAACTCCTCGTGTGGTAAGCAACATAACACTAAAATTGGGAGTGATTTATTTTGCGGCTCAATAAATAGGATGGTTTAACTTAGCGACACAGTACTTCCTTACCACCCTGTAACGCTAGACCTAAGTGCACACACTCTTCTTTTTTCCCCAAATGCGCGTAGACATAGGGGCACTGTTTAACCGAAATACACAGACATACATTTGCGGACACGGGCTTTGGTGATGGACGGACCTTGCGCACATTGGCTTCCACCCCAGCGAACATATATAATTTTCGGTAAACTTATAAGGGCCTTGCCATGAACCATTTTTTACGGGCGTTTACGGGTCCTTCATATTTTTCAAGGGGCCAAATAATTTGGAACCTCTATAAATTGAGCGCATTACTCGTAATATGATAATACCTGAGTGAACTGGGGAGCTTTGTTGTCTTCACTGCTATGTCCTTGCAGAATAAGCGAAAGAGCGACACAGATAAAGAGAGGACCCCATAGATCCCAGTCCTTCAGAATCGTCTTGTTGCCTCCACGAGGAACGATCACTTGGGCGAATTTCTCTCCCACCGTCTTTAAATCACGCTTCTGAAAAAGATTCGTGGCATATTGGAGAAAAAGACGAACGAAGACATTAAAAATTAGATTTTAGAGAAACTCACAACAGTGTCCCAGACTGGCTCGTCGAGAGTATCCAATTCAGCATGGAGGTCAACCTCTTGTAAATTAGTTCTTCTTGTCTGTACGGGAGCCATTCCATTGATATTTCCACTCAGATCACTTCGTTCGCGCCTCGTTTCTTCTTTTGCGGCAATTTCCTTTTCAAGCTGAAAAACACAATTGCAAAGAGGACACAGTTTAAGAACAGACTCAAAAATAAAACACGAGTACCAGAATTGGCATAAATCATGCACGAAGCTCCACGTTGACAGTGATTGGAATGATGTAATAGAGAAAATGAACAGACCATGTCGATATCAACTGCTGCACTTCCAAAAGAGTCCATGATTGTTGGTTCTTTTCCTGGAGAGGTTCGTTGACTGTGAATAACAGGCTGGGGAGAGGACAGACTACCCGCTGGTGATTCGATTTCAATTAGGGAAGGGAACTGCTCATATGGCATACAAAGGCGAGATGATTCAGAAACGATCTCGAACGAAGAAATTTCAGCTGGCAAAAGGTTGAATATTTTTCTTACAGTACATCGAACTCGTCGTTGGGGCATATCCGTTTAGGACAAAGCATATTTGAAATTTTCAAACAGAAAAACAGAAATGCACACAGAAATGCCTCGTTGGTTGCGTAGGTTCATGCAACACAACTAAAATTACATCAATACATTGCTCAAACTCTCATGTCACGGCCTCAACGTATATTCCAACCTGCGATGCTCTTGCGATAGGCTCGTGAGGCTGAGAGCGATAGTATATTCTAGATTTTTTTAAATAGTTTATGTCGAACGATCAATTGCATGTTATGGCAAAAAAATGAAAATATTCTATTTCCCCATCAGGAGATAATACATTTCAAAGATCAAACTACCGTAATCGATTCCCAATTCTCTGGATTTACTCCAATGTCCATTGAAAGATTGAGTTTTTTTGCACATACGATGGGCTTTTATGAGATTTATCTGTTTTAACACAGTCCTCCAAACAGCTTGACCGTGCCTACGTAGCAGAGATGATCCTTTAGAATTCGGAAATCGGGTCGTCGTCTCTTCGGTTCGCAAACTCTCTCCCCTGGTACAGCAGTGAGTGAGCGAATCGGAGAGACGTCGGCACTTATTCCGAACTCGAACAATGATGGAACGAACATCAATTGAAATACTACGCAAAAGAGATCGGCCAATGATTAGCACCTAACAATCAATTCATAGAAATCAGTGGAGGATCAGAGCGGAATGAATCAATCGATAATCATCTCTGGACAGTACCAAGTGACGGTACTCTCTCCTGGTCTGGCAGTGTGTATTGAGGGGTTGAAAGACGAGATACGACGATAATGAAAGACTTCTCGAGATCGAAAGACGAATGGGCGGATTACGGTAGGATGGTGGGCACCGTACTCCTTTCTCCTCCAGAAGAGGGATACGGTAGGATGGAAAGTACCGTAGTCCCTCCCCCCTACGGAACGGGGCCTTCTCACTTAGCCTTGGCCTCCGTCATTCCTCTGCAAGGATCGATCGATAGGATGGATACAAAAATGGATAATCTTACCTTATGGAGGAAAGTTCGGTACTGTCGTTTAACACCCACGATTGAGAGAGGGGGGCTCTGCAAAGGAGAAGAGATGAGAAAAGCGATGAGCGGAGAAGAGACAAGGAGACGAAGTGATAGGAGGAAAGGGGGAGGAGTGAAGGAGGAGAAGGAGGAAGAGATGGTTTTAGAATGGAACCAACTGACACCATTCCAGTCTACAAATGTACTTTCGAAATATAGGACACGATCTGAGAAAGAGACTTGGATGGAGTGAAATAGTTCCTTTTGGGAGAATGCGAAAGAGAGAGAGAGATACACGAACACTTACCCCCAGGGTTCACAATTGCGTAGAGAGCGAAAGGAGAAAGAAGTGCTAACAAACAGCATCGAAGGCGAAATTCGGAATTTTGCGACTAGGCATTCATCAAAGATAGGGGGGGGGGGGGATATCCCCACAACTGAACGGTGTGCAAATCGGCCTAGTATCTAGAAAATCGAAGGGAGGGGGATACTATTCCATTCGAAATACGAGAGTAAAATACATAATTCTCCCTAGACACTGAGTGAAGACAGCACGAATTTATCTCGCAACACTAAGATCAAAGATCATCGCGAATCAAACAGTTCTGAGCACGTTCCGAGAGAGAGGTAGCTTGGGGGTGAAAGGAGAGGAGGTCTCTCCCTATCCCCCAGTGTCCACTCCCTCCCTCCCTCGTCCTCCCCCCACTCTCGTCGTCTCCGCTCTCTCCTCTTCGCGTGCTCTCTCACTCCGCACTTTTTGCGCTGCGAACCAACGGAGGCTGGCACGCTCCACAAAAGTGCAAAGCGAGGACAGACGAGGGAGGGGGGAGTGAGGAGCCTAAGGGTGGAGGGAGGAAAGCTGGCGAGGGGTGCTGCGCAGTGCGAGGGGTTTGGAAAGTACATGCTAGTTTATCACTGGAATCTCGAATATGCTTCTTCGTACAATAGATATGGAATATGTTACAAGGCTAAAGGAGACAGATTTAAGAGAGGTGGGAAATAGGTTAGTAGAGTTCGAAGTACGGGTAATCGATTGTTCATTTCACACAGTCTGGGAGACGTGAGGGTGTGTGAAATGACATCTCAAAAATGGAATTGGGGGCTCAGTCGTCCTTCTTGTCCTTCTTCCCACTACAACTGCAGCAGAAGAAGATGATGGACAACACGATAAGGGCGGCTGAAAAGAGAACGGTTGAAATACTGCATCATCAGACGTCAAATGGGTCTCGCCTGAGCGATGTAGGTTACCCGAAAAACTGAAACCTTCAAAACCAAGCAAATTTTCGATTTCGCCGTTACGTTGGCAAATGGTTTAGGGACAACGGCAAAATTCTTAAGCTACACTCAATTTGACGTATGCGTATCATGTGGAAAACAGCTGGAGTGCAAGCGTCTCTTCTGAAGTTTCAGCCCCACGGTATGAGCCGGTCATTCTGCTCGTTCTCACTTTACCAGGGCTGGGTCAAAAAGAGTAGCACTATTTGTGTCCCACCAACCTCCAACTCCGACTGCACTCCAGCAGATGGCTGGGATCGTCGAGTTCATGGCTGCTGTTGACGAGGAGAGAATGTTGAGGTCATTCTGGTCGATCAGAGCTGTCTGATTCAGGTAGAAGAGGGGATAGGCACCCGATCTCTGCACTTTGAGCGAGCTGAAATGGTTTCGTCACTCTCAAACCTTTGATTCTGGATTAATGTTGTTCGAAATACAGGTCGCCATCTCTCCATTTCTTCTCACACCGGTCAGAGAGGCGAGAGAGTGTGTGAAATGAGGATACGGCCACCGTACTTCGAAGTGCTGAACCCACTTGAATGCGCTGTGACGCGACTGCCCAATGTACATATTGATCTGCATCTTCTTCTGCGCTTTCAGTAGTGTTCCCGAGAACTGAAGAGTACGGTATTGAGGAGAAATACGCTATTGCGAACTGGCTCAATTTCGATCTACCGTAGTCATGGCGAGGAGAGATACGGGCACTTGGTTGAGTTTTGGCCCAGACTATTCTAACCGAGTATTCTTACAAATCGAAGAAGTTCCGAGATACGGTAGTGAGGAGAAATACGGTATCACGAACTGGTTCAATATCGAGTGTGGGAGCATCATCGTCATTGGGTTTGAAGCGAGGGGCGAATTTGGTCTCTCCGTCGGTTTGGTAGAAGTGAGGAAGGGAAGCGACGATGGGAAGGGCAAGGTCTGCAATGTTAAGACTCGAATTTCCACATCTCTCTCTCTTTCATTCGCTGCACAGCGATCGACCCCAACAAATAAGAGTGAGATCTTTCCATAAACAAATTGCATGCTCACCAATGTAAATTGATTCTGAAACTCATCCCAAATTCTAGTTTTTTGAAACCGAGCCTACGGGTGATGCGCGATAAGTATCGATAAGTTTTAGAGAAGTCACTAATTTCGAAATCGATTTTGCAGTTTGATTTCGTGTCAAGACCTTCCCGTAAAGATTCAAAAACAAATACGCATCGTTCATCATCATCATCGTCTGCAGATTTGGACGGTGTTCAGAACTATGTGGCTTTACGTTCATTCTCCTAGCTACCACGATCATAGATAATCTCGATGAATTGTCGATTGGTAAAAAATTACCCTACCTCCATAATCCGGGATGGGGATGCTCATGCATCCAGACAGATCGAGATATCCCGACGGGAGGCATCTGTATCCCTCAGGGAGAGAATGGAAGTCACGAGGAAGTGTCTTGCAGTAGCCACAGTTGTCCGGCTCAAGCGAGTTGAAGACGTCCTGAATATCAAGAGATTCACGTCAATAGAGGAAAGGGAAAACGATCGCGTCTCTCGTTTTCCAACCGTCCCGACCTCTTCCCTCCTCTACTGACCACCCGAATCTCTGGACCTTCTTTGGTTTCTACCTTCCGGTCATATGGAAGAGCAGTAGGAAAATGTAGATCAAACACAGTACAAGATGACTCACATCTCCGAAAGTGAATCGATATCCATCGACTCCTTTGACGTTGATGTCACTGCCGTACGTGAGAGTTACCGTCCTGAAAGTATTCATCATCACCATCCTGATTAGCTTTCTTTCATCTCACTATAGTATCAACGTGTCCTCCAAAAGAAAAAAAAGGAAGCCGTATTAATCTTTTCATATGATTTGTCTCCTAGGAGACACTAGACCGGATGAGAACATTCGGATGATAACCTACTGGCACCTAATGAGGACGAGATAACAATTGATCTGCAATAGACGGCGTATGCATCCAGCAAGATCAGAATGTTCACATCCTAACATCTCCTTGAAACGTCAAATACTCTACCTGCAGATGTCACTGATGTAGATCGGGAGCTCACTGTCCTTGGTGATGAACGATTGGAAGAAGTCACCAACTGAGATGGATGCAAGTCAGCGGAACAGGAAAGACAGAATGGTTCATACAAATTCATAAGCATGAGGAACATGCTGCGTTTCGAAAGTTCTGAGGGATCGTTGCCGATTTCACAGTGTGATTGAATTTTCCCACTTCTCTCTACACGCTCTTTGAGGCTCACGAGGAACATTGAGCTCGCAGACGAACTTACTGGTTCCATCAATCTTTCTTGCCTTATCAGCGAAGTATGCTGGGCAGAAGTGGTCGTCCGTCTTTGCATCCCACCTACGATCAATCGATAATTAGTAGATAGACAAATCGATAATCATAAATTCAATCTCACCATTTCAGAGGCAATTTTCCATCCTCACTCGATGGATAGCCTCCAGTGCCAGTGAATCCCGTAACGAAACCGGTCCTGAATGGAAGAAAGGCTTTATTGAAGTACGGTAGCCAATCGATCTGTTGATCTCACTTTGCGGGGTCCGACTTTCCAGTGTTCGCAGTGTAGTAGAAGTCGAGCGTGTTGTTGTTTTGCTGCAATTTTTCACTACTGCATCTTCCAATGATTGTTGCCTATCTCAAATACGTAGAAGGTAAAATGGAACCACCCTCGCTTTTCTGCTCAACTATCACCTGATATGCGAACATTCTGTGATACTGTTCTCAGACAAGGAATAAACACAGAATTGAGTGGACTTGAACGAACGATGTAGTTGATGGGCACACTTCCGAGTGCCTCCGTCAGATTCTGAAGTGTCTCCTGAATCTCCGGTTTGTCGTTGAGGAACGTGAAGGCGAACAGATCCGCCTGAGAATTAGAGTTAGAAATATGAGTTGCCGTCACTTCATTTCACGCACTATCTATTTCGCCTCTCTGACCGATGAGAGAGTGTGTGAAGAGAGACGGCGAATATTTCACGAAAACGTACCTCCTTGAGTGACTCAACGATAGGCGTAGTGTACCCGCTGAAGAGCAGCTCATCTACTGTCTGCAATATGAAGTATTGACACTCCTGCACCCGGACAACTCCAAATACCCCCTCATCCATCCCCCACCACCAATCTTGCGGGTAACCGTTTTATTTAGTGAATCATTGAAACTCATTTGATATTCACTCAATTCCGCGGAAAGGAGCGTCGAAGTATTCTAATTGACCAACAAACGAAACCAAAGAAAAGAAAGATGGCCACGGCAAAACCCTACCACATAGATGAATGGTTCGATGTTGAGAAGCGAGAAGAGAATGCCTCCCTTCTCGATCGAATCGAGCAGATCCGTGTCTGCCACCTGCAAGGGAGAGATCGGGATAGGGGTGCCGGATCAAGTTCCAAGCGCTTGGTCACTTTGACAGAGAAGAACAAGTGCTTCGTTTGTGGAAAATCAGTGAGAACGTGTGTAAAAAGCGGACAGTGGCTCTCCAAGTACTTGAAACGTTCGGAATACGGCATGTATCTTCATTTCACACACTCTTTCGTTTCTCTTGCCGGTGAGATGTAAATCAGGAGAGAGATTAAATAGTAGGTCACGAGTTAGAATTAGAGTTTGAACTTTACTATTACCTAATTTTGGAGCTCTAATCAGGAGGAGAACACGAAAAGTCAACCCTGGTTGCCACTGACCATATTGCAGATGGTCTCGTCCAGCGAGCCCTTCTCCGGATGCTTGCAGATCGCTTTCGTCGGAAGAACGTTAACTATCAGCTGAAATATGCATAACGTCTCTCTCACTTTACCACGCACTCTCGCCTGTCAAGGGCGATGACAATGATCTATTGAACTTCAAGTAGGATGCGAACATTCGGATGATACGCTACTGGATGAGTACCATTTGCATATTCCGTCTAATACATAAAACAGTTGTTATCTCGCCCTCATTAGGTGTTCATCCAGTAGGTTATCATCCGAATGTTCTCATGCGACCTAGTGCTATCTATTGCTTTCTCAACTCTCTCTAGATAGCCTCCAACCTGATAGATGATGTCGGGTATCTTGACTTTGTCCACTTTCGGGTTGCATCCCTTGCAGCTCTTCTCGGGGTCGAAGTAGTACACGAATCGCTGGTAGTAGTTGACCGTCTCGCCATCGGATCCCCACGACACCACCTCGTTTGTGATCGCTGTCCTGGAATATAATCAAAATTGTGTGAAAATTTTACGGTCTCTCACTTTTCCATGCTATCTCGCTTTATCTGACCGGCGAGAGAGCATTGCGAACTCAGAGACCGTATAATCTTCGCTCAACCCTGATTAGAATCTGTGTTTTTAAAGTGCCGTTACAACGAGTGATCATAGCTTGCTAGTATCTACAATTACACTAACGAAAAAGTTATGATGCAAAGACAAGAAACGCTGAGAACATTTTGTAGCACATTTTTTGCACAGACCTTGCTAACTTTCGCAGCAATCACCCCTGTTATCTCCCCCCATAATAGTCGTGATTGCATCGATCGATGGGGTGTTATCAGTGTGGTTAGCGATGCGATGACACTCACTTGTAACTATACGGACCCCTCTCATCCATGTCAGGGTACGACCCTCGGTTCATGATTCCGCCCGTGTTTGCGTAGTCGAACATCTGAAATGATTTTCGAAAATATAAAGAACACGTTTAGCTACCAGGAACTAAAGCATCGCTAAAGATGAAGGCCAAAAAGTTTCAAAGCTCACGTAGAACTCCGTATTCGCAATGTAGGCCGGGGTGACCCACGCTGCAGTGAAGTCATTCGGAGTCCCGTCAGAGTTCAGTCCAAGCACTTTTACCTGAAGTGAACCAATTTTCCCAACATCAATAGCAAGACTAGACTCTCTAGCTTGAATAACCTTCAATGAATGCAAGACTGTTCGGAGTGAAGATAGAGATGCTTGCTTTCCACACTCCACTCAACACCTAGGTACTAATCGACTAGTTATTTATCAAACGCTCTCTTTTTTTCTGAATTCGTTTTAGTTGGGCTTTTGTTTTAGTCTAACTCTGATAGGTCTTCGCAAGTCAATTTCTCACATCATTCATTACATCGATATGAGGCATTACTATCAATCTAGACTCGTTTCAATGTGCGAAAACTCAATTTCCAATCTCTCGGAACGGGGAAACTCTTGTTCTCACATCATTCATGGCGTCAATGTAGACGGGAGGCATGACTATCAGCTGCACGACCAGTCCTCCCATCAGCAGCAGAAGTCCAATAATGAGGGATCCCCATCCAAAGGAGCAGTAGCAGCACCTACCCATCTGAAATGCAATGATCATCTCGTCAATCGGTGATGGGACGTTTAGGAACTCGCGTTTAGGAACCCTCGAAAAAAAATTTTGGGGTTATGTTAGGGACACGTTTCAGAACATTTGGAAACTTTTTTTCGAGGTTCCTAAACGCGAGTTCCTAAACGTCCCATCACCCGTCAATCAAGGTGTTTGAGGGTCCTGCGGTGGCCTGGTACCAGAAGAATTCAACATAATGGATGAATATCGATTGCGTCTGACTACGGAATGTGACATCATTCGCGAGTGGAGTTTGGTGATAGAAAGCGGAAAACAAGAAGAGCTCTGGCGGAAAGATGGGATCAAGATAAGTGCTCTGGAGTGCAGAAGCATGTCGGATTATGCGAATAGGGAATAGGTGATAACTGATAACTATGAGAATAGAGTGATGATTCGGGCGGAGAGAGACGGGGAAGGAAAGGGATTGTCTTCCCTTCTCACCTTATCAAAGACTAGTGTGGCAACGTGTAGTCAATTGTCGTTGTGATGGGAGAGAAAGACGACATTCCAATGCCGCTCGAAGATCGGAGGAAGAGAGATTCGTGCGGCAGAATATTGCAAACCCCAGTTCATCAACCATCGCTCTCCTTCACATCTCGTTCAACTCTTTATCATGAAAGCTGTTCGAAGTATCAATGAGCACGAAGAATGTCAACGCGCTGAACCATCAAAATGAACTCTAAAAAATAGGACATTTGTTGACTTCACAATTCATTGCAGCCTCATCGTGGTGCATAATCTTCAATGGTCATGATCTGAGTCATTTCTGTTATCAGCCGTCACTTTGTTTCTCATTTTCACTTCATGTTCTCCTTGTTTCTGAGTTTTGTGCTATAATGCACTTTGATAAAGCTATAATCCACATACTTCTTGACAACTATGATACAGGTGATTATAGATACTGCAATAAAACATCCTTGAATCTGATTCAATCTTTCCTGAAATGGCGCAGCGGGGACCTGAAACACTTGTGTCGACTGACTGCATAGGACACCCACGAGTCACTCAACACTCTTTCTCCATCTGGAATGAGTCCTCTCCCTCTCTCTTTCTCTCCCTCTGTCTCCATTGGCGATGTATAACTCTTTCTCTCCCTTTTCCTTCTATGAAGTACCCTTTTGCCCCACAATTTCCTGGAAAAGCCTTGTGCAAGTTCGTTGTTCTCACACATTTGCAATTTGCATCTTTCCTCAAAAAAAACCATTCGACCATCTCTCCTCCCCTCATTCTCCCCACTCGCTCTTGGTCTACTCGGTCACTCGCAATGACGAAATCGTCGGAAATGCTCATCATCACCGAAGTCACTCGACCTACCGTAATCACCCAAGGCCAGCGGTAAGACCCAATCGATTGCCTCCCCTACCGTATCCTCCAATCGCAGACTGAAAATGCCTCGCGAGGTGCCTCCGCGTGAGGGCTACAGCCTGTGGGAGATCATCAAGCCCAACCTCGGCAGAGTATCGATCGACCTACCGTATCCCTCTCACAACCGTTCCGTTCAGGACTTCTCTCGATTCAAAGTGCCCGTCAACATGAACGAGCCCGTAACGATGCTGCAGAGGCTGGCCGAGTCGTATATGGTAGGTCACGGAGGAGGAATCAATCGATAATCAATCGATAATCAGGCATCTATCGATCTCGTTCTCAAAGCGATCTCAAAGGAAGCAGCGATTGACCGAATGGAGGTGCATCTTTACCTCCCCCCAATGATCTTTGATCTTTGAACTTTGATCTTTGATCTCTCAGCTCATCGCAACGTACGCTATCTCTGGCCTGGCGACCAACAGAAATCGTCTGACCAAACCCTTCAACCCGCTTCTTCTCGAGACCTTCGAATACCAGAAGTGAGAAAAAGATCAAAGATCATTTAGTTTCAGGAGAAAGATGGACCTCCATTCGATCAATCGCAGATTCCTTTGTGATCGATGAGATCGATAGATGCCTGATTATCGATTTTCTCTACCGTACTCCCCTACCGTACTACTCTCAGGGACGGTTGTCGATTCATGTCCGAGCAAGTCTCCAACCATCCGCCCATCTCGGTGCTCCACGTCGACGGTCCCGGCTTCAATCTGACGGCCACCGTATCCCCCAAGGTACCGTAATCTACTGTATCTCATTATCGATCTTCCTGTAGGTCTCATTCTGGATGAATCGACTCATCTGCAATCCGAATTCGGTCGTCAAGCTGGTTCTGACGTACGGTCGATCGGATGCTTGTCCTACCGTAACCTACCGTACTCTCAGGCAAACGAACGAGGCGTACCACTGGGAGACGCCCACGTGCACCATCTGGAACGTTATGCTCGGCAAACCGTATATGAATCTGGTAGTACCGTATCCCTCGTTATCTATTGATCTTTGCTCTCTGCAGAGTGGCAACTCTATCATTCGCTGTCCCTCAACTGGTTATGAGGCTCGGCTCAACTTCGATTCCAATGGAGGATGGAGTCAGCGAACGACGGATCTCCATGTCGATGGATACATCAATCACGGGTGCGTCCCGGCATCTGACCTACCGTACTTCTCCTCTTACCTACAGTACTCTTCCTTTGACCTACCGTATCCTCCTACAGTAAGACGGCGATCCGAGGCATCTACGGTAACTGGTCTCTGTATGTGGCCACTTGCCCGGCGTCTTCCCTCAAGGACAACTACTCCCTGTGGCAGAAAGCATTCCTCAAGAGTGTCTCGGAGAAGGTTACTGTAGCTTCCCCTCCCCATTCAATCAATACTTCTCAGGGAGACAAGGGCGTTCTACTGCCCTCCTCCGCCATTCTCTGGAGCGCCTACAAACTTCCAGATCGATATGAAATGGTGGGGGGAGTACGGTAGATCATGCTAGTTATCGACTGCAGCAATACCACTTCACCTTCATGACTCTCCATCTGAATGAGATCACTCCTGTTCTCAAGACTGTCATTCCTCCGACTGACTCGAGGAGGAGACCAGACATGCTCAAGTTAGAGTATGGACAATTGGGTGAGACGAGGATAGATGGCAGTCAGTGATCAACCCCCTGTTCAGAAGCTGCTTGTGACTGCAAGGAGTACATCGAAGAAGCTCAGAGAGCGAGAAGGAAAGAGGGAGGGAAGAGAACAAAACCAAAGTGAGATAGGAGACAAGAAACCATCGAAAGATGAAACTACAGATGGTTCACATATGGCAAGGACGGATGGATGTTCAACACTGCTTATTGGGACCGGAAGTACGATGATTGTGAGGATATCTTCGAGTTTCCGTGTGGAGCAGTCATTCGAACTGCCAGAGAGAAAAGAGCTTAGATCCCTTCCCCTCATACTGTACAGAATGATGTCGAGTGGAATGACCGACTTGATAAATGACTTCATTCAACAAAGTGAAGCGCGTATCACACATATTATGGTTGTATGGCTATGGGACTACTACAACTATCAAATACTTTAACTCCCTCTGTAGTTGTACTATACAAATAAATTATCTCTCAAGGCATAAAACAGGCGAATATCACATTTAAAAAGCCGATCGATTTGTATGGGGCCGAGTGATGGATTTGGGAATTAAAGCAGGTGAATGATACAACGTTTTTATATATAGAGAGTGGGGAATACAAATGGGGCGAGTGATGTACATTGGATGGATGAACAACAGTGAGAGTAAGCCATGGCTCGTTACTCTCTCATCGACACACTACAACTGGGATCGCGGCCCCTTCCCATCTACTGTCGATGGAGGAATCGAATCGAGTTGGAAGTGTCGATGGAGCAGACTCCTTATCAACCATCGACAAGTAGAGGGGAAAGGAAGGGAGATGGAGGAGGGGATGGACTCACTCCTTAGATGGGCAATTCCATGTTCTTGCGGGCAGATACAACTCGGGTGAAGTAGACATAGAAGAAGTCAGCGTAGAGGACAGTCTGCACTATTCCAGCCAGAATGGCGATCGGGTCGAAGAAGTCCTCTTGGTAGTATCTACAAGAGAACATTTCAATGAATATAACTTTAATTAAGACAAAAGGCAAAACAGTCCCAGCCATCATATTCATACTTCATATTTTCGATGACAGTTCAATGGTGGGCTAGCTTCCACTAGGGGGGAGGGTTCCGCAAAAATCAGAAAAATTCTGCGTCGGGGTGCGCAAAATAATTAAGTATACTATTTAGAGGCCCTCAATTTTTAATTGTCCTACTTCTGGATATCCGCGATCTGATGGCCAAGCAGAATATCAGGTAGTTCAAAACTATGGTCACTATGCATTTTTTTAAACAAAGTAGAGCATACCTCATAACCCAGTTCAAGATATAGAGTCCGCGATAGATTCCGAGGGCGAACAGGTAATGGGCAGTGATTGTCTCAGCCGATCCAGTCTTCTGCAGCATGAACAGCTGAGGGAAGATGGCAACTGCTTCGAGGTAGATACTGAATGAGAGAGATTAGGGATATCATTGGTGTGAAACAGAAAGAAACGATGGTGTGAGGCATTGGCATTGTCGGGGGTGTTTAGATGACTATTATTCGAAATATCAACATTTCAATGCTTCGACCGCAATCCAAGTAACGAAGAGGTAGCCATTCAAAATCGAATGAGTCTTGCTATTAGCATATTGACGCCCTCCATTGATACTCGTGCGATGATGATTGAATGAATTTAGGCTTCTCGGTATAAGCAGTTCATGGCCGATTTGTGTTGTGTTTAATCGTATTTAAACTCGTTGAATATGGTTGAATTCGAAAATTAAAATTATCCAACCTGAAAGTCCAAAGAATCTCAGTAACGTCGAAGTGGTGATTGAAGATGAGAGCGAGACAAGCAGTGGGGATAAGGAGGAACTACAATATGATGTTATTATAAGAAGATTATCAACTTGAATATCGAGAGGTACCAAGTAAAGAAACGTTAATTACCTCCATTCTGAACGAGTCAGACTCCTTCTCATAAGTGCTGCGGAACTTCACCAGCATAAGATAAATTGTGAACCCTGTCGCCGAGAGAAAGAAGAGCTGCAAATTTATCATTATTAATAGCACTATGTGCTTATCTTCCATCACCGATTGCAGCACCACACCCAGTAAACGGGATACCGCTATAAGTAGAACAAGGTCACTACTTTTCCTTACGAATCGTTCGGCCGAGAACCGAATTCAGCAAGATAAAATAGAATATAAGCTAAGATACCTTCATCAGACTGTTGTAGGCGGAGATATAGGTCGTGAAGAGATCGAGATAACGGGTCACAAATACAATAAAGTACAGAATCTGAAAAGAGACCGTTATTGACCGATCATTCCGCGTATATTCGTTGGATCGTTGATAACAGACGATAATACCTCCATTAGATATAACTAACCATCAAATCCACTTCAGCACGCAATTTACCAAAAATAATTGTAGAGAAGCATCAAGTATTTCAAACTTGAAATTCAAATAGATTACCTGAGAACGGGCGGAAATTCCCGAAACCGAACGAGACATCCACATCTTCCATAGTAGAATAAGAATGGCGGCAAGATGGGAGAGATCTCCCAATAGACGGAAGATATTCATCCCGGCTGATTTAAATTAACACCCTGAAAGTAAACAATAACATTTACTGCTGCCTAAAAACACGAGAACTCGAGAATCGCCGGTTACGATAAGCGCAGGCACTCGAGCTCCTAGTCAGAAGCCGAATGAGAATAAAGAAATTATAAAATCAATCGATAAACTCGAAATATGGATCAACAAAGGAACGGACTGTTCGGCGACTCAAATCAACGTGTCCTACCGTACTCAAGCGCTGTTTTAGTGTGCAATCAATGTTTTCGTGCCAGGAGGTCCTACCCTGCGAACTTTTTGAAGAATGTATTTAAAAATAAATACAATATTTTTCAAATCAAATTTACCATATTCATTCACCAATGACTCATTTAAAATAAAGTCAACAGAAAGCACATAATGAAACATATCTTGGCTGGGATCGGATAAAGTGTGCAGATCTGACTTTTTTGAGGATTTATTTACTTAGACATTTTTGCTGCATCTGCATTATTCACTATAGTGAGTCTGCTTTGGAACAGAATGTTAAAACGTCAACATATGAATGGGTGAGACCTCGGCTTTGTCTCCATCTCGACATTCTCTCATCTCTGGCCGTCTACAGTATATCTCCTCGTCATTTCCCGTATCTCCGTTCCTTTTCCTCGTCTTCTGGCCTGTTTACATCTCTTCATCTCTCTTTTTTCCCACAGTGATACTCGACTCTGCCACTAACAAGATGCTCTCTATCTCCTCTTCGCCTCCCTTTCCTTTCTCATTTTTCATATTTCCCTTCGCCCTTCTTTCCTATGCCCACTTTCGTGTATCCGATTGCCTCCGTCTTGTCTCGATTCTCTCTCTCTCTTATCTGAATCATTCATGGACTTCGCTCGCATTTCACTCCTCCTTTCGACTGATTTCGCCTCTTGCAGTCATGAAACCCTCCAATTCGATAACCATCGTCAGAAGGGGTTCGGATTCCGAAGAAGACGATGAAGAGGTTACATTTATTAGAAATACGAACAGCCGTCTCTTCATTTCACGCGCTCTCTCGCCTCTCTGACCGGTGAGAGAGTGCGTGAAATGGGAACGCTACTGTTCATTGTTGCTTTTTTCTTCTCTTCGCTTCATGACACGTTATCCAATTGCAGATTTCCTTCTCTGAGACTGAACCTCGTCTGTACGGGATTTCCCTGAAGGCTAGACAGTACTCCCGGATTCGCAAAATACTTTCTTTTTCAGAAGTCTGTGATCGCTATAGCCATTCTTACCGTAATCCAATCCATTATCAACTTTTTTATATTCCTGACTGGTTGTGATATAGGCAAGTATCAGTTCATCTCGGGTAAGATTTTCTATCTTTTCTCTCTTATTTCACCATCCTCTTTAGGTATTCTTCCTCTCATAATATCTGTTTCTACTTCATTTCTCTTCGTTTATTCGATAATCCACAAGAGTTCGTTCTCTGTTAGACCATTCATCGCTTATCATGTACGGTATCTCACTTATCTCTTGATTACTACCCAACCTTATCTACCACAGTAATCACTCCCTTCTCAGCTAATAGTACTGTGTTCACTCGGGTTCTTCGTTATTTTGTTCATCTTCATTCTAATTCTTCCTCGTCTTCCACCATTTATCTCTTCAATTCTCCACGAGTCTCTCCTTCCTTTCCAATCCTTCCAACTGTTTGTTAACAACCTAAGTGAGTTTATTTCGCCTTCTAAACTTCCGCATCCAAATTGAACCGAGAGGTTCTCCAAATCCTAGAATAGACTTGTTCCCAAAAATGTTGAAGAAAAAGAAGAACATTACAGATTTGACGGGTCGCTTTTTCTACTGTCTCTTTCTTCTTTCAATGGTTACATTCAATCTGATCTCTCTGCACATATCTACTTCATTCTACGTCTTTCTCGAATCGTGTGTCCGATTCACTAAACAGGATGATACAACCCAAATATACTGAGCTAGTTTATGCATAAATTATGATCATCATTGCAATTTTTCATCATTCTTGGCACATTTGACTCTACGAGTCTCAGTCTATTCATTTTCTCCTCTCATGTCTTCATCCTTCTCACTGACATCTCTCTATTGCCTCTTACTCCATGCGACAGATATAATTCAATCTACCATTGCCTTTCTCCCCTCTCGAGTGTTTCGCAATGGTCACTTCTTTGATTGGCACTCCGAAAGCAAAGTAAAACCTCTGGAACGGTTCCTCTGGCCCAGTGATGTGAATCAATACCGAGTAAAAGTAAATTTATGCATAATTATGAGTATTATCAGCTTTCATCATCATTACGAAATGAGCGGTCTTAGTTCGGGGTCCCTGAGGGCTTCAAGTTGTTTCCTATAGGAGCAAGTGAGATAGAGGAGAAGGATGGAAGCGAGAACAAGAACGGCAACTGCGATTAGGAGAGAACCTGAGATGGATTGAGTTGAGTTTCACACAACATGGCACATCGCTATGAATTTGGGAGAAGAACCTAATCACCAAACAATCATCTATTCATTCAAAACTACACTTCTCTAGCCGATGAGAGAGTGCAAAATGAGGAGATGATCACCCGTATGTCGAACTCTACTCACCCGTGAGCACTCCATTCCCGATGCGTTCATTTTCTCCTTTCGTATCTTCTCCCGTCTCACAGAAATCTCTCCATCGCCTCTCACTCCATCTGCCATATATAATTCAATTGAGACAATTCCCAACCTCGAACGATTTGGAATAGTAAGGAGTGACACTCCTCGGCTACTCTACTGATCAAGTAAAGTCTTCTTAGTGTAGCATTCGGTAGAACGAGATAAGGGTATGTGATGAAGTGTCTAATGATCCTCACCTCTTCCCCTCCGTCATTCTCTGCAGCTTTCCCAGAGTGCATGGTTCATCACAATTAGAAGCGTACACTTCTTCTCTCGGAACAGTCAGATTGTAGGAGTAGAAGAACTGAAATATTGCTACGAACTTTTTCGGGTTTTCTCCGACCGTAGAGTTAGAGTTATGTAGAATACCCTAGGAAAAGTTGGCACTTGTGGAGTTCCCCGGAAGAATGGATGCGTTTCACTCATTCTATTATTTGTATATCCCTAAGCAGGGTTGGTGGTAGAGGTGGATGGTGGATAGACATTCTTCCGGTGATCTCCACAAGTACACTGAAAAGTACTGAAAAGCTTTGTTTCAGAATCTCTTCTCTTCCCTCATTTCTTTAGAATAATCTAACGCTGTTTTTCATTGATTTTTCACCGAATTATGTGAACAACCAACTTTGATCGCCAGCGAGTCCGGTGACACAGGTACGGTAGTGTCTTCGTAGACTTCAATTGCCAGATGTGCGGCATACTGTATTCAATCCATTATCGATTTTCTCATTAGCTCTTCGAACCTTGCACAGATCCTCAGTGAGTGTTTTCGCCTGGAAGAACATTCCGAGTACGAATAGATTGGTATCGTGTCCAGAGAGGAAGAAGGCTTTTCGAGAGGGAAGGAGGAGTTGCTGTTCGATCGATGAGAGGAGAAGATCCGCGTGAAAACCTGGCATAACATGTTTTTCAAAACAACAACAACAGCACCAACCTCCGTTCGACTCATTCAGCAACTTGGTCATCTGGGTGTGTATCTCAGTCGAGTAATTGCGAAGGTACGGAGCCAGCGGAAGGGCCCATTGCGGGAAGGGAAGAGCCGTCGAGTTCAGGTTGTACTGAAACGAATATGGAATTATGAAGAAGCTGGCAATAAGAGATTTGGGCACTCCTGCACATCTCCGGACCTAATTCCCCCATAACCTAATAATTTAGAGAATCACTGAAACTCATTTCATTTACGCTCATTTGTCCGGGAAAGTGTAGGAGTGCAGAGATTTGTGAGAAATGAGAATAAGGATAAAATGAAGGCTACTCCTTGTCCCACCTTCGTCTTCAATGAATCAAGCACATTCTGGTACTCGTAGGGATCGGCAATGGGCAGTCCCGATTTGTTGCGAAGGAGTTCGAGCACGGATGGATCGATGATGTCCATCATTCCCTGAGAATTAGACTCGGAAATACGGGCCGGCGTCTCTCCATTTCACACACTCTCTCACCGTTCAGAGAGACGAGAGGGTGTCTGAGATGAACAGACGGCGGACAAACTCTACTGAGAAACTCGTCCGTTTTTTTCTCTCGATTCAGTTTCAATGTCTGCACTTAAATCTGTGACGAGAGGGAAAACGCTGAATCAATCTATAAAATTGGCAACGATTCGGGCCGATGGGTCTCGCCACGAACTTGGCACGCGGTGAATCCGAAACGCAGTATCCAGTAGGGATGTAGTATAATTATCTAATCGTAAAAACTGCACCAACCTGGTATCTCGGATCTGCCTTCAACTTCTTTTCGAGTCCATCACATTTGCCGATGATTCCGAAAGAAACCTGCCATTTTTCACTACTTTTTTCTGTTTTGAACTTCATAAATAATTCTCTGAACTGTTCACCTCATCTAGATTTCCTCTCGAGTGAATGGGGATCGGCTGCCAGGGAAGATCGGGGATTATCCTGGCCTTAATCGATCGATAATCATTGATAATCAATAATCAATAATCAAAAATCGATCGATAATCATTAAATCTTGGGCAGTGACCAACCTTGGGAGGGAAAAGGCCAGCAAGCATTGCTTGTCCACTCACAATCGTTCGATTATCCTCGCCAGCATGGACGAGGATCTACAAATTGGTCTTATTTCGTTCGTTTTTTCTGTTTGGGTTGCAGGCTCGGAATCACGGAAAATCTCGGGCTGTTTTCTGGTATTTTTTTGGTCGATAATGTCATATTCCACTCACCTTCTCCGACCAATACTCCTCTAGGAACTCTCCATACTCCTCCCTCAATATCTGTCCGAGTCTGTACTCTTGATTGATACCCGTCTGCAAAACAGCGCACTTTCCTATCAACTCTGACGTCACGATTTTTTCCGCAAATCAATCGATAACCTGAGTCAATTCTCCCTTGGCGGACGGTAATTTGTCCACATCGATTGGCGGATCAGTAGGAAAGGCCAGGTAATTGGTTGGTGTTCTCTCCCCGTGTCGGAACCACTACAAAACTCAATTACGACGCAGCAAACAGACAGGGAAACTCACAATTTGGACAAATCGCAGTTTTTGCTCTGCGTGGAGTAGAGTAACGAAGGCAATCGGAATAAGAAGGAATCGCATAGTGAGAGAAGAGGGAATGACCAGGACTTCCTTATCTCCTCTCCTCCCTCTCATGACCCCCAGTCAATAAGACGCGTATTGATAAGGATAACCTCTTTATCTATCCAATGCACTACAGTAATCGAATATCGATCGATCGGCATACTCGTAATAGAACATCACTGGAACGGGAAGCTCTTTGGGGGTGGTGAGGGGGCGGGGCGAGTGGAAGAGATCAAAGATCAGACGTCTTCCGCCAGAAGACTCTTCACGGCGTCCTTGTGCACTGTGAGGTTCTGATCTCCCAGCATCGCTGCGACTCGTTTCACCTGGAATTAATTAGTTAATTAACTAATTAGCTCATCTCAAACTAATCACTCTCGCATTTCAAGCGAACATGAGATTGCAAGCTCAATTTCGTAGATACTTGAGCATCAAAGCACAAAACATTCGATCACAAGGGAAAGTTTTCGTAGAACACACTTTGAATCAGCGATCACTCTTCCCTCGCACTGCTTTCATTAGCATTGCTAATTGATCATCGATGGTCAATTCCGCCTCCGCTGTTACTTTGAAACGGGCAGCGCGCGATTTTACGAGTGTTCGAGAGTGAGAAAGAGAGCGAGAATGGTGCGAAGAAGGCGAAAACCATAAAAAGTCCAGCCTTTCCCTTGCTAAGTTCACACCACTGCACAGAGCTGATCGAAAACTGTTCGAAATTGTCATAAATGCGTTTTTTGCTAGTCCAACTTTCGATCAAGTTCCTTGGTTTCGCATGATAATTGGCACTTGCCTCTTTCCTAATAAGATATTTGCAAGCACAGGTTTGGTGGTTGGAGGGAACTTTTCCTGGGAACTAGACAAGTACCGATAAATGTTACCTGTCTCTTTCTCGCCATCCTTTCGCATCCATAGAAGATCAAGCACATTGGAATGATGAGTAGCGCCCCGAGAGGTCCCATCATGTAGGCCTAAACTGTTCACTGTTAGACTCATGACTCATTGAAATCATAGAGTCCCTCATTCTCAATAGTTAGTGCGTGTTTTCGAATGACAAATCGTTGAGTGGATGGATGGGGGAACAGGTTAATTGATGTGGTGTTCTCAAGAAGTTTGTTACCATGCCAATCCTGATGGAATTTGGGTGCGGTCAGTCGTTCTTGATGATTGATCATGTTTCTTCCCCCCCCCCCCCATCTCATCTTCCCCATTCGGGAGGGATCCGGCCAACAACAATCCCACTTCTCTGTTTTTTTTTGCCCAGGCTATTGAGTATTCAATCCCTATCATTCTCATTAGCATTTCATTCGGAGCGGTCAAGGGTCGGCCAGAAAAAAAAACGAGCCCAATCTCTCACTCTATTATTGTAGAATCTGTAGACATCTTTCGTGTCCAAATCACTGCAGAAAGGCCCGGAGTAGGGATGATCACAGATGCACTCAAGCCCGTTTCTGAATGGGCAAAATATGAGCAAAACATCGAATAGAGCGTCAAAACAGCGTCAAAACAACAACAAAAACATCGAAATTCGGCTCACTTATCCACCAGGCCATGAACGCAGACGATATTCTCGCAGTACTCTCCGTCATAGCCAGGCATGCATCCGAGACAACTGAAATGGACAAGCTTGTAGCCGCATCGGTCGAACAATTACTAGGCTACATTGTTCCTTTCTAGTGATCAGCACCATCTTACATGGAGTTTCAAGAACTGAGATGTGCTACTGCAGCTGACTCAAGCAGTGTTCGTCGGCTTTGCTAATTCTACAGTCATTGTCAGGTAGCCTTATTCTACATCC
>LS522195.1:154262-167893 GCA_900490845.1 Pristionchus japonicus
GGGGGGGAGTAGAGGAATGTGAGGCGAGACCAGTACGGTATGTACAGTGTGTGTGTGGTAGGGAGATTCAGCTGAATCCATTCGAGAGACACGCATCATTAGACTATCAAAACAATGGACGAGAAAACGATGAGAAAGTGAGATAGAAAGTAACGAATGGGATGAAACGAATTCACAGAGTAACAAATGGTTAGTATGCCCCTATTTCGAAAGCAAAAAGGGTACAGTAAACTTCTTTGGATGGGGGAAAGAAAAGAAGGGAGATTACGGTAGATGGCTGCCATCGATTGGCCTATTTCTCTTCGGGATCCTCTCGTTCGTCCTCGTCACTAATCGATGAGATCTTCGCTTCGGATACCAATTCTGCGTCCGAGTCTTCCGTTTCCTCTGCCGGAGACTGCAATCGGCATTCGTTAATCAATCGATCAATCGATAGCTACCGTACCTCTTCTCTAATCGCTGCGGGAGCAGCTCCCTCTCCGATGGCTGGTTCTACCTCGACCTCGCTTCCACTGGGCGAGGAGCCACTGTTGAGGACGACATTCGGCTCATCGAATTCGACTACCTGAAGGTGGAAAGAAATTGTGGTGATCTACCTCCAGTCAACTGTTCTTTGGTACACCATAGACAGTGAGCAAAAAAGTGAACGAATTGTGCACAACGAGCACAGTAAATCTCCTACCGTTCCCCCCTTCTTCGTCTCAAGATTCTAATGAGGCAGCCCCATTATCAACCCATCAGCATAACAAGTACTCTCAAACACGCCTCTCTCCTCTCTAATCGTCCCCTTCACAAATGGGCTACCCACTGTGCCCATCGCAGAGTGGGCAAATGTGTGGATCGAACACCGAAGGAGTACTATTATTCCAACGATGGGCTACTCATAAATACTTTACTCTTCGTGTCACCTTATAATGCCTTATTGCGGCTTTTGTGGGACACTTGTCTAACTCCTCGAAAAGATGGCTGAGTTTTACTCTTTCCTAGTAAGATATTCCCGAGCTCAGGATGGATGATCGGGGAACGGCAGAGGTTAGACACTCTTCCGGGGTAACGATGCTCTCACCTTGCCCGCATCCATCATGATGATTCTGCTCATGAGATGGACGTGGTTCAGTCGATGGGCCACCACCAGCACAGTAGCGTTCTGCAAAATTACAAAAATATAAATTGTTTTTTTAAACCTTATTAAATATTTTTTCTACATTCTATAAGCACACTTTTACAACTTAATTTTCTTCGGCTCATTTAAAAAGATGGCTCTATATATTTTTTCTCATCAACCCAACACCATTAAACAGAGCAAAAAGATGGCATTGTGTGTGTTTTCGATTTTTCCGTAGTCTGGAGTGCGGTTCCAGCTCCACTCTCATGCTCCCTCACCTCAAACTGGGTGGAGATGCACTGCCAGATGAGTCTGTCCGTGGCCGCGTCGAGGGAGGCAGTCGCTTCGTCCAGAAGGACCACCTTCGCCTTTCTGAAGAGAGATAGTCAATCGGATTGGTCGAGGCCAACCATCAACTGCCACAATGCTTACTCAACTTCTTGATAACGAGTGCAATACAGAAAAAATCACAAAATCATATACTGTTGATCACATTAGTAGTGTGGCAGTCACTCCATTAATTTAAAAAAAATTACATTACTTACTACGATTTTTAATTTCAAAAAATCTATGGAATGCTGCTTACATGAGCAGTGTGGCTGCCACTTTATTAAATTTTAAAAAATTGGCATTATTTACAACTAGTTATAATTTAAAAATATTAGAAGGCTGCTTACATGAGTAGTGCCCTTGCCATGCACAGCAACTGCCTCTCTCCCACAGACAGATTGTCTCCTCCCGCCGTAACCTCCGCGTCCAACTGCTTGCCCATCCCAGAGACCTGACGTATAATTCATGTTATCACTGAGCTTCTCCTATTACTGGCGTAGCAGCACGATATTTAAAAAAAGTTATACGAAAAAATGGGGAATTGTAAAATTTGGATGAATAATGAGCGTGACACATCCTTTCCTCCACAACTCTCCAAGATGAAGCACAACTACTCCTGGTTGGACTGTTCTCTCTCCCCCCCCCCTCCCTCACCATGGCTCTCAGATTGGCCTTCTCGAGCGCCGTCCACAGCTGGTGGTCGGCGTACTGGCCGAGCGGGTCGAGATTGTACCGAATCGTGCCCGCGAACAGCACCGGATCCTGCGGGATCACCGCCAGCGATCTGCCAGAGAGATTAATAATAATAATATTAATAATTTATTCATATTCATGTCATTCGTTTCCCCAGATCGCCGTGATTAACCCAGAGATCTACGAGAGATTTATATTAATAATTACTATAATAATTAATTATATAATTACTAATTATCATGCCATGCGTTAACGCTTTTGAGAATCGCAGCAAAAAAAAGCTTATTGTCTGCAACTTCCAGCAATTTCGAAGCGATTTGCAAAATCATCGAAGCCGGGAAGGCATCCGGCTTTTAGGGGCATCTCGACGACGTTTCCTACCTCCTGAGTCTGTGCAGTCCGACGGTGGCAATGTCCACTCCATCGATGGCGATCTTTCCGCTCGCCAGCGGGTAGAGACGGAACAGCGCGTTGCCGAGTGACGATTTGCCTGCAGCAAATAGGGTTACACAATGGACCAAAGTATCGTTTCGCTCTGACTTTGGCAAGAATCGTATCATACAACTAAAAATCGGGTTAATCTGTTTCTCAAATTGCTTTGCTTATAAAAAGTGAAACATGTGTCATCCACCATTCCCGTTGTGAAATCATTCAAAGAAAATGGTTTTATTACTCCACACCGTAGCGTCTTTGAATACAACGGTATATAAATTGAATTTGATGTAATTGGAAGGAAGTTATCACTAACCGGATCCGGTTCTTCCAATGATGGCCACCTTCTCTCCCGCATTCACAGTGAACGAGACATCCGAGAGGGCGAGAGGCAGTGTCGGTTGGTATCGCAGACTGAAACGGACTCATTTATTCATCTCTTCTGGACATCGTCCTTCTCATTACGGCAGAAATCTTCGTCTAGGCACGTTCGCATTCATTTATGATAAAGAAAGGAAATGATAGAGATAGATTAAAGGAAGAAGATTAATCTAAACCCCTTCCAACCCCGATAACTCGCAGTTTCGCCGCACTCACTTCACATTGAGGAAGTTGATCTGTCCTCTGGCGGGCCAATCAGCGGGAATCTGCGTGCCCGGTCGCGTGTCCCAGCTGCCCTCCTTCGGCACGTTCTGAACGCAATTAATTTATTAACTAAAACTTAAAAAATAAATAACTAAATCATCTATTCCGACATACAGAGAAGAACTCATCTAATAAAAGAATTAATCTAACACCTTGTAAAAAAATTGATTTAAAAAATAGAAAAAGATTCAATATCCTAGTCGCATCCTCGCAGCTTAACTATCACTGTTCCATCTTCAATCGTCTCTTATAGAAAATGATCGGGCCCTTGCTCACATCGGTATAGTAACCGCTTTGCCTCTCATTATGCTACGAGGTGATCGAAAAATAGATAAATGCCGAATCAAATAGAGAGACCGGCGTTTTCTCACATCAGTATAGTAGGCGACTCTCTCGACAGAGGTCATCTTCGCCTCCAGTTCCGTCTGCGTGCGAACGGCGAATTGGAAGATGCCCGACATCTGCAATTTCACATTTTGTGCCTCTCCGTAAGCAATAAGAATAACAACAACAACAATAACAACAACAACAATAATAATAACAATAATAATCCGCACCTGAATGGCGAAGGCGAGTGCCATTCCCGCGTCGGCGGGCGAGATCTTTCCCGTCAGAAGGACGATGAGCAGCGCAACGATGAAGGTGATGCCGACGACCTGGCAGGAGGGAATGACAGAATATAGTACCATTAGGCCATTTTCATTTTTGTTGGGAGGCTTCCCTGGAAGAGAATCCGAAATTTGATATTGGGCGCAAGAAGGATATCAGACTATTGAAAAGAGAGAGAGACGAGGGATAGTAAGTTCGTTGCTACTCGGCCGAGTATGCAAATTTCATGAAGAAAGATCAGCATTTAAAAAAGAGAGCCATAACAAGTAGAGATAAAAAAGAGAGATAGAGAGAGAAATGGGATATAATTGGAAAAAAATGAATCCTTCCCGCACCAGCAGATCCAGCCAGACGGCCAGCCATCTCATCGCAGATTGGAACACGAACATTGCCGCACTGAAAACACACAATAATCAACAAGAATTAATTTTTAAAAATCAATAAATTAATATTAAAACGTCCTACTCACCTGTTCGAGTCGAGTCGCCTCTTCATACTGTCCAGGAATCGAATAGACTGATCGTGGGAGTGAATCACCTGTGATCGATCAAGTTTCCACTACTCATCAGCACCTTCCATCATCACTTTTAGCAATTAAATCTTTATAAAGATACAATTACCAAAATAGTGCTAAAAGATTGCTATAAATTGCATTGCTAAAAATGCTCAAATAAATTAGAAGAATCCCTAATCGGTAGGGATGACAAAGCACTGTGTCATTGTGTTGTTTTGATGTTTTTATGTAAATTCCAAAACATCAAAACATCTAAACATGCCCACCTGAATGCCCTCGAGACTGGTGGTGACGTGGGCGAAGAGCGGGGACCGGGAGATATTCTCACTCCTCTTCATCAATCGAATGCCCGCTCGGAAGCAGAGGACGAAGAGGATGAAGACGGCGAAGAGGGGAATGGACAGGAGCACGAAGTGGGGGAGCACCTGGGCGATTGAGAGCTTAGGACTTATCACAATTCAACGATAAACACATAATCGAATGAGTTCGTCCATTGCAAATTTCACTTATCTCACTAACGTTGCACGAGACTCTGTATAGTAAAGTGAATGGGATCTAGAAGAGTCTCCAAGTAGTATTGCCTGAACCAACCCAAGCAATGACGATGATGAATCCGATGCAGGTGAGCATATTCTGGAGGAAGACCTCGACGGTGAACGGCATCTTCACGTCGATCTCATCCACGTCCTTCGAGAATCGATTGAGCAGACGCCCAGAGGGAGTGCTGTCGAAGAACGAGGCCGAGCCTGCAATCGATTGATCAGTTTGCGATCACACCCTGACTACCATAGAATTCCACATTCTACTCAGTTCTCGATCGACAACCGTCCCCCCGCCGTACCGGCATGCTCTTACCACTCATTTCTTGATCGACAATCACCCCTACAGAATCGGCACCTTGTTTCCGCTCAGTTCTCGATCGCCTCCCCCCTACCGTACCTGCCACAATGGCGTTGAGCATGTTGTTGTGGAGGCGGGAGGCGGCGTTGAGGGAGACCTTGACGAAGAGCATGGCCTTGAGCAGGCCTGAGACGAAGAGGAGCACGAGGGAGATTCCGTAGACGGAGGCGTAGTAGGAGGTGTCGGGGGAGGAGGCGAGCGAGGAGGAGGAGGAGACGAGCTGCTCCGTCCCATTCACTGTCTCCATCTGAAGACGGATACATCATTATAAAAATTATGAGGAGTTTTTTTTCAATAAAAAATATATACAATATTTAAAAAATTACTAGGGTAAAAAATAAAATGCACACTAAAACTTATCTATAAGGAAGAAACTAGCAATAGATGCATGTGATCGTATTTTTATTTTTCAGAGTTTCAAAAAACGGTCAAATTGTGAGATCTAAATTAGAGGAACTATGCCCTCGTGTATCTGCTCTGACAAAAAAGAAAACTGTCTGAAATCTCTTCCTCATTGTACTACTTATCTCTTGTCGTTTTTACTCAACGAGAAAATGTTCTTAAAAATAATTTTCGAGCACAATTTCAACTCAAAAAGGATGATGGGACATTTTGAAATCCTCGTTTAGGAACCTCTTCACACAAACGTTTCTAAATGTTCTGAAGTGTATCCACAAATTTTTTTTTGGAGTGTTCCAAACCGTGACATCACCCTCAAAAAGCAGAATCGCATACATGCTCATCGTGTCCCTGCTTGAGCCACCGGGACAGCCACCAGGGAGCGAAGATCGAGGCAACGACGTTGAAGAGGAAGGCGAAGAGGAGCAGCGCCCAGATGAGCACTCCGCCCGCCGCACGGATGTACTTCCTGAAGAGATAGAGATTACTATACCATACAAGAAATTCTATAATTTTTATAAAAAGCCTAATTTGCATTAAAACGATGCGCTGAAGATTTACAGAAAAATTAGCCTTGTGGAGAGTTATTTTATTATTTTAAAAAATGCAATCCTCCATTAAAATACCCTTTTTAACGAAGATGCACTGAATATTTATAGAAAAAAAACGCTCTGCATTTTGATGTGCTTCAAATCGCAGATCAACTCACATATAGACGTCGAAGGCGACACTGGCGGATCCGAAGTCTTCCTCGTCATCGACCAGCTTTCCCTTCGCCGCCTCGCCCTTGTCCACGCCCACCAACTCGACCTGAGCGAGAGAGATTATCTCACTTTTAGTCTTCTTCTTATTCTTCTAGCCACCCCATATCTGACCGTACGTTCTTAGATTTTGCGACAGAATGTTTCTCTGCTTCACTTCTTCTTATTTTTGTGTAAAATTACAAAATGAACAGATATTTTAAATGCTTCGACGATCAAAAATATAAAATCGAAAAAGTTCCGATTTTCTCACCTTCTCCGTGTCCACAATAGGGTTGGTCTCATCGAGATGGTCAAACTCGAGATCAGTGGGGGAGGCGACTCTATCGGGTCGTGACGCCTTCTCCTCTTCCGTCGCCGCCACTCCAACCACCACCGAATCGCCCTCAAGCGTGTCTGTAATGGGGGGAATTCACTATCATCATAATCTCTCTCCTTTCTTCTGCAAAAGAATTGTGAGCTCCTGAGCAGAATTAATAATGAATACGGTAGTCAGGTGGGTCAGACTGACATCTCTGGGAGGCGTCATGGCAGTAGGTGGAGTACATATCCGACTGGGCGAGTAGTTCGGCGTGCGTGCCCGAGACGACGATGCGGCCTCCCTCCATCAGAAGGACTCGATCACAGCGGGAGAGACGCTGCAACATTGAGCATTCGACACTTCTTCGGAATCTGGACATTCCAAGAGCACTCTCATTTTCGTCTCCCGCCTAGCATTTCATTCGGAGCTGCCAAATGTCGGTCAGTTACCGAAAAAGTTCCGAAAACTACCGTTATATATATTGCCTCATTCAGCATGCCAAATTGTGCAAAGATCTTCTTCAACAAGCAGTACAATGTTTCTCTCTATCTTCTCCCCCCCCCCCCTCTCACTCACATTGACATCATTCGTGACCATGAGCACCGTCTTTCCCCTCAGCACTCCCAGCACGGCGTCGTTGAAGATCCGATCGGCCACCTGAGCATTCGGATTTGTCATGATTTTTCAAAATCATTTTAAAATGTTTTTTTTAACCTTTTAAAACCTAAAACATCGAACTGAACGCCACTGAATCTATTTTCACCTTATCTGGCATTTTAATACCCCGTCCTGGAATATAGTCAGTGCTCGATTTACTCCAATTCTACCGTACCTTGGCATCGCAGGCCGACAGTACATCATCGAGCAGGAGCACTTCCGCAGTGGAGAAGAGTGCACGGGCGAGGGCGACGCGCGCCTTCTGCCCACCCGACAGAGTCGCGCCCCTCTCGCCGATCTGAAGGTACAGGTGAAGATAAAGGTGAAGGTTGTTATGGATCTGTCTGTTTATCAATTCGCTCATGTTTTGTAGCCTTTTCACACTTTCAGAGTCAATTTCCATGCGGATGAATGCGAGATTGTGATTGTCAATCGAGAAAGAGCTAGAGCATCTCCTGACCTCGGTCAGCTCGTTCGCAGGCATCGCCTCCAGGTCCTTCGTGAGTTGAGACGCGGAGATGGCCTGAGGGAATGTAGTCAGTACTCGATCCACCTCCCCCATCTACCGTACCTTGTAGTACTTCTTCGAGTTCATTGGCTGGCCGAAGAGGATGTTCTCTTGGACGGTCGCATTCTGGATCCAGGGCACTTGCGGGACGAGCGCCACCGCTCCGCCCACCTCCACCTCGCCCTCCACGGGGTACATCTGAGCATTTCGAATCTAGTTGAGATGTCAAATCCATTTTTCATCAATTCACTGACAGAAGTTACTAAAAAAACGAGAATCTTGCAACATTTCATATTAGAGCATCAATCAACGTACATGTCCGATGATCGACGTGAGCAGGGCCGTCTTTCCGGCTCCGACGGGTCCACAGATTCCGACCAGTTCCTTCTGCAATGGCCATTCTCATCAATCGATATCCGCCTGCTACCGTATACCTTCTGGATGACGAGATTGACGTCCTTGAGCAGGAAGTGATCAGTCACGTCAGCGGGCGCTGCCTCGTCGTTCGAGGGCGTCTCCGTGCCTGGACGGGGAGATCGATAACTTCACCATCTCATTCAACCCATTTCTTTGCCAGATCAATGAGTTTGCAACTTACGAAACCGTCGTATCTCTATTCCACATAATTACGAATCATTATTACTACAGCAGGGTGGGACAATCGGAGCAAAGCAATTAATGCAAAGCTAGGATACCGATAGAAGAAAATATAAAGATACTGCTAGCAATCGTCAAGAGGAGACTTCCTAAATATACGCTATACAGTATTCTAGTGAATGGCAGTGATTCTGACCCTGAGTGGTCCACGCGAACGACGCGTTCTTCATCTTGATCGCCGTGGCTGGATTGGATGGAGTGGGCGCGGGTCCCTCCCACTGACTCGACTCGAGCACCTGTAAAAAATGACCACGGTTTTGGTCGCTCGGTAGTTTTCTTCTACACGCAACGCAACGCGATAAATATGTTATTATTATTAAATGTTTAGAGCAGTTGTCTCGCGGACGCGGTGAGTAGATGTTTCGGAGAAACAACTTGAAATCTCCCATTTTAAAAAAGGACGTTTCAGAAATTTTCAAAATAAAAAAACTGTTTACATTCAGTTTCCGACAACTTTATTGTTGTTATCGGATTCTCCTAAGCGAGTTGAAACATAATGGATCATTAGAAATGATAACAAATTAATTTAATTTTTTAAAGTGTGCGCTCTTCTCGAAAAAGGTTACTGGAAAATTATTTCTGAAACGTCCTTTTTTGAAGTTGTTTTTCTGAGACGTCTTATCACCGCGGACGCCAGGTCGCGGCTTCGATTCCCCCTGCCTCCCTCATCTTTAGCTGACCACACAGTCTTGGTAGCTCAGTGGCTAGAGCAGCTGCCTTGCGGACGCCAGGTCGTGGGTTCGATTCCCCCTGCCCCCATCATCTTTTGCTGACCTCCTGGATGCGGCGAAGGGCGACGACGGCCTCGGCCAGATAGCGGGAGCCGTACGGGATCATGCGGATGCCGAACAGCATCACGAAGAAGACCGTCACTGCCGAGAACGCCTGCAATGCAATTCAATTCAATTCATTCACAATGATTTTTACTAATCGAGAATGCACGCGCGCAAACTTTTCTACACGATTTCTGTAAAATGTCGATTGCGGTCGCCGCTAACCATGGAAAGGGAGAAAAAAGTATCACGCCGATCTTTGCTTGTGTTTTACCAGAAAAATATTTTTTCTTTCAATTTTCACATTTTTCCGCAAAAAAATGTCAATGCCGATATTGCCGGAAATTCGTGCAGTTTATCCAGTCTAGCTCAAAATGTCGGTAGTATTTTGCGACAAAAATCAAATGTAAAAATAGATTGTGCTCACATCACTAGCCAGCAGGTCGTTTCCACTCAGCACGACTCCGAGGAAGGTGAGGATGGCGGCGACCACCGGCACGACGGGTCCCGACGCGATCGCCATCGATTGCGCGTACCCCGCCTTGCGCAGCGAGACCTTCTCGTTGTGACGGAGTACTGTAGATGGAATTATCGATTGGATACAGTAGTCAGGGGAGCTACCGTACCTTGGACGCGATCGAGGAATGCCCGTTCCCATCCGTTCATCTTGATCGCTCGGATGCATCGCAGCAGCTCGCCCATCAGAGACATCTGTATCGATCGGTTACTGTAGTCAGTTATCGATCGATAGTCCCTTACCCTCTCCTCCGTCTTCTTGATCGCCTCGTTTCTGCATCGAACCATCGTCTTGCCGAGCGCATACTGTAAGAGGTGGGTATTGATTGATGAGGGGATAAATCAATAAATCAATCGATAAGCTCACCTGGATCACATCGAAGAGGAAGAACACGAGAATGCCGACCAGTGCCCAGGGGCCGATCACGATCATGAGATAGATGATTCCGCCTGAGATTGAGAAACGGAATCACAGTGCTTAGTATATTGATTAAAAAAACTCCAACACGTGAGAATACAATGGGAGTATGCCAACACATTACAATAGTAAATTATCTATTCTCTATCAGCAAATTGCAAAAACATCAATCCTCCTCACCAACAAGTACGAGAGGGCCGATGAGTACGAGAGGAGTAAATGTGATCGCATCGAAAATTCGCTGACCGTCGTTCGCAAACATGTTCACGATCTGGCAAGTAATTTTGATTACGTCTTCTCTCATATTAAAAGATATACTTTATGCGCACTCTATACTACTACTGCATACACTTTTTTATCATTGCACCCTCTTATCTCGAATTTGAAATATGGAATCCATATTTCAAATTCACACAAAACGAGTGTCGGTTTACACACTCTGCGGATGAGTTGTTGACTCGACGCTGGTTCGCAGAGGGCGGTAAAGGAGGTGGCTCGGATACTCGTCTTTGCCACCCTAATATAGGATTAAAGAATTTCTCTTACCTCAGCTGGTGTCTTCTTTTGACTCTTCACTCCCAATGCATGCTTGTACAACAGACCGAGCAACGCTCCTCGTAGACGAATTCCTGATTATCGATACGGTAGATCGAATGGGCAATGGTGTACCTTTTTGGGGTTAGGGTCTGCGGTTGCGCCTGCCCGGAGGAAAATTTGCGCCTCCCCGGGATGAGAAACCCCAAAAAAAATTTGCGCGCTTCTACATCGTGATCAATATAACTACTGTCCAAAATAGAGTTACTGAGTGTTACACGAGTATACGGAAAAGCCAGTAAAGCTGTCAACGTAATCGGGCACCTCTAGTTATAGTAGGGTATGTATGACTCTAGAAGATATCCGACTAGAAGAACTAAATTTTCAACCTTATGCGATTTTATGGTTTTCGCCGTCAAAAACAAACCCGATGAATTCATAATATTGTATCCTCTTTCAAATTACCCCTCAAACAATGCCTAAGCCCAACTTTTTTTTCAAAGATCAAAGATCAATTTTTTGTCAAAAGTTCGAAAAAAGTTCATACTTCCTCCTAGGGGTCATATACACCAAATATGAGCTCTTGGCGATATTTTTGCCGGAGTTGTACACTTGCATGCCCCACTCACCGCGTTCTTACGGAGACCGCATTTTAACCCCCGTTTTCACCCGACATAATTAAATTTTCACTTAGGCGACTGCCCGTCTGTTGTCCTCATGCCTAAGGTACTTGCAGTCCAAAAATCTAAGGATTTCATAAAGAAACAAGTTTACAAACGGTTGTTGAAAAATGGTAAATATCGTAATCCTTCGAATTTTCAACGCCTGTTTTCACCCCGACATTTTGAAAAATTTTCTTAGGCGACTACCCGACTGTTGTCCTACTGCCTAAAGGTACTTACAGTCCAAAAATCTAAGGTTTTGGTCAACAAATAAAAGAGCAATGGACCGGGGTTAGAGTGGGGTTTGCCAGGATTTTCATATTGGGCTAACCCTGGTCAAGTCCGATGGAAATACTTCCTTGTTTATAAATGAAATCCTTAGATTTTTGGACTGTAGGCACCTTTAGGCATGAGGACAACAGCCGGGCAGTCGCCTAAGTGAAAATTTTAAAATGTCGGTTGAAAACGGGTGTTAAAAAGTGGTCTCCGTAAGAGCGTACTAGGGAGTAGCACAGTAGCTAAAAATCGCCTTCATTAGTTCATATTTGGTGGTTAGAGTCCCTAGGAGTAGGTTACACTTCAGCCGAAAAATTGAGCCCAAATTTGATCTTTGATCTTTGATCTTGGAAAATTTCAAAGTGATTTTCACCCCATGTTTGATACCCCCCATTCGATAGAGCATCAAAAGTAATGTTTTCTGGTAGATTTTCAAAAGGTATGAACTTCAATTTTGCCAGAAAATTAAAAATGAAAATAGGCTCTCAAAAACTTTTCAAAAAATCAAAGACCAATAAGTCTAGGATTTGCAATAATTTCTCTAGAGAAGCAATTACTTTACTCTATCTTTCTTTCTTGGGTGAGGAAACGTCGCTCAGTTTTCCCCGCTCGCGACTATCTTCCAAATTTGCGCCTGCCCGAACCTGGATTTTTGATTGCGCCTGACCCCCCTCCTAAACCCCGCAAAGCCCACCGTTGCGAATGGGGACCAATTATCGATTACCTGTTCGGTACGAGATAGCCCAGGTCGCTCCGTACGATAGAACTCGTGCTACTTCCACCTAGAAAATGAATGAAAAGATCAAAGACCACTTTCGCAACTCACAAACAGTAATCCAAACACGAGGAAGAATGCGTAAGTATAGTTGGAGTGCTCTCCGGGCCTGCGAATATCGATTGATAGTCGTGTCTATCGATTGGATACCGTACTCCTCAGCGAAGCCGACGAGTCCTCGCACGAAGCAGGTGGGTCCGATGAATCCGAATACGAGACAGAACAGGAAGACGGCACAGGCTGACAATTATCGATTTTTCATTATTATTCATCATTACAAGATTATTTGATTTCAAGGAAAATTTCTCCTTTAAGAAAAATTTGTATTGAAACAACATTGTTGTTGTTGTTTTTATTATTATTATTGATGTTATTGTTATTCCTCACCAATGTACACTCTGGTCTTGACGAATGCAGCCACTGCCTTGATCAGTTTGGGCGGTCGATTGGCTGCGCGTGCCGCACTCCTCTCCGCGTCCCACAGCACTTGCATCCTGAGAGCATCGTTTGGTATACAACAACAACAATATCAAGAAGACAATATAAGGAGGGTCGAATTCGTTGGTTCGTCCGCATGAAGTGCTTTGACGATTTTGTTAGGTTCAAAGACCTTTAATTGTAGCTTATTTTCGAAAAAGTGATTTTTAAAATTAACGCGCTTTATCTGTAAGGGGCTTACAATTAAAGTTCCTTCAATTGTAAGAGGGAAATTTCTTACAGTTGAAGCACCTTCAACTGTAAGGATTTCCTTTTCTTACAGTTGAAGCACCTTCAACTGTAAGGATTTTTTCTTATATTTGAAGCACCTTCAACTGTAAGAAATTTTCCGCTTACAATTGAAGCACCTTCAACTGTAAGGATTTTTTTCTTACAGTTGAAGCTCCTTCAACTGTAAGGATTTCAGGTGTTGATTTTATTTATCTTTCCAGTGCCTTCTGGTGTGTGAGAGTGGCGACAAGATGATGATTGAAGAAAATCCATGTGGTTTATCCCACAATCAAGGACTACAATGGCCACAATAACAAGAACTAAATAACACGCACGCAGTGCGCAGAAATACAACAATATCCGTTCAAATAATTGTTTAATAGCTCGTCATAAAAGTAATAAAAGTTAGTCTCCAAATGAGCAATGCGCATCACAAACAATAACCAAAGAAATGACAA
>LS489729.1:32544-43265 GCA_900490845.1 Pristionchus japonicus
GGCTGTGACACTTTCACTTTCAAGCCCTACTAAGCCTGTAGAAATGATCAACCAGAGGAATGGAAACGTGCGCTAAAGAGGATGTCCAAGGCCTCAATAGGTGTGCATTAGTAGGCTTTAGTTACTTGAATACTGATGGACTTTGCGATCAGAATATCAAAGTGATCAAATCGTGCAAAACTTATGGACCAACCCGATAAAATGACAATTTGTTCGTAAATATAGTAAATAAACAACTCTAATATTTAGTAATATTTTTCAAAAAAATATTTCGGAATTAACAAAACACTTGAATGCAAGTTGCCTTCAGTGATGGTTGACGCTATTCCTGAAGAATTTTTTCAGACCCTAAAATTGGGTATAGGTTTCATATGAATGATGCAATACACGAAAAATCGATATTTGAGCGATCTCTTTGAATTTTTGTAATGGCGCAGGGAATCGCGATTGACAGCTGCGGTTTCCAGCACTGTAGGCAGTGACTGTAGGCATCATTATCGAGCACTAATATTTCATTTACCTCGAGTGGTAACGAAAGGAGGCCTGAATTTTGAAAAACTTTTTTTTCAATAGAGTACATTTAGGACAATTTTCAAAATTTCTTATCTTCTATTCATCTGTTAGTTCTAGGAAAAATATGTCAAGAAGCCCCATAGGTGTTTCAACAAATGGTAGACTGTAAACGGTAAGTTGAAAATCTTTCATTTCAATAAAAAAATAAAAACAGCCAAATTTTTAATAAGTTTCGTAATGGTGATGCAATGATATTTGCGAAATTAGATTTGCTCTCATTTGGCTCCTTGCCAACTGTGTATGCTGATAAGCTGCTTTACCTAATAATCACTCAAAGCGTTCTCGAAATTTGGCAAAACAACTAAAATCTCACATCACAAAAAACTTTACTTAAATTTGTGTAGATTATTCAAAGTCTAACGAATTCCTTACTTCATTGCCCGAAATCAAAGAGTTGTAATTTGTCTATCTGATTTATATGGAATAGTTTCAATTTGTTTGAAAACGAATGAGAAAACAAAAGATTACTAAAAATTCTGGGACACCCCAATAATTAGACAAAAGATTCGGTGACTGAGAAGAAGGCATCAATCAGGAGCAGAGCGCTCTTGTTATCAACTCAGCGACTCCACCCCTTCAAATGGAATCACTGGATCCGATATTGAGCCTGATAGTGAAAAGTACAGTGTTTCCTGAGAAGAGCGCTCTCACACGGCAAAGACGGCAAGGGTCCCTTGTAATTATAAAATGAATTCATAATCAAGCAAGATCAATGTAATATGAATGTGAGTTGCGTACGATTTCAAAGTAAACCATGGTTTATTCACCAATTAGACAATCAGGCAACGAATGAGGATGGAATCAGGTCGAGATAATTTCTTTCACCCAGAAATAATCAGTCCATTATCCAACCATTGTTGAGGCGATTGAACTGAATGAGGCAATGTTAGAAACAAGTAATTGATAACTCACATTGAGACAACTGAGAAAGGCTGGAAATTTGACGTACATACATACATAGCGGTTAGCCCCTTTTGAAGTTTTTTTTATGACATAATTCTCATCGTGTAGAGACGAGCAAGAAGAAATGATGTAGACATCTGCAAATTGTGATTTTTCAAAAATTACACAGGAAAATATCAAAACGCAGATGAATGAGAGAAGAATAGTCGACAAAAGGAGAAGAGATTGAGAGTGAGCGTCCTTATCTTTGCGGTCGAATCTTTCAGCGACACTCTGTATTCCCTTGACAACGACACGTACACACAGTGCTAATCATAATATAATCGCGTTGATCTTTGATTTTTTTTCTAATTTTGCATCATACTGTGATTGCACAGATTGTGATCGTTCGAATTTATCCACTACATCATACAAGAGTTGATTGAGCGAGAAGGATAGGCCCAAGAGTTGATTGAGCGAGAAGGATAGGTCTGAGAAGTGAAAAATGATAATTGTAATCAAAAATTGTATTCTTGCACACAATTGAAAAAAATGGCATCATTCTTACTTGTTTTCGGGTTGATTCATTGACTCGTATTTCGTTCATCGTGTAGAGATGAGTAAAAGAGACGATGTAGACGTCTGGAATACGAAAACTTTGAACACACAAATATATAATAGCAAACACATTGAAACCAGAGAAACTGTAATGCAAGCATGTATTCAATGGAATGAAATGATGAGTGCAAAGATACGAGTGATGCGAAATGTGCCATTCACATCGTTGTTATCATCGCATCGTCTCTCGCTGTGTTTGACATGATAGTGCCAAGCAATGACGCCAAGCACTGCATCTCCACCCTAAGTCGCGCAAGATAAGCGCATGAATCTTTCATCGTTTTCAATATATGATTCTCCTGAAAGAGAGCAGCAACTTTCTACAACGATTAAAAATCACGTTGAGAAGTAGCTTGATGTTCTGGTTAATATGTTCGTACATTATGGTTATCTTTGGAGATGTACTTTTTATTCCAACAGCAAACAGAGGAAAAGGAGCAAAAGTATAACAATTTATTCTCCAAACAGCGCATCGAATGCGAATGCATACTAGGTCTTGCCAGCATTAGGTTCTTCCAGTCTCCGATTCCGTAGTTTCGCCTCGCCTTCTTTTCCTCTCAGAATGGAGAAAATCTCCCAGCTCAGTCAGGTGGCATCACGATCCGCCCTTACATAGACATGTGTCCAGTTACCTAAATGGATAGAAAACTGAAAAAAAATCGAAAATTGCTCTCTATCGTGGAGAATGTGAAACGTACAAGAAGAGAATATTGCTTACTCGGCGCAGTCAATGAAAAATGTTTGAAGAGTTAATAGTTGAAGAATTTATTACACTTCACATGGAGGTGGGTAATAGAGACGGAGTAGACGCCTGTAATCAGGAGAATTAGTTAAATCACCCAAAAACGAAATCGACATAGCATATGGAATGTATAACGTGGAAAAGGTAATGTGGGATGTACAAAACATGAGGAAAGGAAAGAGCGATGAGGAAAACGATGCGAGTGATAAGGTCTTATCAGAGGGGAGTGACGGAGAAGTGTGAGAAGAGATGACTCAATGAAAAAGGAAGATCGAGAAAAATATGGAAGTTATTCTACTGATTTCATGAATTATCGTGTTCAAGGTGATGAAATTGTGAAGTCAATTGTGCACTAATATCTAAAGTGTATTTCATTTCATTCTCATCACTTCGACTGGTATAACTGGACTGATAACGGAAATGGGATGGAGCATTGCCATCACTTTCCCTTACTTCTTAGCGCGAATTATTTCGAAGATGAAAAAGGTGGAAATCTGTATAACTGGCGAGAAAATTCCAACAACTAGTTATTTTTTACAGCAAGTTTTGTCTTTGAGATACAAAATTTATCGAAAAAAGATAAAGAAACGATTAACACACAAAATTCCATATCAGTAAGCGTATAGTAATAAGAGGATACAATGTTGGTATGCGAAATGCGATCAATGACCAGTCTTGCCATCGATAGGGGGAGCGTTTGGAGTGGAAGGAACATGTCGCATCTCGACACTTCCCCATTGTTGCATGAGAGCGGAGAAGTGGATCTGAAGGAAGATTATCAATTCGATGAGAGACTACGGATATACGTCTGATAATGTTGTTCCGTCTGTTCCCACTGGCTAAAGAGCAGGGCTGGCAAGTGAAGGATCCAAATGCACCCTTCATTTCATTTCTCACAGGCGCGCGCGGTCGCCATTCTCTTCATGAAGAGAATGGCGACGCGGTCTCCTCTTAAAGAAGAGTGAGAGTAAGAATTGAGGGGTTTCTCCACGTTATTCCTCCTTTTCATAAAGGGAGAGCGCTGCCGCGTTCTCTCTTCATGAAGGGGAAATGAGAGGGGGAGAAAATTACCTCTTCATTTGTCAAAATGCCCTTCTCTTGCCAGCCCTTCTAAAAAGCAATGTGATAAGCCGATACGGCAAGACTGTGAAAGTATTAGCACTCACATCTTTCGAATGGTTCGGATCCATGGTATCCACGACATTCTTCAGGTTTTCCTTGCGAATAAGGCGGCCTTTTTTGATGAGAATGAGCAAGATGATGGGACCGATGGAGCAGTAGTAGGGCATCAACTAAAATTCGGAATTTTGTTTGTCGTTTTTAGGTTCGCTGAAAGAATATAAAGATGATTTAACTCACGTAAGTATATGCGATGATGGTGATGAACTCAACCTCAGTCACTTTGCCTCGGAAAGATTGTCCGTAGTACATCATGACTGCAAGAATTGGTTTGATTGCTGCTCAATAGAACTCTAACATCAAAAAAGAGGGAAGAAGAAGGAGAACTCTGTATTTAAGAGACCTGCTCGGTAAAAATCGAGTATTTTCATCTACCTCCCGGACACGTTCCTCTCGGAACGGGGCCAGCCTACCCATACTCTAGCGGTAGGAGGGTCTTGTGATCACATTTCTCATAGTACCCCTTGTTTGGGGTTTCCACCTCTAGGGCTCGAAAAAAAATCGAATTATGTGTGAAAGGTTCGAAAAATCATAAACTTCAAAGTTGGAGAGTTAGACTCAAATGTGCACGTGCATCACGTTAGAGGTGCCCAGAGCCTCCTACACGATAGTTTAGATTGAGTTCTTCCTCATTCAGGATTTTTATTCTGACATAGACATAGGTGGCCACTTATCAATTTTTCGTTTTTTCAAGAAAGTTGGCGTTTTTTGAAGAGAGATCTAAGGGTATCTTAGGTGTGCGTTGTAGCCCACTGGCGTGGGTATCTGAAAATCATGAAACTGGACCACTCCCGTATGGTCCGTCGAAGAATTGCTTGTGGGAAGGTCCATGACCCAGATTCTGAATTCGGAATTCTTGAGTTTTCGATAATCATATTGCTAAATCGTAGCAAGTGACAACTCAATAAGTGGCACTGTGCCTCACCGAGAATATTCAAGGCCATAGTAGTTGATTTCGCCATCATGACTTTTTCGACCCATGACCCGGGGTTCATGGTTCCGAAGTGAACCCACCACCATGAACCCGGGGTCATGGTCCAAAATGGGTTGAAAAAGTCATGTTTGAGTGACTTCAGGTACTATACGTCAATGCATAGTGCAGTGCCACACAGAAGCCCGAAATCCCGTCATCTGGCTATCGTGGAATCGAGAAATTGCTTTTATCCGTAAATTTTGAAAAAGTCAGTTTGCGATAGCTCAATTACGGGATTTCCGGTATCTGTGTGACAGTGTGGCACTGCGCTATGCATTGATGTTTAGTACCTGAAGTTCCTCTAACATTACTTTTTCAACCCATTTTGGACCATGACCACGGGTTCATGGTGGTGGGTCACTTCGCAACCATGAACAACCGGGTCATGGGTCGAAAAAGTCATGGTGGCGGAATCGACAACTATGGCCATGAATATTCTGGGTGAGGCACAGTGACACTTACTGAGTTGTCACTTGTCAAGATTTACCAATATGAATATCGAAAACTCAAGAAATCCGAATTCAGAATCTGCCTCATGGACCTTCCCACAAGCAATTCTTCGACGGGCCATACGGGAGTGGTCCAGTTTTAGGATTTTCATATACCCACGCCAGTGGGCTATAACGTACACCTAGGTTACCCTTAGATCTCTCTTCAAAAAACGCCAACTTTCTTGAAAAAACGAAAAATTGAGAGCAGAATAAAAATCCTGAATGAGGCAGAACTCAATCTGAGCTATCGTGTAGGAGGCTCTGGGCACCTCTAACGTGATGCACGTGCACATTTGAGTCTAACTCTCCAACTTTGAAGTTTATGATTTTTCGGACCTTTCACACATAATTCGAATTTTCTCGCGCCCTAGAGGTGGAAACCCCAAACAAGGGGTACTATGAGCAATGAGATCACAAGACCCTCCTACCGCTAGAGTATGGGTAGGCTGGCCCCGTTCCGAGAGGAACGTGTCCGGGGGATATTCGATTCTTACCGATCCGGTCTCTTAACGCTAACTCACAAACTTGCGCGAAGTAGCAGAGACAGTGGAACATTGCACTGGGAAGGAATTGCTGAATTTTTAATGATTTTTATTTCAAATATTTTAAAATTACCTGAATGGAATACACGTTTTGCCTTCTTCTGAAAGTCACCTTGACGTCGTAGGACTTGCTGGAAAATTGAGGATTGAAATTCATTAAAAATAACTTTTTTTATGCATCATTGAGAGAGAAAAACAGACGTACTGCGACTTGAGCTTGTACTGATTGTACTTGAGCAGGCCGAAATCCAGAACCAGATTCAGAACGTCCAACACGAATAGGACACTGAGCGTGTACTGACTCAACTGAAATAAGGCTGTTTTGATTCAGGCAAAAGTTGAAAAATTCAGCCAAAACAATGAAGTGATATCTTGTTAAATTCTTACCTGAGCACCACTGGCCGTCGCTCCGGTACAGTAGGGCACTCGGCCGTCGAAAGTCTCAGCGCGGTAGGAGAAGTAATTGGTGATAGCAGGATAGGCGAACTGAAACACGTTATTTATAAACCGTTGAAGTGGTCATGCTTTAAAATGTATTCGCAGTCCTAGGAAATCTCACCCTTTTGATTAGATTTAGTTTCAGTTCTTTTTTAATTGATTTTCAGATGATGAAAAGGAAGTGGCTCTGGGTGCATAAAGTTGCTAATGATCAAGATTTGAAGTGGAGCAGATCTGTGATCGAATGGACTCCGCGAGGGCCTAAGTGAAAAGGTGAAAGGCCTCAAGCAAGATGGAAAGATCTCTTCATGCGAACAATCGGGCCCCCTTTCTTGAGACAAGCAAGAAGCCAGAAGTGGCCTGCCATGCACATCAGAACCTACTCTTGATAAATGTGTTAAAATCCAAATCCAAAATCCTACCTTTTTCGGGAAGAATGAACAAAGAAAAAAAGGTCTCACCGTTATGCCAATCATGATGCGTGCTGCGATCACTTGGATTTTCTCATTACCGGTCAGACTGGAGACGAATCTCTGGAGAAAAAAAAATAGTATATTAGCTCCTGTCAATCGAGTATTTTCATTTCTCGTTCTCTTATTTCGCAATGCTCTCTCGTCGGTTAGAAAAAGAACTAGAGGGCGTTTGAAAATGAATCACCGAGAACTTTTTTGCACACTCCAGATTCTAGTTACCTGAACAGTAATAGCCAGGTGAATCCATACGAAGGCAGAGATTGCCAGAGATGATGAGATACGGAGGGCGTAGCAGTATGCCTTCAATGAAAAGGTGAACACTTCTTTTCTTCGAATTTCGAAACTAATTTTTAAGAAAATCGCCTTTTTCACCTTGCTGATCTGTGCCTGGCAGGGATCGACGGATGTAAGACGAACGGTCACCAGAGTACCCTGCAATTTCGTTTATTGCCGAATGCTTCAAAATGGTTTTTTATAGATCCTTCTTTCTCCGTAAGGAAGGTGCGCATGAACACAGTAAGAAGAAGCTCGAAGAAGCACAGTCAGAACACAGACGAAACACGGAAAGATGGTCTCGTTCCCACCTGCAGAAGCACAGTAATGAACGAGTGCATGAAGATGAATCCATAGAGGACGAAGAGGAGCTCCTAAATTGATTATCGTCTGACAGGTTGAATATGTAAATTGGATCTGTGCGTTATCGTTGTTTCTACAAGATGAGTCTGTGAATATGTCATTTGTTCATGGAAAACGCTGTTTGATTTGTCATCTTAGCTCAACGGTTCAATACATTGAAATAGGAGGGCCCTTGTTGCGTATTACATCATTTTGATAAGGACGAAGCGCAGGATTGAAACAGTAATGGCTCGTCTAATAGCAATTTTCTGCCATCACGATCAAAGTATGTTGAAGGCCATTTTTTGCGACGATATCCCTATTTTGAATGGCTGGACATTCTCTCTTTCACGTGCTCTAAACTAGAGTCGCAGTTTTGACCAACCCTGAAGTGTGAAACAAACATCTCATTAGTTGAGCAGAGAAAAGAAATCCTATCTCTTCTCTAACTGGAAACCATGTGAATCATCACTTTTCTGGTGCACTAATGTTGAAAAGGTTCCTAACTTAAAAACATGCACTTATAGTCCATAATTGCTTTCACCTTTCCACTTCTCTGAAGCACTTATTCGACAATTTTCTTTAACTTTATGCCTAATGTACACTTTCGATCCATGTAGACATTTTTTCCCAGATACATGGTTGCGTTTCACTCATCCCGAAATGAACATGCCAAGGATGGATGAAGGTTCTTTGGGGAAGAAAATAAATACCGGAATTCTTATCTTGAACACCATCATGGATTTTACCCAGAAACGTTCAGAGTTTTAATCATTTACCAGTTTCTCGAATATGAATCGTGCTAACGTTTCTCACCTTGAACACCCTATCAATGAAATGGACTTCATCTAATTCAGGAGAAGACTTGCAATACAAATTGCTAATGCAGGAATTGCGCCTTAACCATTGTTGTTGTGTCTCACCTTGAACACCCTCTCGAAGATGGACTTGACGAGGTAGCGAAGTGCCGTGTAGACAACGACGATGATGGAGAGAACAGAGAAACCGATCTGGAGAGATGCGTGTTTGGTCATATTACCTCCACCCTCTACCTCTATACTCCATAACATTCATATGAAGATAACATTCATTATGCCATTAGACAGGTAAATTAGTAAACAGAGTTCTCCTTCGGAGTTTGTTTAAAATGTTTCAGAATGATTACATAAGGCAGAGAAACAAATGATGTTCTTTTTAAAACTCAAATTATGATCGAAAATAAATACCTGCAATCCTTGCACGACATGCAAAGGTGTGTAGGTGTTGTACACTTGCACAGTATCGCATGGCGTGTCCATTTCTGTTGAAATTATCAGCAATATCATATTTAACAACCCATAAACGCGAAGAAACGCATACAAAGTCGAAGAAGTGAATAAGGTATCGAGGTGAACTATAATGCAATTTTTTATGTCCGATTTTTTACGTCATTTGCCTCGCAGGTACAGTAGGAGATAGGGGAAAACTTGCGAATCTATTTCTCGCTACATTGCGAGTCCGAAATTCTATGCTGCGAGATATAATAACTAGACTGAAAAAGTTGCGGAACATGAAATTATGTCTGGAGACGTCTGATCAGCGCAGATGTGGCCTACGGAAGGGAATAAACAGAGAAGAGACTGCGTAGCTGCCCCTTGATAAGAGGGGCAGCTACGCAATGACTTCTTCTAGATATGAGAGAACATGCAGAGTTATGAGAGATCTGGATGCTGGGCTCCTCCTTCTAATCAAGCCACGGGAATACCTCAAGTGGCTCCACTCGAGAAGAAGGATGGCTATCACGATGAAAACATCGAGGAATGAGGAGGAGTGGCACGGAGCAATCTACATGCAATTGGTCATAATTTGGAGATCAGTCGTTCCCACGGGCAATAGGGAGAACATGGATTGAGTTCAGCAGGTTTGGTGCCCAGGGATGGATGACTCTCTAGGTCCGGGCAGAAGCAATTGGAGAGAACGTGGAATGACGAAGAAATCGAGGAATCAAATTTGAACTAACGAAACGCAAACTAATCTACGCCAAAGCACCCAGGAAGTTCCTCATTCATCGAGAGTATAAACGTAGCTCGAGACACCATAAAGCCCCCGCGAAGACATCGTTAGAATAGCCGAGAATGTGTCTGACACTCTCCCATTCACACACTATCCAAGGCCGCCTTGCTGAAGAAATTTGATTCGTTAGCCTCATAGTTTGAGCAACAAGCATCCCCATGTTGCCTTTTCTTTTTCAGGTCAGAGACTCGAGAAATTGAATGAAATTAAGAGACATCGAGTTTCTTTTCGTAGTTGCCAACTAATGAGGCAGATTCATGAAAAAGGAGCCGTTTTATATCCGTTTCTTCTCCGTTTCCATGTTTCTCGGGGGCACTAATGAGGTTGATTGAGAAGAAATGATTTGGATGGACTTGGACATGGGGATAGTCTCTGATTAGTGATGTTTCGCCGTTGCACAGTGGCGAGATTATTTTTGGAAGGAACATGAGTGCAGGGGGAAGAACTCTCGCAACCAGCGATTCGCAGGAATCACTTTGTATGTAGAACGAGTGTTGTCTCACGACATTCACCTCATCAGACATTGAAACACAATTTTAAGTGTTTCCTTCCTCACTAGTCGTTCTTTTTTATGAGGATCAGTACTTCTCAAATGAGCGGAAATCATGAAGAGTTCGACTTCAGCATCTTCCTCCTCTTCCTTTTGCTCGAGATTCGCTCAAATTTTATCGAGGCATCTGGGGGGACAGTACTCCAAATCATGCACAAAAAAGCCATTTCTCATGACCAATTAGCGAGAAATAGTCGTTTATTCAAAGATAAAACGATAAATTCAAGAGAAATCCTTCGAAATCGCAACAGACTCCCATTGGCTGTGCAGTGACTCGAAGTAGGTCTGAAAAGTGCAAAGCAATGTGATATGAAGAAGCAAACAAAACTTACTTTTGTATGAGAACTCTTCTTCTCGACGACATTCTTGAGCTTTTCCTTGCGTATCAGGCGACCCTAAGAGGCCATCCATGAGAGAGCGAACCTACTCCACGGATGGCTTTTTGACAACCTATCCCAATATCTCGCGTGTGACGTTCTCATACTGAATGCTGATATTTGACCCAGTATGGATGGTCCTAGGGCACAATCGGCTAAGTACCAGACTTCGACCCTTAATAACTCGATTTTTACAAAGTTCTCCAAATATTGGTA
>LS489826.1:10564-20963 GCA_900490845.1 Pristionchus japonicus
AAAATTAAAAATATAATACCCTGATATCGGCAAGATTATACTGATCTGCAACAACCAACTTCGTCACTGCACCAATTCCTCTCGTTCGAGTGAGATGAATCTTAGCCTCGTCCAGAATTTCCTGACATTAATAGTTGGTTCAAAATATACACTTGCAAACTGAGAGCATCTCATCTCTCCAAACAAACCTTCATCTGATATTGATCAGCCAGCTTGATAATATGCACCACAGTGCGATCTAAATTTAATAAATTTCGAATATCCGCTCTCAACGAACAAAAAAAATGCCAAAAACAAGAGGCGTTGTAAGTCAGACAGGAGATATTACCAGTGATCTTTGCCTTTCGATGGTAAACCAAGTGAAGAAGATCAAGAAACTCCTGTAAAATTGGATCATATTCAACGCCATTGATTCATCGCTAACCTTGCAGTCCACATCCTTCAACTCCACTTCCTCCTTTCCCTTCTCAGCATATTCTCCGAAGAGCATAGCCTCAAAGACTGGAGAATGAATAGCGAGGAGCTGAAAATATGGAAAGGTTCGTTTGACAAAATCTTGGAACTTAAAAATCTTTTTTTGAATTGATACAATATATCACCTCCTTGGAAACGTGGAATTTGCCCTCTCCAATCTTCAGAATAACATCACTCCGGTTGTTCGGCACAGCAAACTTGGACGGATCAACAACGAATTCTCCTCTTAAAAGCGACGCCCTAGAAACTTGTCAAATAAGAAAATCAAACCTTTCGAAGTTTATGATGTTGATAAGACACTCGAAAACGATCTTGCCATTGATAAAGTCTTGCTGATTATAAATTATATGTTAAAAATTATCAGTATTACACTGTTTTCAATGTTGATAAAATCATTTTCTAGGAACACAGGAAAATAGGGATTGTTTCGCACTATGAATTGAGAAGACTCACTGGTCGATACAAATTACTCCAAGCCCAACTGCATTCGTAAAGCCAACTGCTATCCGACTCGAAGCAGAACCGTTCCTACGTTTTTTTTTTCGATCAAGATAGAATAAAAAGAAGAATACGAATTTCGTAGAATAAAAAGTGCATACCTTTGTGCACACCTTTACCCTTTTTCCCACTGACATGAACTGAGTCAAATCAACTTCAGCTTCGCATTTCCACAATCTATCCTGATTCAGTTCACAAAACAGTTGGAAATTCGTCTCATCTTCTGGAGTTCGCTCAGCAGTGATAGACCTATAAGTAGTTAATGTTCCCCTCCACACCAAAACTTACCCCCACTTTTTATTCGATTTTATGTTTTAACCGAGCGCCAATTATGTAACCGAAGAAACTAAATTATAAAAATGCATTTGAAGCCCATGGTGATTTTTCAAAGTTGAGTTCCTGATCAAGGGTGAAGAGGTGTTTCATGCGGATTTCGTAATTTTACTGTAGTTGAGATCGCGATTTGCATGGGGAGAGGCGGATAGATCAGACTAGAAATATCTCTCTTTCTCTGGCGCTCTCTCACTCCCCCTCGCTCTCTCTCATGTAAGAGATAGGAGGGGTCATTGATCTACCCTCCTCGCTGATTGCGCGCGAATTCGAAATTATGTGGTTGTGGAGGGGAACTTTAAGTTCAGTGTAGTGTCAAAATGCCAAAAGGCTGACTATTTATAAAGGCATTATCAAATTGAAAAGGAAGCTGTAACTCACCATCTGAATCCTCCCTTTTCGAATACTTCCGATTCCACTTTTCCAGTATCGAATTTCTCCTTCGCATTGTCGATCTCCCAGAGAAGAGTCAACTTTGTATTATCGGCCATTCTGCGAACTAAATTATCAAAAACTCGTATACGGGAAATCGCATGAACATAATGAAAATATCAGATGGGTTTCAAACCAATTATTTCCATCGTGAAAGGTACCGAACAAATTATTTTATCTCACTTCTGATCAGTGCATTATTTAACGGCGATACAACAGATGAAGTAATGTACAAATATCTTAGTGCATATTTGGCGGTAATATATCACAACAAAAGTAATAAAGCAGTAATTTACAACATAGACGAACGGATAAAGCGTTTAGAGTCCATGAGATCCACCCTTCGATCTCGAATCGCAGTCTTAGTTGAATCCGAGAAATTGGCGACTTCGCAGCTCGACTGTGACATATCGAATGGTTAATTTAGTTGTAAATAATATTACTGGATTAAAATATTAATAATTATTAATAAAAATTACCTCGAGGAGGTCAATTTCATTCACAGTCTTGTAGGCCAGCAGGCAAGATGTCTGAAATATGAGAAGATATGGTTTGATCGGAGGACGAAAGATTGCAGCCAGATATATTTATGATATACAAAAATCAAAACGATCAATTCAGACGTTTTTTTCACATGAGAGTCCCCGCTAAAGAGAGAATCAGACGAACGTTCGTATGATTTTCATCTAATCGGGCTTCTTCTGTGAAAATGGGTCGCCGCCCAAGGTGGAGCATACTAAATATTGAAATGGAAGTTAAGATGATTGCTTACTCTCAAATGGTCGAATCTGTATTGATCGGCCAACTGCAGCTTCTCAATCGTAGTGAACTTCGTGGAAGCCCTCAGATACATCTCGCAAAGGTCGATGGCACGCTGTGAGAGAAAGTACTAGGGATGGCTTCGCAAGAAATGCTCTCTTCTTTTCACATACTCTCTCGCCGGTCAGAGAGGAGAGTCATTTCTTGACATCGTCGATCGATAAAAACACAAAGATCTAATAATATTTGAAACAACTACATAATTTGAAAAATAAAATAACAAAGAAATCAGTAAGCCCAACCTCCATCTGGAATCGATCTCCGAGTTTGAGAACATGAAGTACGGTAGCATCTAAAAAAAACCCAAATTTACATTTATTCGAAAACCATAATTCACCAGAAATTCGGCACGTCCAGGGTAGATCAAATGCAGAAGATCGACAAACTCCTGGCATATCGAAATTGAGGGACTAAATAAAGAAATTAGGTCAAACCTCAGGCAACGCGTCCTTAATCTCAACTTTCTCCTTTCCTTTCTCTGCAAAATCTCCGAAGAAGAGAATTTCGAAAACAGGAGAATGCAAAGCCAGATACTGAAAACAGTTGTATTCCATTTTTTACATAAATTTTCTTTGGATACCTCTTTGGAAACATGGAGTTTCTTCTCTCCAATCAAAAGAATGACATCACTTCCATTGTTCGGTACATCGAATTTATTCGGGTCAGCGACCAATTCATCTCTTCAATAAATGTCAAAATTAAAACTCACACGAGTGATGCAAATGCAAAAAAATTATTCTGTATTCTTAAACGTACTTCTCTGAGCTGATAACGTCGACAACACATTCGAAAATGACCTTGGCGTTGGTCATCCAAGTCTGCCAATTGAAAGTTGTTAAATTTTCCCAAAAAAGCAACAACAAAACACATTTGTTAGAAAATCCTTAGAAAGCCGGCCTCGATTCAGCCAAATTGAGGACCAAGTTGATTTCTAACTTTTCTTCGACAAGAAACTCGAAATATGGACAAGAAACATTGGAACGTTTTTAAAAGTATAAATTAACCACTCAGACTCACCAAGGCGCTGTCCCCGCAATAGACTTTGTCAACAAAACTGGAACTTTTCTCAGTGAAGCAGAAACGTTCCTGAAATGAATTGCGATGGCTTCAACTGTAGAAATAGAGGCACTTGTCTAGTTCTCCGGAAGTAAGGTTGAGTTTCTCTCATTCCTAATAAAAAATTTGGGTTGGTAGTCAGTAGAATGAGGAGGTAGAATGCAGACTTCAAAGGTGCCGCCAATTGTGATCGGCCAATTATTATGACTCATCATTGCCCCTCAGGCGATACCCCCTTCCTTTTTCAGATTTCAATTGTTTTTATCGATGTAATTTTTTACAATTGTGAGAATCTTTCCGAGTCTGTTCTCAGCGCGCCAACAACTGGGGTCTCCGCTTCTAGTATCACTCATTTCAAGGCCATTCGACCATCTGAAATTTCGAAATCCAGAGGGTCATTCCCGAAGTCTCACTCTTTGTTGTAGAGACCGCATTCAACGATAATGGCATCATTTGTAGAAAGTAAGGCCTCACGGCATAGGGAAATGGTTGTGAACTAAAATGGATTACACTTGCGTCATTAGCTAACATACCTTGGCAAAGACAGCACGAGTCATCACTTCAGTCGATATTTTCTCCCACTCAACTGCATCGAAATTTTTCACTTTCCTGCCGAGCTGTTTCGCAACAGTTGAACTGTGAGTTGACCTAATTGCTTGAGCCGTAATGTGATCTCCAAATCTCACTGAATAAATCGATTATGGTTGAAAATGAAAAGATGATTACCTGCTTTTGAATGATGAAAGAAGTGTTGAACACTAGGCCATTCAATCCCATCAATTAGAACTGGTATTCTATAGCAGTTTCCTAGAACGGAGCGAGCACCTTGGAAACAGGTGAATGATATGCCGATGGATTGGTTCAGATAAGTTATTGCATGAAGAGGAGGAATTCGACCCGCGCTCGGCGCATTAGTCAGAGGTAGTTGTTCTAGTGTGCGCAAAATCCGTAAAGTAATTCCCGGCTGGCTGAACTGACAGAGAGAATCACAGAGCAACAGTCTCTCCATTTCACACAAAGTAAGAATAATGTTTATCCAAGCACAAACATCTGACAATCGGCACTTCTGATGTGTTCTCTGAGTAGAGTGAGGATCTTCCCGAGTATATTCTGACCATTCCATTTACTCGCATCTGCGGGGTTCTCATCCATTCCTCTACCACAGCCCCACCTAAAAATATTTGTTTACTGGGGTTGAAATTAAGTTAGCACTCACTGTTTATCGAACCGATCACACAAAACAATCGCCGATTCGTCAGTGGCCAGTAGCTCTTCCCTCAAAAGGCGATTCTGCATGAACTGAAATACACCTTTTATGTTTTTAGAAAGAATGATCTTTCCTCACCTTGTGGTATTGGGCAAGGGCCATGACATCTGGGGCGAGATCATCCCACTTGGCATTGTCATGCCTCTTCACCCATCTCCCGAGATTGCGCGCTTTCAGCGGGGTGAGTGCCTCATGAATCGCATCTGCGGTCGCGCGATCGCCAGCGAATACTGAGAGGGGGTATGAGTTGAATCAAATTATAGCTGCTACTCACTTGCTCTGCTGTACTGGTAGAACTGCTCAGCGCTGCGGAATGTCTTATTTCCGATGGTTATCGAGGATCGGAAAGACGGGCTGAGGAAGGAGACGGGGCCTTGGAAGAGAGTGAAATCAATGGCGCCCCGCTTAACTGATGTTATGCGGGGGTTGATGACACGGGCAGAATCTCTTCTTTCCAGACCGGCTCCACGGAACTTAGGATTCGTTTCAATAGTCTTAATAAACTTTCTAATACGTAGAGTTGTGTCTGGACGGGAGACAGGCGAGAGACCGTCGGTTGCTAGCACGACATCCATTGCAAATGACAATCCCCTTCCGATCTCGCTTACTCATCACTCTCTCACCTCCCCATGCTCTCTATTCTCGTGCAATCAAAGGACATTCAAACCACCACAGTTTATCTGGGCGAAACATCAACAACAATGCAATCGGTTATTAAAACCTGATCCTGATCTCCTCGGTTGCCACAATCCATCCTGATCTTGATGAGGTGAACACCGGAAGTGTGGTATTTCTGGGAAAGCCGTGCCTGCGCTTGAAGTCGTCGTTGAAGCTGAGCTGAGATTCCTCCACGAGGACCTCACCATTGTGAGGGGATCGCTTGAGTCTCTCATTGCGTAGTCTCTGAAATGCGTTTAAAAATAATTTGTTAAAACAGAATGTCTTTTCAAACTTAAAGTAAATGAAATTTTCACCTCCACTCTGCCAGGACGATTTGCGACGGCCAACGAGTTCTGAAAATGATAATGAATAATAACTGTTTTTGTTGAAGCTGTATTACCCCATCCACATTAGCAAGAGTCTCCTCTACTTGTTTGATGAGATGTAGGGGTGCACCCTCCGACAGGTCCACCAGAGAGAGGATGGGCACATAGCGAGGACGAACTATTCATTATTATTATTATTGGTTAGTGGTCATTGTTTACGTTATACCTCTAACTGCCTGGCTAGAGGGAGGGAGCGCCGGCGGCGTAGTGGGGGACGAAGAAGAGGTATCTTCTGAAATTGTTAAAATTAGAAAATCATATTCCATCTTCCCTCTCTCTCTCTCTCTCTCTCTCCCACTAGTTACCTGTCATTGCCTCTCGGTAGAGAGAGGATTGAGTGTACAGCTCCTCTGGAAATGCCTAGATTAAATCTGTCCAATTTGAAATGATTTTACCTCCATCTCTTCCGTGAGGGGAGTTGTTGAGAGGAAGAGCAACGCGTCCTGAAATTAGTGTTGTTTAATAGTCATTACGCTATCTAATGTACCTCCTTGAAGGACATCACGAGGGCGCAGGGCGCCCGGAAGAGGAGGTGGGGGCCGGGAAAGGTCCGGAGGATAGACAGCAGAAGGGGGTCCGGTGGCCATTGTCGAGTAGAAAAATCTAACTGACTGAGGTGTGGAGCTGTTCGAAAAGAGAGAATGGCACTTTCCCACCCGCCTACTTGCCCTTTTCAGACGCGCGCCAAAATGGCTGGGAACCTCAAAAAGAGTGCCATCCCATTGAAGGGCTGGTTCACAAAAGCAGAGGAGCGTGAATACTGGATTCGCCGTGGAACAACGAAAGAGGCTGAGATCGCAAAGGAGAACAGAAAGATCACAGATTATTTCAAGAAGCAATAAATTTATCAGCCTTTGTTCTTTGGTACATAAACAGTGATGTTTTCGGGCGAGAAAATGTTTGTCACCAATCTGCAGTTTTCATCTGTTTTTGTGCTCAGATCGAGGAAGAGATATCCATATTGTTTCTTTGTACTATCCTCATATGCCTCAATGAAGCTACGGTAATTCGCTCTGTCAAACAATTGTTTTCCTAGAGAGAAGAGAAAATTTTTGTCACTACTCGTTTTCATGAGAGTGATGTATGACGAGTTCATTCTTGCCGTTCGTGGAATAGAGAATAGATTCTGCAGTACAGTAATGACTGAAACACATCGATGATGGGAGATTCTCGAGTAGAGATTGGCCAAAAAGTCTGCCTCCTTTTTCAATTCCACCGCCAAATCATCTAGAATTATCAAGCATCCATCCCCATGCATTTCATGAATTTCTGTGATAATCTGTGTGTCCGGGACTCCTTGGTGCATTATGAATCTATCGTCATTCTCCATTTCACGATGGCGATTTGTGGTGATACCATAACAGTATAAAATTTTGCGTAATGGCATGGAAAATAGTGAGTCGGCATTTTCAATCAATTTCATGATCCATTCTGTCTTTCCGGTACCTGCAATTTCTAGTAAAGGTTTTTGATTAAATAATTAGTATTACCTGTTCCTCCGGCGACAAGCATAGTGAATGGAACATGAAGTCTGAAACCGCTTACCTCCATCGTTGCAAATTAATGAAATGAACTCATTTTGTCTTTGTGTATGAACGCTGAGCGGTTCACTACTGTAACACAGTCTGCTGTCATAATAATTGTTTTACTATCTGCAGTCTACAATCTGTCCTTCGGTACTTCGGAGAAATCGGACATCTGGTTCAATTTGCTGACCACAAGCCTAGCCCTAGTTGTGCCTTTCCCTCTCAATGTCTATCGGTGATAGCGATGAGTATTACCTCACCCTGCCTTCCAATACAAGCGGACCCAACAACAGTATCAGTAGTTGGGTAACTACCCTTCCGAATACGCTATTCCTGGCAGGCAATTGGCACGTCGCCTTATCGGAACTCATTTTCGTGAATAGTGCTGATACGATTCCGGATCCACTCCCTCTAGAAATTTACTACACATCTGGACAAGTTCGTAAATTGGAGATACCCCCTGGCAATTATGAGACACCGGCCAAGCTAATCAGTGTTCTTCACTCTGTAATCGGAAAATCGCGTCCCAAACGGACCATTGAATTCACTCCTCCTAGAGAGTTCACCCCTCCTTTCGATCACTTTGATGTTTCAGTTCCTGCCGAAAAGAATGACAAACCTATTCTACTGTCTTTTAAGTCAAAACCCCCAAAAGTTGGAAGCCCCATCGTTCTTACTCATCCCTCTTCCCCAACTTTTGACCCTCTTTCTCTCCCTATGGAAGAAGAAGACGCGTTCACACGTGTCACGAGTCATCTCAAAAGAGAGGAGGAGGAGGGAGATGTTGTGTCCTTTGTCCCTTCACCCTCGGAGCAATTTGAGCCCATTGAGATGAGAGAGGAGGAGGAGATTGGTGAAAGGAGGGAGTTTACACCCCCTGCTCCTAATGAATCAACTGTGCTGTATTCGCTAGAGAATGTAAAAGAGGAAGAATTCGACCCTATTGCGATCGAGGAAGAACAAAAAGTGCCTGATGTAACTGGTGAATTTTCGCCACAGAATCAACTTGAATCAGAGACTAAACTAGTGGATGAAGAGAAACCTGCATACGACTTTTCAGCAGCTATTGAGGACAAATTCGAGAGAAAATCGCTGGAATTTCCACAAGTTTTTAGCGGCACTACACTATCTCCTGACAGGGCCCGCTCATTCACACCAGAACGATTCATCATTCCCGATGCCGATTCTAATAGCCCACTAGTTTTTGTTTTCGATCAGATTCTCCATCGTGTGAGAGTAGTAATGGACAAGTCAGTAATCTCCCATATCAAACTCAGCAAAGGACTGGCTTACTTGTTGGGATTCGAGGACGAAATTATCAATAATTCAAGAACCTCTCGTTATTCACCTACTACTCAACTAGGAACCAATAATTTATTCATATTCTGTGACCTATGTGCATTTTCGATACTGGGTGATACCACAGCCAATCAATTGCGAGTGATACCAGTTACCTCCAAGTTTGGGTCTGTTTGTCATGCCGTCCTCAATCCGGAACGATTTTATGAGTGTAGAACTGGTGTCGTTTCGAGCATTCATCTCGAGATAAGGAACGAATATGGAGACCTTGTCAAGTTTAATTGGGGCACTGCCATCGCAGTAATCCATCTAAAGCGCAAATAACAGCTCATTCTTATTGTTTTCACTCGCACTAAGCGGTCGTAAATTATGAAGTTTATTAACTATGAACCTGATAAAGAACAGTGGTGTGAATTATTCGCTTCTCAAAAGGGAGGCGGCGGAATCCATTGGTTTCAGGGCTCTAAATTTCAACGCGGCGGGTCCCTAGGGACAGTGTTGGGTAGAGTATGGAGAGCACTACCTAAATTCTTTAATAGTGTTGTTGGACAATCACTTGTGAATGGAATCACTGGAATCGCTTCGGATGTGGCGGCGGGAAAACCATTGAAAGACGCGGCGAAAGAACATTCGCGCGCGCAAGTCAAGCAGCTGGTGGGACTCGGGCGAAAGAGGAAGAGAAAGGGAGGGAAGGGAAAGGCGAAGCCAAAGAGACTATTTTACATACCTCCACATGAACGCTAGAAATCAACAGATGTTTTATCCGGCACATGAATAAACAATTATTTCTTAATTCGAACCCAATCTTCCTCGAAGCTGTCATACTCAAAGCCTGCCGGTGGAATGGCCTTAATGTATCAATAAGTGGTGATAAATAATTTATAGATTACCTGTGGGGAGGGAAGAGGGTTGAGCCGGGCCTCGAGCACTCTCAGCTGCAATAAAATATTGATTATCAATTGGTGAGAGTGATGCACTTACCCGCTTCTTGATGTCGTTCAGCTCCCTCTTTAGCTTAGACTGACGCTTCCGTCTGTTCTTCACAGGGGTGAACTTAAGTGGCCGATTAATTATGATTAAAATTAATTAGTTATACCGGGACAAAGTCCTTGCTAGGGCTCAGCTCGAATAGAAAGTGAGGAGGAGGTGAAGCGACACGATGCTCCTGAAATAGACTTCGATAAATTTCCAGAGAGATTATTAAATAAAAAATAAACCTTCAGTTCGGCTTCGACGGTGGACGGGACGCCTGCGATGACCTAAAATATTGATCAAGTATTTTTCCCAGATAATGATCTATACCTGATTAATCAGATCATCGAGAGTATCCTTGACCTCCTCGGGAATTTCTCCACCGGTCTGCACGACCTGGAATCCGCTGATTAGTTGATTTTAAAATATTTAAATTATCACCTTTTCAACAGTAACCAACTCCTCTTCATCAATTCGATTAGGTTCCTCGATAGGGACCTGTGATTAATTAATTAAATGATAAAAATTAACAGAATTCAACCTGTCCATCCTCAGTCGGCTCGGATTCAGCGATGACCTAAAATGTGCCTCATCTCTTTTACTCTCTAATTGAGCATACCTGATTGATCAGATCATTTACCAGGTCTTTGACCTCCTCAGGAATTTCTCCACTGGTGAGT
>LS489826.1:21815-44555 GCA_900490845.1 Pristionchus japonicus
TAATTGAGCATACCTGATTGATCAGATCATTTACCAGGTCTTTGACCTCCTCAGGAATTTCTCCACTGGTGAGTCCAGCCTGAAATCGATCAATTAGTCGATTTAAATGAATTAAATTCTCACCTTTTCGACAACAACCGACTCCTCCTTATCAGCAAAGTTGGGTTCCTCGATAGGGACCTGTGATTAATTAATTAAACGAGAAAAATAAAATTAATCAAACCTCCTTAGGGGGTCGAGTGGCACACTCTGTTTCCGCGAGTTCCTGAAATGTGTTTCACGCACTTTACCATTGAACATTGCTTACTCTTTCGAACGAATCTGTGAGTGTTAAATTGGTCTCATCGAGCTACAATACAATTGTTTTGGGAAAAATTTCCATGAAAATCTAACCACTGAATCGATGAATTCATCCAACGCAATGAACTCGCCATTCGTGCATACCTGAAAGTGGTGTGTTTCATTTTAGTATCATTCGCGTGCTAACATCAATGGCCTGAGTGTCTGTTCTCTGTAGACCAGAAAACTCTCTCGGTTGTTCCACCTCGAACACCTCCTCGAAGGTGTCGGGCCAAACCATCTCTGAGGGTCGGAACTCTCCACGCACTTGAGCTGCTTGGTAGGCATCACCCACCGATTGGGACTCCATCGAGTCCCTCTCTTCGGTAGAGAATTCACCACCTGTCGGAGGAGGAGTCTCGCGGTCGGACTGAATGCACTACAGATTAAGCAATTCCATAGGCTTAGATACCTCGTCATCCTCCTCATCTCCTGAGTTGGCGTCGACTTGGCGAATCGAGTTGACTAACACAGCTCGATGAATAAGCGATCTCTGCAATGTAAAATTAAAGGGAATTCGGTATAAATCTGATTACCTGTTCCCCGATTTCAGGGCGATCGATTGGTTCGCCGAGAACCTTCAGTTTCACATGGATGTCGATGATAGGAGTAGGAAGTTCCATGATCCGCGGTCTCCACATGGGCTGAATGAGAATAGATTATCGGTACTTCTTTGATAGAGATGCCTATCACAACATCCCAATTCCTCCTTGCCATTTTGGGGATAGGGCCGGATATCAAAAGGAGTTCCGCAAAAACAATTGTGATTCAGGGGTAGATGGGAATAGATGAGAGCAAACATAATCACGAACCGTACCCTATAGCTCAATCCTCATCGACTGATTACATCTCTCGTCGTCTATCGTCTATCACTTCTCCGACTCTGCATTCTTCACTCACCTCACGAATCCTTCAACATCAATGGCCAGAAAGTCTGGTGTGTTTTTGACTCAAATAAGCTGAAATATATATTTTACATAACTTCAATGTATCATTTCAGTGAGCTACTCAGTGAAGAAGGCAAGAACCACGGGAAATAGAGATCGAAGAAGCTTCCTTCACACCGTCGATTCATTCCGCCTGCGAAGTAATCGTGGCAGAAGAGCCTCTCCTCGCGATATGTTCGCAATTGCCATGCAAGATTACCTCGACAGAACTGTTGGTAGTCTCCCCTACTTCTACTCCTACGCTATTCACCTCTCTCACCCCCTGATCTCGTCCGTAAATCCTCGCTTGTATATCAACACGCGAGAGCACTCCCCTAATGCAGGCGAGAGTCTGGCCACTCTCATTGAATCTGTGATCCAAAGCCAGAAGCCCATCACCTTTTTCGACCGCTTCAAGCTCGAGATCCCAATCTTCATGCACGATGGGCGAGGTAGACGAGATGTGTTCTAGTCATGTGAAATGGATTGAATTAATTGTTGTTACTATTTCTTTATCAATAAGAATATTTCGATACACGAAGTACCTTGTTTGACACATAAATCTGGGCATTGGGCACATTATTGATTACGAATTCTCCATAGTCCCTAGGTCTCAGAACGGCCATATCATTATTCATGATTTCCAGAATATCGATTAATCTTGAAAGTGGCGTATCTCCTAGCAGTTCCAAGTGCAGTTCAATCCAATTTGCTAGGCCTCTTTTGGTGCTCACGTCGTAATGATCACGGTCCTCCGATATTCCCATCTTATGAATCAGCACAAGAGCGAGAGCTATCACCAGTAGGGGGAGAGCAATCAAAGGAAAGCGAGAGAATGAGAAGTTAGAGATCAATCATTCTATTTATACCCCTCACGATGAGAGGTAAGCGGTTCGATAAGATCACTACTGTCAAGTTCGCTTGCGCTGTAAGTTAATTATCACTATTTGCGAATATTCATTTTTGAATTTAGAAGCGACTCCGCTTGATTGGTGCTATTGTTGTTGGTTACCACCGAGCACTGATTGAGCAGATTACTGCATCGGTGCCAGGGGCAATTAGGCGGGATATTAGTAACCACATTCCTAGAGATCACCCTCAATTTCGTCAACTTGCGCGCTCTCAAACAATCGTTAAAAAGGTGAGTAATCAGTAAAAGTTCAGTAGTCTCACAAATAATTTAGGCGCCAAATGATGCACGAATGGTCGAGACTGAGTGTCGGCGAATTATGGAAATTTGTGATATTGATGAGGATATTGATGAAATAACTACTGATGAGATAGACAGAATCCAAGATCACCTTTACAAAGATAACATCCGCATTGTCATCCACGAATATGTTCGTTACCTTGAATTAGTGGTTCTAATCAATAACACTCAGGATAAGAGGAGTGGACAAGCAATTCTGAAGTACTATGGAGAGAGAGCCACCCTCTATTCTGCTCCGGTCTTTAGACACGATGGAAACTATGAGCTATTACGCAGTTCCGGTTCTCTATTCGATACATGGCTCTGCAAGTTTTGTTTGAAAACATCCTCGGAGAAGAGCAGGCACAGGTGATAAGCATGATAATGAACTTCTAAAGTAATTACCTCTGAAGATGCGGCTACAGCTGTCGTTGCTGTGGATTTCAAGGTGTCGATTGCCAGCCTAAAAATGGAGAAAGCCCAGAGACATGCGAAGGTGTGCACCCTAAACAAAATGAGTTTTAAAGCATAAATTTGCAGATTGTAATGTGATCTTCTCATCTGCAGCCTGTAAGGAGAGACATCTAAAGGGGTCTAATAATGGCCAGGGATCTAGATGCTCGTCGGTCAAGTATTGCGATACCTGCAAGACCCTCTACAATCGTGCTAGAGACGCAGGGCATGATTGCAGTGCAGGCAAATGGTTAGTAAATTATTCTTTTCTAGTAAGAAGTAGTTACTTAGGTGTTCTCGCTGTAAAGCAAGGCACAAGCCGAAGCTCTTCTGTACTTGGCCTCTAATCACTGAAGAGAAGAAAAAGAAACTCAAATTGCGCCAAGACAAGATCAAATGGGCTGTCTGGGACAGGTTATTTTCTCCTATTCCTAAACAATCAATGATATTTTCTAGTGAGTGCATTCAAGGAACTATTGAGGAAATAGAGAAGGGAGAGGATGTTCCCCACAATCCTAATGTGATAGTTCTATGGAAAGTTTGTTTTTCTTGTCGATACAAGGGAAGAGAAGAAAGCTGCGAGATATGCCGTGACAGGAAAGTCACATTTGTTTACGAGAAGGGCGAGACAGACACTGGAAGAGTGAGTAGTAGGGCAGCAATTTCGAACAAAAGATGAAAAAGTTTAGGTACTTCGACAGTTTGTCGATTACTGTCTAGAGGATCCAACCATGCACGGGCGTACTTTATTCTCTCACAACGGGTCCCGGTGATTTAAAGATTAAATTTAAAGAAATAATTGATTTAATTATGGTTATGACAATCATTTTGTGATGGCCGAGCTACTCGAAAGGGGTTTACTCCCTGATGCAATCATTGATGGAACAGGAATAGTAATCTTACAGCCTGGAGTGAATGAAATCAGATTCAAGGATTCGTACAAGTGAGAGGGTTGGGTAAATTAACCCTCGTGAAACCCATCCATTCCAGACTTATCCCATGCAGTTTGTCCGATATGCCTAAGAATTTTGAGCTCAAAGTCGATGGAAAGGGAACTTTTCCATATCTACTTAACCGCCCGGAGTTCTATGGTTATGAGCAGGATGGTCTGCCTGATGAAAAGTATTTTGGAGTACTGAATAGCAAGAAAAGAGCAGAATTGGAAGCATACAAGGCATCTCTCGACAGTTCGTATCGGTTCAAATTCGATTCGGAGATTCTCGATTACTGCGTGTAATTCTAATTAATTTAAACGATCTCTTTCACTCCTCTCATGCAGGCAGGACTGTCTGATTCTGCTCGAAGCAATCCTTGCCTTCTCTGATCTACTTAGAGAGCGCACTGGCTGGTGCCCACTCACTTATGTGAGTCACCGCGTCTCCTATCGATTGGCAAGTGGTTCTATTTCAGGCGAATACGGTAGCTAGTTACAGTATGTGGTTGCTAAGGATGAATTACCTCGATGGGCGTAAGATGTGTTTCCTTCCTGAGCAGGGGATCGGGAAGGGTAACACCCGTCAATCCGAGATTGCAATCAAAGTAAGAATCGCCAAAAAGTGTAGAGACACCGAAATATTTCAGTGGATTCGTTACAAGGAGAGTCAGATAGGATACAACCTGCAAAGTGTTGATAGATCAGGAGGAGAATTGGTAATTATTAAGCTGCACAACAACTCTACACTCAATTCTTTTCAGAAAGTAGGAAAATATTTCGTAGACGCCTTCGATTATAAACGAAATATAATATATGAAATCTATGGTTGTTGTGAGTGTTCTAAAAGTTAGCTAAAATAATCACTTCATTCCCAGTTTACCATGGATGCAAAATCTGTTATCCCAATCAGACGGTCCTTAATCCCTGCACGAATACCAGCATGGAATTCTTGTATAATAGAACTATGGAGAGGGAGAAGGAGATCCGGAATCTTCCTGGATACACTGTTGAAGTTCATTGGGAGCACGAAATTAGAGCTGAATTGCGACAGAATCGACCAATGGCCGATTTCTTCAAGGACTGCGATGTGAGCAGTATTACCTGTTAGCATTTTAATAATTAAAATCGTGCAGGCTAATGTACTAATGAAGCTCTTTCCTCGCCATGCCCTCCAGGGAGGTCGGACTGAGAGCTTCCGGTAATCGATAATGTGAGAGTAGTACGGTAGTTCGCTGTTTCAGGTTCATTACCGAGCCCCAGGATGACGAGGAGATTCGATATTTGGACTTTGTTTCGATGTGAGGTGCTCTCTCTAATCACACTAATTAATTAAAACACTCAAAGGTATCCAAGCATCATGTTCTTCGAGAGCTTCCCCTGTGGCGAACCGGAAATAATCGATGATTTCACTGCTCAAGATCATCTGGAACTCCCATTCCGTGGGCTCATCAAAGCACGAGTTCTACCGCCACAGCATCTGGAGATCCCCGTGTTGGGCTTCAGAACAGATGTTTCACTCGCGTTCACATTGTGTGCTAAATGTGCGAGAGAGCACAATCAGGATGAGGAGTGCGATCATATTCATGAGGATCGAATGCTGGTGTGTGCAATCAATAATCAATAATACCTACAGTACCATTCAGACTGGGACATGGACTGATATCGAGCTAAAGGCCGCCATGAAACGAGGATACGAGATAAGGAATCTGATCGAAGTAATTCGCTAATTAGTTCCAACTATAATTCGACTCTTTTCATGTCTGGCATTGGGCGGACGAAAAGTGGGAGAAGGGACTCTATTCTGAGTTCGTGAAACTCTTCTACACAATGAAGGTACTAATTATTAATTAATTTAATAACTAATGGTACCACTAATGCAGGTCAAATCGAGTGGATGGCCACCTCATGTCGATAATGATGAGAAGAAGCGAGCCTATCTGCAGTGGCATGCGGATGTGATGGACATCCATCTGGCTCCGGAAGACATCACCTTCCAACCAAGTCTTCGCTTCATAGCCAAGCTCCTACTTAATTCCCTTTGTTAGTTAACTAATTAATTAATCAACTAATTAATAATTTATTGATTAATTAATCAATAATTCCAGGGGGAAAACTCGCGCAAAGGCCGGGACTACCCACGCGCGAATTCGTCGATCATGCTCGTCTGGTTGAAATCCAGAACGACGTGACTCGCGAAGTCCTTCAATTCCAATCCTACAACGACAAATTCTTCGTTTCCCATCGCCCCGAGACTGAGCTGTGCCACAGCTCTCCCAATTCTGGATTGGCTCACAGCTGTTTCATTACTGCATTTGGGCGGCTTAAGCTGCTGGAAGTTATGGAGGCTGCAGCTGCAGGACTTGCCTATTCAGACACTGATTCTATTTTATTTGTATGTAAAAAGGGCCAGAACCCCCTCGAGGCCAGACTAACTGGTTTCTTAGGAGACCTTGGAGATGAATTAGCTGCCGGTACCCGTATCACTTCGATTGTAACCCCTGGACCTAAGACCTACGCCTATCAGCTCAAGACTGCAACCGGTAGTAAGGAAGTGGTGAAGGCTAAGGGCATACAGCAGACCGAGGAGACGGTTGATGTGATGAATTACCAAGGCCTGATGGGTATGGTGAAAGACTACTTCAATAGTAAGAGGGAGGGCAATGAGGTAGACGAACCATCCACGCTAGTCATGCCCCAGACCAATATTCTGAGACCCAAGGTCGGTGTGGTTGTGACCAGGAAAACAGATAAGGCCGTTCGATTTGTAAATACTAAGGGCTGCATTAGAGGCGACGATCCCTACACTGCTAGACGCCTACCCTACGGCTATAAATACCCTCGTCGTTCGCTGTTGTAATATCATTCTCACTTCAATGTCCGATAAAATTATCCTGCTTCTATTGCTGTTACAATCGGACAGTATTGATTTTCGTTTGAAAGTCGATCAAAACCACTCACTAACCCGCTACCATATACTGCCCAATAGAACGCTGATGTGGAATGGATGTGAGGAGGGCGTCGTGCCAATGGGCGATGCAATCGACGTCATTTCAACTGCAGAGTGTTTAATTAGAAGAGACGGCACTCTGTATCATCATCTCTTTCAGGATAATTCTACCATCAAACTAGCTGATAATGTTTCATGTTTCTACTTCGATAACTACCGCAGCCAGCTATTCTGGGTTTCGAACGAACTGGAACTTTTCTCATTCAAAGGATTCGAAACTAGACTCAGTTCAGCATGCAAACGACTTGTCGCTTACGACCGATCAATATTAATTGAAACAGAAAACGGTGAGGAGTATCACACTGAGCGACTCCCACTCGAGTATTACCTCATACCTCTTCTCCTGATACTGTCCTGCTTCTCTGCAATAATATTTAGGCAAAAGCCTTTTTCTTTAAAATCCAGAGAAAAAACAATTAATGTCAATTCTAAGGCACGGGTCTAACAACCGAGTGTATGAAACACTAGTAATCTGTACCAGCATAAATGGAATAAATACTATTGGCGTCTCTCTACTAAACAGCAATTACTCGAGAGTAATTCGACTACAGTAATCAAAACACAATCGATAATCTCTAAATCAAAGGTCTTCTACCGTAATCTAGGGAAAATCGATAGTCTTACGCGATTAATTAAAGGATAATCATTCGATATTCTCTAAATCAAAGGGCATCTACAGTAATCTAGGGAAAATCGATAGTCTTACGCGATTAATTAAAGGATAATCATTCGATATTCTCTAAATCAAAGGGCATCTACAGTAATCGAGACAGGGGAAAAAATCGATAATCAATCGATATTCTATACTAGGTTAATGGATACTCAATCGATTATCTATTCAATGTACACCAATAACTGGGGGAAAATCAATAACCTCGGTAACAATGGGAAGAATGACCGCGATCAGATGTAATCGATTGCATCCATTGGGAACGAAGAGACTCTGAATGAGTGTTGTCGGCCGCGGTAGACCTGCAATCGCAATGAAACAATAAATTATGTGCATCAAAGCTCAAACGAAATAATTAATAAAATAGAGGTTTCCCACAACAAAACACTAACAGTAATTGGGGCAATATTTTGAATTGAGGAAAACTGGCAAACTAGCAAATTTAAAAGAACTAACCTTGTAGCCGAGGAAGACCGAGATAACGAAGAGAAGAGCCGAGAGAAGGGCGAGAGCCATGATCAGCCAGGTTGCAGTCGGAATCGAGTCATTGAGGGCGACTGAAAGAGGGAATATAAGGACAATTTCAAAGTACAGTGATCGAATAGAACTTACTACAGGAGCGGGTCGTGGGGTCGAATGTGTATCCGCTGTCGCACAAGCAGCGGCCAGTAGCAGTTAGCGACGAATTCGGTGGACAAACCATTGCTTTGGAAAGAGCGCAAATTTTTCCCGCGGCAATTTCAACAAAGCGGGAAAATTTGCAGTGACACCGCAACTGACTAATACACTGTAAGTGTCACACCACCACATTAATAACTGACTTTATTATTTATTTTATTTATTATTTATTTATTTAAACAATATTTGTTATTTATCACTTCATTCAACAACAGTACACTCACACTGAGCGGTCGTCATGTTTAAGATCAGCAGTGATTCGGGAAAGGCCATTCCGCCTGAAATAGACCTATTCTCGGTCCCACTGACCAATATTGGTATTGAGAGCAGTCGTGTCGTTGAGGTGACCACCAGCAACAGCGTCCAGACAGTACCATGGGAATTCAGAATTAATAACTCGAAAAATTTCATCGACCTTCAACGCAGTAGGCTCCTTGTTCGCTGTTCGATTAGGGATGCAAATGGAGCCAGGATTCAGCTGCAGAATGCACCCCTTTATGGTCCTATCAACCTTATCGGGCAAACAATGTTCAGGCAACTGCAGGTAACATTTATTTAACTAGCAAAGCTTAATTATAATTGCAGGTATTCATCGGAGGTATTCAGGTGCAAGACTCTGGGGTACTGTATCCCTACCGGGCTTACATGCAATCGATCTGCTCCAATACTCTAGATTACAAGAAGACCCATTTGGGTCTTGCGGGATACACTCACGAGGAGGGTCCGGGCGATCCTAACGATGATGGGTTCGATTTGAGATGTGAATGGGCTGCTAATGGAGCCACTATGGAGTTTATTGCCCCACTTAGTGCAGATCTCTTTCAACAGCCCCGTGCCATCTTGCCCTATCTTGACCTACGTATCGTGCTTCACCCGGCTGCAGATTCGTTCCGCATTCAGCAGCGTAATGGAGTAGTGCAGAACTACACGATGGTTGTAGAAGACATTGTATTTCTCTCTAGACAGATCACTTGCCATGATGCATCGATGCTCGCCATCGATTCCATGCTGAGGGAGAGACGGGCGATTACCTATCCACTGAATTCGATTCAGATGAGATCTTTCTTTATCTCGGCAGGAAGAATCACAGCACCTGAACACAAGCTATTCACGGCTGCAACTCCACGCAGACTAATCTGCGGCCTGGTTGCTGCAGAAAATTTTAATGGGAATTACAACACGAATCCATTCAATTTTAGAAATTTTAATATCAGTGAGATTTTCCTCGATATGGGTTCTGAAACACTGCCCCTCCGCAGCTACAATATGGATTTCCCCAACAATCGATGTGCCAGGCCGTTCCTGGCACTGCAAGAAACACTTGGATTCACGAGAAGTGGAGAGAGCAATGGAATCACCTATGAGAACTTTAGAAACGGATACACACTGTTCGGCTTTGAAATCTCACCGAATGCACAGGACACAGAGTCGCGGGATTTGCTGAAAATGGGCGAGACCAGTCTGAGAATTACGTTCTCCCAACCAACACCGCCAGGGGGTATCTACGCCGTAATTCTCGCAGAGTTCAGCAGTGAGTTATCAATCAATAGTGAACGGATTCCTACTGTAGACAGCATTCTGTGATAAACATATTTATTCGTCAAATTGCATGAACATCAACAGCATCAACCCAACTATTGAACTGACTACCGTAACCCAGCCATTTTACAAACATTTGCTTCTTCCCTCGATATCTTCGCTCCTTGAGCACTTTTTCAATTTTGTAAGTCCCTGACTTGTTCACACTCTTGACCAATTCCTCCTCGTAAAATGTACCCTCCACATCCTCTCCATTGAGATCTTTCAAGAGATAGTAGACTGGATGATGACTTGTTTTCACAGCAGAAATAACAAATACTTCTTGAGTGAAATTTGGTAGATAGGCTTTGTCGAAAACTTGTCGATACTTTAGCAGTCTTACAGAATCACCCACCTGAAACTTGGGCGGCTTTGTGGAATCAATCCGGGGATCGGCAATGTCTCCATCTTTGACCGAGTTTGGCGTTCGCTTAATTACACGATTCACACTATCATTTATCCCGGCAATAATTTTAGGTAGAATATCGATCCATCGATTAGTGTTTGCGTGCGTCATTGCCTTGAACATTCGACCCTTAATGGTCCTTATCCCTCGTTCGGCGAGAGCGCTCTTGATTTCAGAATTAGTAGAGTAATGGTTGATATTGATGGAGGTAAAATAAGATCTAATCTTTTTAGAATAGAATTCGCTCCCCCTGTCTGTTACGATAGCAGTCGGGACCCAGCCGTTGAAGACCTTGGTGAATGCACGTTCCATTTCATCAGGAGTCTTACTCTTTATCGGTTCAGCGAAAAATCGTCTTGAATAACAATCAACGAGGATAAGAAAATAACGGAAACCTTGATTGGCCTTTGATAACAGTTGCATATCTGCGAGATCGCCGTGTAATGTATGAAGGAGTGAAGGAGCGTACACTTTTCTTCGATCAAAAGTCTTACGGTAATTTTTATGCAATGTGTAAACATCTTGCTCTTCAAGCCATTTTTGTGCTTGCTCCACTTTCACACCAGCTGCACGGGCGACTCGATCTACAGAAGAAAAAGCAGTTGGTTTGTCTAAATCTAAATATGCGGCCTTGAGACGTTTTATCTGTGCAGCAGTTAGCGCCATCTTTTGACACACAACCGACCACCGCCAATGTGACGAGTCTTACTAAGTGATTGACCGGGCATTCGAGGAAGTGGATCGCGAGGCGTCTTCCTCTTCCTTGTCTGTAGATCTCTGATCGGTTCCATTGGTTGAGGAATCGGTGCAATCGGCGCATTTAGCGCACGCTTCCTTCTAGCAGGAGCCGGAGGGAGGAATGGAACTTCTGGAAAAGGTGGGGCAATAGGCGGTGGTCCCGCTCTCACGGGCTGTAAAAATCCTGCCTCTTCAGCTTTGCGTTTACGGCCCCTGGCGGGAGGGAGTTGTTGAACTGGCCTTGCAATGGGTGGCCCCGCAGCACGAGCCACTACCCGAGGTGGTACGGCAGGAATCAGTGGGTGCACAATTGGAGCCGGCACTGGAGCAATCACCGGTTCCGGCTGTGGTGCAGGTTCTCTTCTTCGCCTCCTTCTACGAACCCTTCCACCCTCATCATCTACGGTATCGATATTCTGCATCTTAAAATTCTGCACTCGCTTCATCAAATCCTCATAGAGTAGACGCTTCTCGTTACTATCCAAATTTTTAGATCTCAAGAGTTTGAGCAGATCATCTTGAGCATTCTCAAAAGAAGCCTCATTCTTGCTTAGAGCGATCATGGGCACTAACTTGTACTTGGTGGTGTGATTCATGATAGGAGAAGTGATAGGGCAGCAGGAACGATGAGTGGAAGTAGACTACCGCCGTGTTGATTGAGCTCAGTTCTTGCGTGTTCAGCCTTGCGAATTGTTGCTAGTTTCCGAATAACGGGTAGTAACTTGGATAGTGATCGCTTCTCTTTAGCACTCAGAGCAATTTTATCAAGATTATGAAGAATTTCAATCAAACAACCAATCTGTGCGGTAGTAGCACTTGAAATGAGGGCGGGATTACGCGAGACCTCGACGAGAAACCGCCTATGCTTGTAGAACTTCGGAGACATAATGACAATTGTTAGAAAAAGTCGGGTATTTGTACCCTGTGGATGGTGCGTAGATAGTGTCGGATGAACTGGTCGTCGTATAGCTGACGCAAGAACACTTTGACGATACTCTTGAATCTCTTGCCTCTTGCAAGTTCGCAGAGTGCATACACTGAGTAGCCGCCACAGGTAATCTCATCAAAGGTTTGATGTTGAAAACGATTAAAAAACAATTCTCTGTTTCCGATATTGCGAGACCACAATTTGATGCATTGAGGGTAGGATCCGAAACTATCGAACACATAGCAGTTATTTCTGTTCAGATGTACTGCAACCCAATGACTGCCCGGCATATCATGTTTATCGAGGTTTACAACAAATGAGCATTTAGACGGAAAAGTGGTAGGAATACGATCGGCAGGAAATACACCAATAAAGTGGGTTTTATTGTAGGGATCACGAGAGAGGATTGAGCGCAACTGCTCAGCATCCATTCTAAACGATAGTAATGGTAGGAGGAGAAGGAGTAGGGGGACGTGTTTCCTCGAATCTAGCAGTACGGTTTCTGCGAACACAATCGAAGCAGATATGCATGTTCAGGATCTGGCCAGTCTCGCTCGCAGTGTATGGCTCGCCGAGGAAGCGTTGAAGGCACTTAGGACATAGGGCCACATAAACGCCACGTAGCGTCGTCCACTGGCGTTTGGTCTGGAAAATAAATCGATAATTACTATCAGACTTTGAATAGCTTACCAGGCAACGATTGCGAGAGTAGGGTGTAGTAGCAACAGGTTTGACTACCGAAGTAGGAGCTCCCTGCAGGGTCATGCCATCATCCTCGATTCCGTTGATTTGCGGAAAGGTCGTCTGCATTGGCACTTGAGCGGTCATCTAAACAACCGGCAATGAGGAACGCAATCAAAGAGACTGATTGTGCCCGGAGGGGTGCAAAGGGCGGCGCCTATTATGAATCATATGAGTCAGCACCCTAGGAGGAGAGCTGAACAGGTGTCATTCATGATGGAACGCGTTCTCGAGATCGATCAGCTCTCTCCCTCCGGTTCTAAGGAAGAGACTCTGAGGATTCAAGCACAGGTTCAGTGCACAACTGTCTGTCTTGAGAGTCTCGGCCCTAGATGCCGAAAAGAGCGTGGTCGCATCCAGAACACCTACAGTAAATCTGTTGACATTGGCACTCACAAACTCCGCCTCTTCCAAAGTAACCGCTCGGTCTTCTCTGAGAACTTCATCTCTCCTTCGACCATCGGAGAAGTTCTGTTTCATACGCCGCGTCATTTTTACGAGCACGCTAAGTGCGGTCAGTTCTTCATTTTAATTTTCACCATTCAATTCACTGTTCAGTTATGTTTGCCGATGCGGAAGCTGCAAAGGAAGTTCTAGCAGCACCCACTCATTATCGCGCACTTGTCGCCGGAAATGGAGTGAGGTTCTTCAGTGCCGAGCGCTGGGATGCGGTAGCCACAGAGGTTATGACCTACGGAGTTATGGAGAAAGTTAGAGTGCACTTGCACCCAGTCCTCAATCACCAATTTTCAGTATCTCCAGTCCGCTAAAGCTCGCAAGGCTCTCCTTTCAACCGGTGATGAGCTGCTTGTCCAGTGCGGGATCTTGAACAAAAAGTAAGCTAATGATCTTTGATCGATCCGATAAACTTCACTTCAGGTGGGGATGCGGCCTGCCTATCGAGCACCCAGACGTCACCGATCCCACCAAGTGGACAGGCGAAAATCGGCTTGGGAAGATTCTCACCCTCGTCAGAGATTACCTCCGAACCGTTGATGATTTCAATTGATGATAAATTAATTAATTAAAAAATATTTGTGAAACACATTTGAAAAAAGAGGGGAGGAAAAGAAGTGGAGGAAAAGAGGGAGAAAATATGATGAGTCATAATAATTGGCCGATCACAATTGGCGGCACCTTTGAAGTCTGCATTCTACCTCCTCATTCTACTGTAGTCGGGGATGGACGGAGGTTATGTAACAAGTACCGAAATAGCTACCTTATCGCACAACACTTGTTCACTTCTTCCATTTGGTCCGTACTGGAGCACACTAATTTGCGTATCACAATACCACGGTCGATTGTGGCCGACGTCACAACGCAAGGAAAGATTCGTTTAAAAAAAAAAGGTAAAGGTATCCCCGTACTCAAGGCACTTGCGTCCGTCCCCCCCCCCCCCCGATTCGTTTTATCACCGATAAAAAGCCTCTCATATTCAGCTGAGATTGTCCTGGAAACGGTGCTTGTAACTTAGTCTATAAATAGTCGAGCTCCTTGATAACACACTCAGACTGACCATGTGAATCCTCCCTTATCGAACACTTCAGACTCGACTTTACCGGTTGCGAATCTTACTATAGGATTATCGATTTCCCATCGAAGAATAATTTTCGAATAGTCAGTCATACTGCTAAACTGGTACCAATAAAAATAAACCATAGCGGAAAATAATATCAGATGGATTTTAAACCATTCATAAAAAACTGTAACGAAACTATAACGCAGCGAACAAATCACTTTATTTTACTTCTGATCACTACGATATTTAGAGGAAAATATAAACAACTGGCGAAAATAACGAATAACTTGTTGACAAAAACGGTAGTGGATCAAAAGAATAGCTGGTAGAAGGACGAAAAATAGAGAGTAATGAATTATCACCAACTACTGAGGTCCGAGCTTCATCATTCGATCACAGATCGCAGCTCTCATGTCGGCAGAGAATTTTGCGTACTCAGGACACGTCTTGAAAAATATATTACTTTGATTTCAGTGCCATAACAAAATAAGCGAGTCAACCTGAAGTTTCTGAAGAATTTGATTGGCACTTGTGAACGAGTTGAGACAATGGTCCTAAAATAATAAAAGTGAAGTAAAGCCGGTACGAAATAACGAAATATTTCCAAATATAATACCCTGATATCAACGAGGTTGTACTGATCAGCAACAACCAACTTCGTAACTGCATCGATTCCATTCGATTGAGTGAGATGTGTCTTAGACTCGTTCAGAATTTCCTGACATCAATACTTGGTTGGAAATATAAACATACAAACTGAGAGCATTTCTCCAAACCAACCTCCATCTGATAATGGTCAGCCAGTTTGATAATATGCTGCACAGTTTGATCTTAAATAAATAATTCTCTGCTAAAAACGAACGTTAAAAAAACGAAACCAAAATATTTGGAATATTTTGAGTCAGAAAACAGATATTACCAGTGATTTTCGTCGATCGATGATAAACCAAGTGAACAAGATCAAGAAACTCCTGGAAACGATTAAATGATATCTCTCATGCTAGAAAATATTGATTTAGCTCGGACCTCATAGACAATATCCTTCAATTCCACTTCTTCCTTTCCCTTCTCAACAAATTCTCCGAAGAACATAGTCTTGAAGACTGGAGAATTGATAGACAGAAGCTGTAAAATATAATATAATTATTAAAACGTTTTGCACAAAATTCAGCGATTCAGCAAGATTGGCGGATTTGAAAATGAACATGCACCTCCTTCGAAACATGAAGTTTCTTTTCTCCGAACTTCAGAATTACATTGCTCATCTCGTTAGGGGCATCGAATTTATTTGAGATCATCTCACATCTTTGAAAAGTGAAATAAGAATATTATTAACTGTGCACTGAAAAAACTAACCTTTCGGAGCTAATGATGTTGATAAGGCATTCGAACACGACTTTCCCGTTGATTAACCAATTCTGACCAATATTTATAAGAAACGAACTGCATTATCGTGCGCCTAACTCCAATATCGAAAGATTACTCGACGTATACCTACTCAACCTGTAGATAAGAGACTTACAGACAGGGCCGTATCATACCACTGCCAGTCAGATTCGTGAACCCAACTGCAGCTATGCTCATTGAAGCAGAAGCGCTCCTGATAAGGGTTTAATGGATAACATTTATATTGATAGTAAACTATGATATTCATGGGTACCTGAGTCCACGCATCATCAACCATTCCGTTTGGGCCACACTGGCGCAGATCAAATAGAGCTTCGCATTTCCACGATCGGTAGTTACCCGCATCACATCGAATAATGAAATCCATTTCAACACCACGATTTGGTTGAGCAACGATTGTCCTGAGATCGCAATTGTAAGTTATCATGAAGAAAATTTAGAAACAAGTAGATACTGACCATTTGAACCCTCCCTCCTCGAATACTTCCGACTCCAGTTTTCCCGTTACTAATTTCGGTATTGCGTCATCGATTTCCCAACGAAGAGTGAGCTTCGAATTATCAGTCATCCTGGAAAAATTGCAGTGCTAAAGCTCAAGTTGGCAGTAGGTTTTTGCACTAGACAATTCCACTCTATATTCAGAAAATCCATCGTTAGTGAAAACAACAAGCAGCAACGTATTTGACGGAATATTAACCGGTCCTCTCTCACAACAAATAAACGCTTCCAATAAATCGATTTATCTCACTTCTAATCACTGCATTGCTTAGAGGCGAAAAGAAACAGCAGATGAAAAAAAGAATAACTTCTTGACAAATACGACAATGGATCAAAACAACGGAAAAAATCTATGGAATACGTTAAAGGACTCTTCGTCAACATCTTTCTACTTCGATGCATTGATAATCTTCATCAGTCGAGTGCAAATTGCAGCCTTCATTGCATCAGAGAAATCGGCGAATTCGTGAGTGAACTGCCATTTAATCATCAAATTTGATCGATTATGTTTGCATAATTGCCATTCATACCTCGAGCTCTGCGATTTTCTGGGAATTTGAGAACGACTGGAGGCAATTGTCCTGCAATAGTTGAGAAGTTTTTAATATAGTTTTATTGATCGCTGTTAAAATACAGACACATTCTTTTACCCTCAATTCGTTGAGTCTGTAGCGATCTGCCAGTTTGAGCTTCTCAACCGTAGTGAACATCGTAGAGCCTCGAAGATGTGTCTCAGCAAGATTCACCGCACGCTGAAAGAGTGATATTCTTTCAAAAACCGCTAGTGGTACGGTACCTCCATCTGGAATCGATCTGCGAGTGCCAATACATGGACTACGGTAGCATCTAGAATTAACTATTAATTGATTTTTTAATATTATATTAACCAGTAATCACGATACTTCCTGGGTAGATCACGTGAAGGAGATCAACGAATTCCTTAATTATTTATCTGACCCGAGCAACAATATGTAAATAAGCCAAACCTGGTACGCAACATCCTTTATCACAATTTCATCCTTTCCCTTTTCAGCATAATCTCCAAAGAAAAGAGACTCGAAAACAGGAGAATTGATAGCAAGATACTGAAATCTTTTTAGTTATTGACTTCATCGAAATAAGTTATTTTAAAACAGAGAACATTTTAGATGGTAAGCTCGAACCTCCTTGGAAACGTGGAGTCTCTTATCTCCGATCAGAAGTACAACGTCACTTCTGTTGTTAGGTGCAGTGAACTTGTTCGGACCAGCGGTCAATTCACCTCTTAAAAGTCAAATATTAATGTATACATATGAGTATAGCAGGCCCTTATTCTTCCTATCGTATCGGATCAGTAATGAAACTTTTTTTTACGTTTGCGGCTTTTCAATTCTCCTGCATAACTAGAATTGCCAGATGCTTAAAGTCTAACCTGCTTGCATTGATGATGTTGATGTGAAATTCCAACGAAACTTTGTCATTTGCCATGTACAGCTAAAAAAATTGTAATCGAATATAATCAATAAAATGTTGATGAGGGTAACATACGCGGCTATGAAATTTACAATCACCTACCCGATGAGTCAAAGCGCACCAGTACATAACGCTTTTATGCATCCAGCCAGAGTTCTTCTCATCGACATAGAAGCGTTCCTGTAGTGAACGTGAGTTACGTTTCGTTTTTAGTTATGTTTTAAGTCACTCATATTCTGACACCAGCTAAATGAATGTCTCGGAACTTCAATTAAGAGACCGGCTCTGGGAAAATTCACTATCTCCCGGACATTGCGCCAGGACTTTCGAATCCGGCCTTCAAACTCACAGGGCCTGAGGACCCTTTGACCTTGTTTACCAATATGATAATGAAACCGGCCAGGTTGCGGAATGCGGCGCGCCAGGAGCGCGCATGTGGAAAAGTTATGAAAATTGATAAGTTCTCAACGGAACAACCTAGAACCGAAATTCCTTTTGCATTGTGTTAGGCATGCCCAGAGTGTGCTGTGACACTATTGGCGTCGATTGTGCGACGGTTCTCGTTACAACTTTTTGAAACGGGACTTCACTTTTTCGCAGTTCTCACTATGGCAGCGTTAATTCCTCACCTGTTTTCTCATACCAGGCAATGCCCAATGCCCTTGAGCATCATGCCTCACTATCATAGTACTAGGATTCCACCGCCCATGCCGGGAAAACTTGGCCTGATTGGCCTGGAGTCGGTCACAAGTCGGCTTCTTCTTATATTTCCCGCTAACTCTCAATGATATTTCAGGAGCAAACCACTCAAATCGTGTCACCTACCCACACTGCGAATATTCATCACCATAGGAGTCGATTCCCTAAACATGGGTTTTTCGAACTATGACCCGGGGTTCATGGTCTCGGACTGACCCATCACCATGAACCCCGGGTCATGGTCCAAAATGGGCCTTGGAAGTCATGGTTGAGGAACTTCATGTACAATAGGTCAATGTGTAACACACTTCCCCTAGCAGCACACCGTACCCCTTGCTACAGTAATTCAACAATCTTGCCATCGTGAACTGACTTTTATTGAAAAATTCGAAATAAGTCAGCTTGCGATAAGCGGTTTGCGGTAAATCGGGGTACCGTGCATTGCTGGGCCAGTGTACTACACATTGATATACAGTGCATGAAGTTCCTCCATCATGACTTCCAAGGCCCATTTTGGAGGGGGTTCATGGTGATGGGTCAGTCCGAGACCATGAACCCCGGGGTCATGGTTCGAAAAACCCATGGTGAGGGAATTGACTCCTATGGTGATGAATATTCACAGTGTGGGTAAGTGACACGACTTGAGTGGTTTGCTCCTGAAATCTCATTGAGAGCTAGCGGGAAATATAAGAAGAAGCCGACTTGTGACCGACTCCAGGCCAATTAGGCCAAGTTTTCCCGGCATGGGCGGTGGAATCCTAGTACTGTGATAGTGAGGCATGATGCTCAAGGGCATTGGGCATTGCCTGGTATGAGAAAACAGGTGAGGAATTAACGCTGCCATAGTGACAACTGCGAAAAAGTGAAGTCCCGTTTCAAAAAGTCGTAACGAGAACCGTCGCACAATCGACGCCAATAGTGTCACAGCACATTCTGGGCATGCCTAACACAATGCAAAAGGAATTTCGGTTCTAGGTTGTTCCGTTGAGAACTTATCAATTTTCATAACTTTTCCACATGCGCGCTCCTGGCGCGCCGCATTCCGCAACCTGGCCGGTTTCATTATCATATTGGTAAACAAGGTCAAAGGGTCCTCAGGCCCTGTGAGTATGAAGGCCGGATTCGAAAGTCCTGGCGCAATGTCCGGAATTTCGCCAAAATGCTAAATTTTCTCAGAGCCGTTCTCTTAAAAAGATATCCAAAAAGGTAGGTTCGCACTGCATCACCTATCTGGGAAAACTACTGTGGAACCTTGAAATTCTCGCTAAAAGCGAAAAAAGTTATCAATTCGTACAAACCTTGGTGCAAATCTTGAATGGCGATCCAGATGTTCTCAACTGAAGCATATCAACTTCCGCCTCGCATTTCCACGTTCGATTGTGACTCGGCTCACATCGCAGAGTGACATTTGTTTTGTCACTATCACGGTTGTGAGGATGAGCAAGATTGGTCACCCGATCAATGGCGACAGTCCTTCAAATATAATTATTTATTTTAATAGCGCATATCTTTTTTAAACCACAAACCAGAAATATTTATCTTGATTGCACTAAAAATGTGTTCCTCTCGATAGCTTTTTGCTATGGAAAACCATTTGCTCACCATTTGAATCCACCCTCCTCGAATACTCCCGATTCAATCTTTCCCGTTGCAGCTTTCGCTGTGACATTGTCGATCTCCCAGCGAAGAGTGTTCTTCGAATTATCAGCCATTCTGCGAACTAAATTATCAAAAACCCGTATACGGGAAATCGTATGGTCATAATGAAAATATCAGATGGGTTTCAAACCAATTCTTGACATCACGAAAAGCACCAAACAAACTACTTTATCTCAATTCTGATCTCTTACTTAGAAACGAATAGAAACAACAGAAGAAAAGAACGAACAACTTTTTGGCAAAAAATGTAGTGGATAAAAAGAATAGCTGTTAGAAGAACGAAAAATAGAGACGAATGAATTATCGCCAATCACTGTGGTCCGAGTTTCATCATTCGATCACAGATTGCAATTTTCATGTCTCCAGAGAAGTTTTTGTATTCAGGAGCCGACTGGGAAAAAAATTACTTCGATTTCAGCGCTCTAAATAATAAGCGAAACAACCTGAAGTTTCTCGAGAATTTGATTGGCACTGGTGAACGAGTTGAGACAATGGTCCTGAGAATTAATTTTTTTAAAGTCGATAAGAAAACACGATAAATTACCCTGATATCGGCAAGATTGTATTGATCAACGACCACCAATTTCAGAACTGCATCGATTCCCTTCGATTGAGTGAAATGAGTCTTAGCCTCGCTCAGAATTTCCTGCAATAAATTGGTTAGAAAGATAGACTAAAAAAACAATAATCCTTAAAAAAAACTAACCTCCATCTGATATTGATCAGCCAGTTTGAGAATATGCACCACAGTGCGATCTTAATTTAATAAATTTTACGAATAAATTTATAATAATGGGGTGTCCAGAAAGTTTTTAGAGTGTTTTTCAAAAATCAGTATATCATATGCAAGGGACGGAATAAGGTTGTGCTAAGCACCACTGAAGGGCTTGAACATAGCTCTCTATATCCCACTCATCAGAGCACGAAACGCTCGCCAAAGGAGAAATTTGTGGCAATTTGACTAAAATTTTGTAAAATTTACCATTCCTAGTTTTTCGCATATTGAAGTTAAAAATCCAGTAACAATGTCAAAAAACTCTAGAACTAATATCATGCTAATTGAAAATTATCCCGACCTCCCACTTCGCTTAGGGCGACAAATACGGACGTTTTAAAATCCCACGTTGTTTTAGAATTTTCATGGAATTTCGTGTCCATTTCAGTCGCATGCACATTTAAATATTTTAAAACTAAAAATAATCCCTATTTGGTCGGAAGTGTTTAGCAAGGAAGTTGGAAAATTAGAAAAGTCGGAAAAACAATTCATTAAAAATAGCATGTTCATCGGAGTTTTGATCTAGTGCCCTCGTCGCACGAGATACATCCACGTTTTAAAGTTCCGCTCCACACCCACATAATTTCGAATTCGCGCACAATCACCGAGGAGGGTAGATCAATGACCCCTCCCATCTCTCACATGAGAGAGAGCGAGGGGGAGTGAGAGAACGCCAGAGAAAGAGAGATGTCTCTAGTCTGATCTACCCTCCTCTCCCCATGCAAATCGCGATCAATAGTCTCTCAACTACAGTACATTACGAAATCCGCATGAAACACCTCTTCACACTTGATCAGGAACTCAACTTTGAAAAATCATCACGGGCTTCAAATGCATTTTTATGATTTAGTTTCTTCGTTTGCATAACATTGGCGCTCGGTTAAAACAAAAAATCGAATAAAAAGTGGGGGGTTAGTTTTGGTGTGGAGGGGAACTTTAATATCTCAGAGTTGCATCCCTGCATGCTCTACTCATGGGTACAAGTACAGTCGGCGTCAAAAGTCACCGGGCACTTTTTGTTTCGTCTGTAACTTTCGAACCAGGGAAGATATTGACCCAAATGTTTTTCTATCAGACAGATAATCTATTAAAGACCACGACGCACATATTTCGAAGTCTCGGGAAAAAATCAATAATTGCATAATTATGACGCAACCGAGCCATACTTTTTCGAAAATTCATTATTCTTTGGAGGATTTTTTCCGACTCACCAAACTTTTTGTGCATAGACACCAGTCCAAGGGCTACGCGTAAAAGTTTTTTCAAGTTGCTGCGACCACTCTCTGTGGTAGCAGAAATTCAGCAAAAATGACCTCGAAAATTCTTAACTCTGCTCCTAGCGGTGCTAGAATCTTGTTCGAGGGCTTAAAATGTTTCTAATAATGAGTGTTGTTCATCCTGTGAGTATGGTAGCGTTTGGACTCCATATGCCTTCGAAGCACGAAAAAGTCACTTTTTCACATGTTTGTTTTCGGCAGCCAATGCACTCTATGGAACGTCCGCCGCATTTTGGGTTTTCGCATGGATTCGGTAGATGTTCCATGGAAGAAGCGTTTCCCAACTTTTTAGGATGTTTGGATATCTTTCCAGACTCTGGCGATTTTTTAACGAAGGCATACTCGCACCCTAATTACTCGTCCCGCTCATATCGATTTTCCCCAAAGGCGTTCCATCAGGCTCATACTCCGCCAGCAGTAGAGTCGCACAACCCTAACATACTACGCGAAGTTTCAGAACCGTAGCTTGTCAAGAATGTGAGTTATGGGGACTTTCCTAGTTTCGTGCCAGGCTCCACCCCCTGACCCCGCCCCCTCCCTCCCCATCCCCCAGAGGTGGGAGGGGGCGGACCCACGCCCCCCTGGGAGGGCGGGACAACTCCCCTATTCCAAAAATGGACGCGCAACATCCGGGCAGAGGTTTCCCTCTCGGACATGGAGACAGCGAAGCGGTGAGAGAGGGGCGAGAGAGAGACTATTCAATAGATCTAAGCTCGAGATGACTGTGAATCAATCTTACTGTGAAACATTCGAGCACATTCAAGGGTAAGGGGTTGGTGCGCGCGCTCCTTTCCCTTTATTCTCCCCCCTTTTGCAGGTCATATCCCCTTTATTAGTAGCTGTTTTTCAGGAATTAGATCACCTGAT
>LS489826.1:44655-54841 GCA_900490845.1 Pristionchus japonicus
GAAAAAGAGCGCAGCAGCGGCATGGGAAGGCAGCTGGGTACAGTGGGTGCCATAGCGTACCTTGTTGGGAAGCTTCAGCTTCTGCTACATGTCCTGGTGGAAGAGCTCCATTGAAAACTACTAGTAGACTACACTGATGTGAACGGAAATGAAACCATGTATTTGTCAGTTGATGAAATGGATGAGATGTAATCGTGATGAAACTAGAGAGTGCGCGCGCTCCAATCGCTGCTCCCTCCTCCCTCTCTCTCCCGCGGGTCTCTTACCCGGCGTGTCTAGCACGCGCGCTGGGCGTATAGTCTCTCTCTCGCCCCTCTCTCACCGCTTCGCTGTCTCCATGTCCGAGAGGGAAACCTCTGCCCGGATGTCGCGCGGCCATTTTTGGAATACGAGCCTCCCCTTGGGGTGAGGCTCCTCCCCCACCCCCTAGTGGGAGGGGCGGAGTCAGGGGCGGGGTCTGGCACGGAACTAGGAAAGTGCCAGTCGCCAGTGTCTGGAAAGATATCCAAACATCCTAAAAAGTTGGGAAACGCTTCTTCCATGGATCATCTACCGAATCCATGCGATAACCCAAAATGCGGCGGACGTTCCATAGAGTGCATTGGCTGCCGAAAACAAACATGTGAAAAAGTGACTTTTTCGTTCTTCGAAGACATATGGAGTCCAAACGCTACCATACTCACAGGATGAACAACACTCATTATTAGAAACATTTTAAGCCCTCGAACAAGATTCTAGCACCGCTAGGAGCAGAGTTAAGAAATTTCGATGTCATTTTTGCTGAATTTCTGCTACCACGGAGAGTGGTCGCTACAAGTTGAAACTTTTTTTCCGCGTAGCTCTTGGACCGATGTCCATACACAAAAAGTTTGGTGAGTCGGAAAAAATCCTCCAAAGAATAATGAATTTTCGAAAAAGTATGGCTCGGTTGCGTCATCATTATGCAATTATTGATTTTTTCCCGAAATTTCGAAATATGTGCGGCGTGGTCTTTAATAGATTATCTGTCTAATAGAAAAACATTTGGGTCGATATCTTCCCTGGTTCGAAAGTTACAGATGAAACAAAAAGTGCCCGGTGACTTTTGACGCCGACTGTATGGGTTCCAATCTCCATCTTCCATCGCTTTTTAAAAATCAGAAAGATGAGTCGTAAAATGTCCATTTTCGGTTATTGCGTCATCAATAGGCAATGCATCCATAAATTATCTATTGGATAAAATACTACACCTGCACCCTCACCACAAGCAATGGAGACGTTGAAGACACGACTCTTAGTTTGCGAGAAAAAAATTCAAGAAAAAAATTCTAAAAACTTTCTGGACACCCTAATAATTTCTAGGGTTGACGAAACGAAACGGAACTCGGAAATTCCGAAAAACTAAATCAATTATCTCCAGTTTTCCGGAAAAGAGAGTCGAACAAAGATCTTTTCGAAACATTTCCGAAAAACTCATTTTCCGACTCGCGAGTGGAGAGAGGGCGGTGTGCGAAGAGTAGGGTGATTTTGACGACTTATGTTTCAAGCCAAGAATGTATAGTCGGAGGACAGTCGAAAAGGACTACGACGCTGTCAAATATAAAGAATTCTAGCTCGATAGTATAGAACAGCGAAACATAACCTCTTCTAAGTCTTCGACCACCGATCTTTCCCCACATGATCGAGTCGAAAAATGATCTTTTTTGGATGAGTTTCAGAGTGGTTAATCTTTTCCGGAAAACAGACTCTTTTTGTCTCTTTTTTTTCGGAAATTCCGAATTCCGAACGGTCAACCCTAATAATTTCGAAAAACCACTCTCGCAAAAGTACGACGAACAAAGTAAATGCCAACAACAGAGGCGTGTTAAGTCAGACAGAAGATATTACCAGTGATCTTTGCCTTTCGATGGTAGACCAAGCCAAGAAGATCAAGAAACTCCTGGAAAAGAGAAAAATTGTGCCCCTTGTTTGAAAATGTTAACCGTTGACCTCGTATATCACTTCCTTCAACTCCACTTCCTCCTTTCCCTTCTCAGCATATTCTCCGAAGAACAATGCCTCGAAGACTGGAGAATGAATAGCCAGGAGCTGAAGATATAGAAAGATTGGCTCTGGTCGGATTAGGTGGACCCATGGCATTTAGGTGGATCCATGGCATTTAGGTGGACCCATGGCATTTAGGTGGATCCATGGCATTTAGGTGGATCCATGGCATTTAGGTTGACTCATGGCATTTAGGTGGACCCGTGGCATTTAGGTGGACCTATGGCTTTTTTCCTGTCCCTGTTCCCGTTGCTAAACCAGTACCGAACCCGATCCCTGTTTCCCAGCTCACAACCCCCACGCCAATGCGCAGAATCACTACTCTTGCCCCAACCCCTACAACTACGAAGCCCAAACGCTGAACTATGCAATATCCCTAAAACTGCCACTCCCAAACCGGGAATGAGCCATAGACACAGACGTCATGATTGATAACAACAATAATGCATGGACCGGCGCGAACCAATTATTTTAGATTCACTCGATTAGATTCATCCATTGTACTTTACGTATTATTCATTTTATATAATTCAATTTTGTTCTCTTATGATTATGAAGTAAACTATAAGACGTGGAGGCTGGATTATTTACAAAATAGGGATACAGATCGGACATTTACAACAACAAAAAGACTTAGAAGCAGAATTTTTATAATGGGTCCACCTAAATGTCACGGGTCCACCTAAATGCCATGGGTCCACCTAAATGCCATGGGTCCACCTAAATGCCATGGGTCCACCTAAATGCCATGGGTCCACCTAATCCGACCAGAGCCGAAAGATTCATAGAAAAAAAATGAAATGTAAAAAAATTTAAAACGGTAACCTCTTTGTAAACGTGGACCTTCCCTTCTCCGATCTTCAGAATCACATTGCTCATTCTATTGGGTGCAGCAAACTCAGCCAGATTCACTTCTTGAGAACGCAGTTCGCCTCTTGAAAATTACAAATAATTTGAATAAAATAGATTCGATAAAAATTGAAGCTTTGGCTGGAAAAATACCTCTCCGAATTGGTGATGTTGATGAGGAATTCAAACGTAACTTTATCATCGCGATTGAAGGTCTGAATAATAGCAATCAAGTTCGCTAAAGATATTATAGAACATAATAATCGAAAGCGAACGAGAAAGGAAGAAATCACAGACCGCACAATTAGTATGAAACCACGCCCAGTATACAAGCGAAGAATCATGTTGAAAGTCACAGTTGTTTTCATCGAAGCAGAAATGACTCTTAAAAGCATATACTCAAAATAAAAATTTAAGCTTTTTTATCTGCAATGAGTCTGCATTATGCCCCCTTAGAGTATACCTAGCGTGTCAGATAGGTAAACGAGACCTTACCTTGGTGGCAATCTCATAAGGAGGTGATCCGTTTACAAGAACAAGGCACATATCAACTTCTCCTTCGCATTTCCATGGTCTGTTGCCATTCAATCCACAGTTCAGGGTTAATTTCAGCGTGTCGTAATTGGTGCGTCCAGCCGAATTAGCCTTTCGTTCTGCGGTGATAGTCCTTTAAGAGAAATATTACGAAGTTCAAAGATATTCATTTCTCGGCGCTCCTGCACTTTCCCGGACAATAGGGTGCAAATGAAGTGAGTTTCAGTGATTCCCTAAATAATATTGTTTCCCGCTGGGTTGGTGATCGGGTATAGAGGAGGTTATGGGGACATTTGGAGTTGACCGGGAAAGTGCAGGAGTTCCCACTTCTCAAATTCCGAACATCCCTGTTTTGGGATATAGGTGAGACATTATCTAATTGTAAGCAGAGTATTAAATCTAAAATATTCAACGTAATGCGCATTTTAGAAATCAAACAAGCTAAGCACGCACTAAAAAAAATGCAACGAACGTATTAATGGGGTGTTCCGAAAGTTCGTTCGTTTATATTCCACATTTTGTTTCTCGCTGCACATTAGAAGTTGCTCAAGAGTATCATGTGTATGTTGTCAAGGCAATGAAGTAGTATTTATTTCTGTTGAAATCAATGCGATTTATTACCTTATGATGACGCAATATTCGAAAAAGTCCATTTTCTGGCCCCCTTTTCGAAAAATAATTTCACAATGGAATGTGACCACTGAAAGTTCAGATTGCTACCACAATAGAGGAAGATATCAAACTACAACAAAATATTCATATGAAAATTTTAGGCCAAGGGATGACAAGTAGAGATCAAAACTTTCCATGATTTAGCTTTTTTCGAGGGGTCATTTTCGAAAATTTCAATTTTCTCATTCGTCCAAAGAAGCCATTGCACAGCGTGTCAGAGAGGGGAGATAATCCAATTATCGCGGCGAGCCATTCTCCATGATCGCGCCTCGATGCGAGGTGAGAGAGGGAGAGAAATGAGAGTAGTTTTGAAGTAAAATCTGTGAAGCATACCAAGTATCTCACTGATAATGATAAAATATGCAAATCTGACATGATAAAGCTATCACAATATGAGCTTAGGTGCCCCACTACGAAATTCAGCATTGAAACTTCATTTTTTACACAGTTTCAAGTATTTCTCGGTTACTTTGCTTTTCGTAAACTCCTATTTCTCTCTCCACATAGGTCGTTCATGGAAACCCCCACACCTATAAAACTTTTGGAATGCTCATAAGGTGCCCTACAACGGCGCAAAAAAATATTTTGGAAAAAGTTCAGCGTATTCGAGAAAATAGCTAAAATGCTTATGCGTGAGCATGGTTCTCGAATACGCTTGACATTTTCCAAAATATTTTTTTGCGCCGTTGTAGGGCACCTTATGAGCATTCCAAAAGTTTTATAGGTGTGGGGGTTTCCACGAACGGTCTGTGAGGAGAGAGAAATAGGAGTTGACGAAAAGCTAAGCAACCCAGAAATACTAGTAACTGTGTAAAAATTAAAATTTCAATGCTTAATTTCGTTGAGGGACACCTAAGCTCATACTGTGTTAGCTTTATCATGTCAGGTTTTCATATTTTATCATTATCAGTGAGAAATTTGGTATGCTTCACCGATTTTACTTCTAAACTACTCTCATTTCTCTCCCTCTCCCACCGCGCATCGAGGCGCGATCATGGAGAATGGCTCGCCGCGATACTTGGATTATCTCCCCTCTCTGACACGCTGTGCATTGCGCCCGTCACGGTAATGATAAATCGTTAAATATTATTTACAATCCGTTGTGACAGTTTCCGAGATCAATTTCGGTAATATTTTTGAATTAAAGTTGAAAATGGAGGGTTTCGTAATTAAGTCAGTAGGGCGATCTGGAAGTTGACATGACTCTCAATAAGTTTCTGATAACCCCACGCCACATGTGAGATAGATTTCTTATTTTAACTCTTCATTGAAGCGAAACTTGAGAAGACCGGTTTTTCTTAAATAAATTCAAATCGCTGTGTTTTTATCAAAAAGCGCACCCTGCAGTGGTTCAAATGTCTAAGTTGAAGAAGAAGGGCTGCACTATTTTTCGCAGTTGACCAAAGTTCAATTGGGCTTCAAACATCAGAGAAAAGAATTTTCAAAAAAATTGGCGAACGAACTTTCGGAACACCCAATAGTAATAGAAGTTAATATAGTATACTTGCCATTCGAATCCTCCCTCCTCGAACATTCCCGATTCAATCTTGCCCGTTGCTGCTCTAGCTGTTGCATTATCGATCTCCCATCGTAGAGTGAGCTTCGAATTGCCGACCATCCTGGAAATATGGAAGAATGAAATCGCTGTGAAGTTGAAAAGGAAATCATGACAAGTCAGATATATCACCAGCCGGATTCTCAACCGCTTCTCATCACAACGAGCGAAACATTGCACAAATTATTTATCTCACTTCTGATCTCTAATTTTTAAGGAGAATAGAAACAACAGATGAAGGAACAACAACTTCTTGATAAATATCACGACATAACACAGAAACGAGAACAAGAAAATGCAACGGAAAAGCGATAGAAAGCAACGAGTTAGTTCAGCAATTTAACGAGTTTCATCATTCGAACGCAGATTGCGGCCTTCATTCCGTCGGAGAAGTTGGCGAACTCGGGAGTCGACTGCGAATCGACGTTTAAATAATAAAAAAAGGAAAAAAAGATTCCAAGAATCACCTCAAGCGTTCCAATCTCACGCACAGTCTTGTAGGACCGCAGGCAGGAGTCCTGAAATTGGCAATAATTGAATGTCGTTCAAAAGCATTTGATGGATAATGAAGTTCAGGGCAGTGTAAGTTTACGACATCTTTCAAATGGTAGCAGAAAGACGGTCAAGAGTCTGATAACTTACCCTCAGCTCGGCGAGCCTGTATTGATCGGCCAGTTTGAGCTTCTCAGCTGTAGTGAACATGCGAGAATCACAGAGCAGCGTTTCCGCAAGGTCCAGCACGCGCGGAAATTTAATTAATCATTCTAATTATTCCAACACGAGAAAACTTCAATTTGATCATGCATTAACTAATGACTATGGAGACTCCATTGGAGACCCAATGTTTACTCGTTCAAATAAATAAGATATAACTGTTCTAACCTCCATCTGGAATCGATCCGCAAGCGCCAGAATATGGGATACGGTAGAATCTGAATTGATTGGTGAGAACAACAATCGACATTGAAATTACCAGTAATCTTGAATCGTCCTGGATAGACAACGTGTAGAAGATCAACGAACTGCTTAAAATAATGCTTTAAAAATCTGTGAATAAACAATTTGGCATTTTGAAGTCATCACTTGTTAGTTCATTAGCAGTTGTAATGGAAATTTTAGTAAAGGGTCAGCAGATCAATGAGATGAATTTGAAATAAAGTCGATATTCCAGACTAACCTCGAAAACTACATCCTTAATCTCCACTTCCTCCTTTCCTTTCTCAGAGAAATCTCCAAAGAAAAGAGTGTCGAATACAGGAGAGTTGATGGCAAGAAGCTGGGAGAGATTAAGTTATTTCGAAATCATTAGAAACTTTAGGTGGATTAAACATAATAATATACCACTCAAAAATTAAGAGATCACCTCCTTGGAAACATGGAGTTTCTTATCTCCGATCAGAAGAATAACGTTGCTTTTGTTGTTAGGCGAAGCGAATTTGTTAAGATCAGCAACAAGATCTCCTCTTAATGGGTAACAGTATAATATTGGATTTTAGTGAAAAGGTGAAAAAGTGCGAAATGAAATAGTGACCTGTCTGAGCTGATAATGTTGATGTGGAATTCTAAAGTGACCATGTCATTTACGATATATTTCTGAAGAGCAATGATTAAAAATTGGACGGTAGAGAAGAATAACGCTCTAGAACTAGAAAAAAAATATACCGGATCAGTGATATATTTCCACTCCCAGTCGATGCTTCTGTGAATCCAACTGCAGCTTTCCGCATTGAACAAGAAGCAGTCTTGCTGTAATAATATTAAGGTATAGGGTTCGCGCTTGTTTGTCGACAAGCACAGATCAGAGAAAATTGTGCTAACACCAACTGTGAAACTACTCTTGACCCGAGAACCAGCAAGTCCCTATTCTACAAATCGCGCGCCAAGAGTTAATATTACATACAATCATTGGTGCTTACCTCACTGTTTGATTTATCAGTTCCTCCATTCACTTTTATCAGATGAATATCAACTTCTCCCTCACACTTCCATGGACGATTGTGACCAGGGTCACAGTGTAGAACGAATCCCATCTTTTTACTCGAATCCACTTCTCGTTTGCCAGTGATAGTCCTGAAAGAACGTAAAAAAATGTATCATCAGTTACCATCCATCCATAATGGCCGAGTGGGGTAAGGCATTCGAAGGGTGCCGAGTTCAATCCCCAGCCGAGGCAAACCAAGCCTTCTATCCCTCCGGGGTCGGTAAATTGGTAGTGACTTCGGTTACGGAAGGTAATCCTCCCCTAGAAAGCATTGGACAGCAGGGGAATGTAGTCCGGCTAACAGCTGGCCTTACCAGCGGGTCCCACCTAGCGTTGTCGTACGAATGTAAAATCGCTTGACGTAGCAGTACCTTTTCCATCCATCAGTCACTTACCACTTGAATCCTCCCTCTTCGAATACTCCTGACTCCACTTTTCCCGTTGCCAATCTTGCTACAGCATTACCGATCTCCCATCGGAGAGCGAACTTGGACTTACCAGTCATTCTGAAATAATAATTAGCTTTCAAAAACGGCTTGAACTTTCCAGCTTAAAAAATATGCTCAACCGGGCATGTGAACCGATCATAATTCGGTGATAATAGCCACACTAAACGAACCAATTTATCAAACTTAACTTAACATCAAAAACAAGAAAACAACAACTATAAGCGAAGAATCAATTTGTCACATCTTCGACTGAATAATGGTGAAACCGATAACAGAGACAACAGGGTTGAGCAAATTCAGAATGAAATACGAGTGGAACAATTACTGGAACTTGAGCCCGACGATTTTCTTGCAAATTTCGTTCTTCATTTCCATTGAGAATTTGGCGAACTCGGGACAAGCCTGAGAAAATATGAAAATTGGCGAACATTAATATCAGAAGAACACACTAACCTGCAGTCTCTTAACCAGCTCAGTAGAAGTAGTGAACGATTTGAGACAGTGATCCTCAAAAATTAATTTCTAATCAGTGAAATAGATATTTCTAAAGCAAAACGGTACCCTGAGATCCGAGAGATTGTATTGATCCGCAATAAGAAGTTTTGCCATGGTATCGAATCCATTCGATTGAATGATGTGCATCTTAGCCTGGTCCATAACGAGCTGTGATTAAATATAATCTTTATTGATTCAAATATTGTAATTACAGACCTGCATTTGGAATCGATCCGTAAGCTTCAGAATATGCAGTACAGTGCGGTCTCAAAATCAATAAATATTGTAAATCGAACGGGAAAAAAACACCAGTGATTTTCATCGTACCGAAATGGAGTAAGTGCAGGAGGTCCAGAAATTCCTGACAAGCAGATATTTCGCCTTTTCCTAGCTCGAAAATATTCACCTCATAAACAACATCCTTCATCTCCACTTCCTCTTTTCCCTTTTCTGAGTAATCTCCAAAGAAGAGAGCCTCGAACACAGGAGAATGGACGGCCAAGAACTAAAAATAAGATGATTTCTAGTTTATAGAAGGGTAAAAATCAAATTTCCGAATACCTCCTTGGAAACGTGCAGTCTCTCCTCTCCAACCTTCAGAACCACATCGCTTCTTCTATTAGGAACAGCAAATTTGCGCAAATCAGCTATTTGTTCTCGTCTTAAATTAGTGCAGTCATATTCTATTATGAACGAAATACAACGTATTAGATTTGTCAGAACTACAAAAGAAAATTTAAACAACGCAAATAGAAAACGAACCCCTCTGATCTGATGATGTTGATAAGGCATTCGAACAAGACCTTGCCGCTGATCAACCAATCCTGAGCATCAATAATTAATAAGCATTATCAGAAGAGAAAATAGGATTCGATCAAGTAAACTTGTCCATCAAATGAACAAGTTCAATCAGAGTTTCGAGCACAATTCACATCGAATTGCAGACCAACTCATTCTATGGAAAATGCGACTGACCGTTTTTGTTGTGGAGCTCCAGTACCAGAAGTTGCACTTTCCAACCAAACAGGAGCTACTGTTACCGAAACAGAAGCGCTCCTGGAACGGTTTCAGTGCAAACAAAATGATAAACCTATGTGATTGCCCTGTGCAAGGGGGCATATCACAACTCCCCTTACATGCAGTCCTTGATAGGGCGCGATTTAATTATTTTTTATTAAATTCACCTTGATCCATACAGCATCAGTCTTTCCATTGTGGCCTATTTGGTGCATATCCACTTCCACTTCGCAATTCCACGGTCCGTTGTGATTCGCCTCACATCGTAGAGTGAAATCCGTCCTGTTCTCACGGGGAAAAGTCTGTCGTTCAGCAGTGAGAGTCCTGAATCTGTCTGTCATTTTTCGTCAATATTCAAAATGCACCATTTGAATCCTCCGTTTACGAACACTTCCGACTCCACTTTTCCCGTTGCGAATTTCGCTATTGCGTTATCGATTTCCCAACGAAGAGTGAGCTTCGAATTGTCAGTCATCCTGGAACCATTTTAGTGCTAAAACTAGATTATTTCACTAGCTTTTGAAACTATTACACTCTAAAAAAATCATAGTTCGTGATAACGCAAGCAATGAGTATCCGACGGATCATCAACCGATCTTCACTCACAACAAA
>LS489826.1:64177-80630 GCA_900490845.1 Pristionchus japonicus
GCGAATTTCGCTATTGCGTTATCGATTTCCCAACGAAGAGTGAGCTTCGAATTGTCAGTCATCCTGGAACCATTTTAGTGCTAAAACTAGATTATTTCACTAGCTTTTGAAACTATTACACTCTAAAAAAATCATAGTTCGTGATAACGCAAGCAATGAGTATCCGACGGATCATCAACCGATCTTCACTCACAACAAATAAACGCTTCCAACAAATCGATTTATCTCACTTACGAACACGGCAATACTTAGAGGAGAATAGAACAAATGGAAGTGAACGAATATTTTTTTGGCAGAGAGACAGTGGGAAAATACAATAGTCAACGAATAGACACAGACTAGCAAATCAACCGAGTTTGAGCTTCGCGATTCTATAACAGATCGCACTCTTCATTTCAGCAGAGAAGCTATCGTACTCAGGACACTTCTGCAAAAATTAAACACAAATACCCCTTACACAACTTGAATGAGCATATATGCATATAATATATACATATTATTTAATAGAAGAAGCAAATACTAACCTGCATTTTCTCGAGTTCAGTGACAGTAGTGAACGAATCAAGACAGTGCTCCTGCAATTATGAGCAATAACGTCATTTATCGAAATGTAATCAATAAACCTTGAGATCGGTGATACCGTATCTATCGGCAGCGAGCAACTTCGTAAGTGTATCGATTGTCGACGATTGAGTGAGATGCTTCTTAGCATGTTCAAGAATTTTCTGCGTTTTTTTTTCTTTTAGCGATTTGAACACTTTAAAATCTCAACCAACCTCAATCTGAAACTGATCGGAAAGCTTCAGAATATGCAGAACAGTACAATCTGAAATGAAATTATTGACAAGGATTAATATTCATTCAGATGATATTACCAGTGATCACCATTGTGTCATGGTAGATCAAGTGGAGGAGGTCAACAAATTCCTGAAAAGAAGGAATTACTTTGCATAAACGTTGATATATTGCTGACCCCATACTCCACATCTTTCAATTCCACTTCTTCTTTTCCATTTTCGGCAAAATCTCTGAAGAACATAGCCTCAAAGACAGGAGAAAGAACCGCTAGATACTGAAAAAAATATTTTTAAAATTTATGTTTAATTGCAATTTAGGCTTCATGTTTATTTATTTGTTTGAACAAAATACCTCCTTAGACACGTAGAGTTTCTGATCTCCGATCTTCAGAGTAACGTTGCTCATTCGATTGGGCGCTGCGAACTGACCAGCATCGATTGGCGTCCCTCTTAAAAGTGAACTTTCCTGTTTATCGAAACACTTAAACCGTTCGGTTACACCCCTCTGGCTATTCATGATCCTAGGCTACACAATTGAACACAAATTCATGCGTTTTTTTTATCAAAAAGGCGACGTTGAAAAGCATCGAATACTGGCTTTTCAACCAGTGACAGCGTACCTCTCTGTACAAGAGTTGATAATTCTGATGGGGAACTCGAAAATAACCTTGTCGTTTGCGATCGAATCCTGACAATATAATAAGCTCTAAATTATGATCAATGCAACACACATAATCTTATTTAAAGGACAAATGACTGTCAGGTCAGATATACAAAACTACAAACAAAACGCACCCGTGAAGCATAACTTGGCCAGAAACGACCGGTTCGAAGAGTATAGCAGCTACTTTTCTGATTGAAACCCATGAGCCTCTTAACGGGAAATTAATTTAGTGATTTTTTAAAAATTTAAACTGCAGCATACCAAGCCCAATTCATTCGTATTTTTTCGATAAGGAGGGCAAGAGCAAGGTATGTCGGAAATTATGGCTTTCAAGAAAATCATCAAAGAAAGGCGCAAGCAGAGATGGAAAGGTAAATTTGAACCCCCAAAAATTCCAAAAATTCCAAAAATTCGTAGCATTATCGATTTCCCATCGGAGAGTGAACGCGTTGTACTTGGCGATCATTCTGGAAAGAAAAGAGAATGATCAAATGAATCTGAAAATTCGCTGTAGTATTATCGATCTCCCACCGGAAAGAGAATTTCGAACTTTCAATCAACCTGCAAATCAACTGATACAAATATCACATGGAGTTTGAACCATTCACATACCACAAGCGCGAAACGCATCGGGCAAAATAACTTTATCTCATTCTTGATCATTGCATTATTTAGAGCGGAATAGAAACAACAACTAAACAAAACAAGGGGGAAATACTTAGCAACACAGGATGATGGAACGGAACAATAACAATGGAAATGGATTCAATTCAGTAAAAATCCGATGAAAAAAAGTTAGATCACTGAAGTCCGAGCTTCATGATTCTATCACAGACTGCTGCCTTCATTTTCTCAGAGAAGTTGAAATATTCGAAGAATGGCTGAAAATAAAAATATATTGTCAGCATTGCATTTTTTTACACATGATCGATGAACTTCTTTGATAAGAGGCCCAGAGTATCGCAAAAGAGGGGGTAAATATCAATGATGGGGCAAGAATACTGAGTTAAGCCTGGATCACATATCCAATCCATCTAATCTACTTTCACAAAACAAATAAACTTCTTTGATTATGGGCCCAGTGTTAACCACTCGGAAGCAAAGTCGGGAACTTATACAGATAGAGCAAGAATACTGGGTAAAGCCAGGGCCAGATCCATCCAGTCCATTTAAAACGTGCCCAAAAGCTAACCTGCAGTAGATCGACCATCGCAGAGGCAGTGGGGGGCAAGTGGTTCTACAAGCGAATAATTGAATTGAATAATGAAACAATCAAATAAATCAAAAATTAAACAGTACCGATAGATCGACAAGTCTGCGGGAGCTATTGCACTCATAAATCTCCTGCAGATATATTTAAATTATTGAAGCAAATCCGTATTTTCGTCAATCCTTGGCATAGTAATAAACATACCACCAGTGTCTGAACCAGCTCAGTGGCACTTGTAAACGACTGAAGGAAATTGTCCTGCAATAATGAACTTGCAATAAACAGTACAAGCGTAGTGGCTACTAACCAAGATATCGACGCTATTGTATTGAACGGCAATGGAGAACTTCGTTCTTGCATCAAATTTCTCCGAATCAGTAAAATGTTGCTTTGCTTGCTCAAAGACGCGCTAGAAGAAGCATTTAATCACATTTAAAATACTGAGGTTTTTATCAAAGCAAACCTCCATTTGAAACTGGTCTGCCAGCTTCATAATATGGATCACATTTCCATCTGAAATTTGCCACTTTTTTATAAAAATGTAAATAAGCAATTACCTGTGATTTTCGTCTTTCCAATGTAAATGAAATGGAGAAGATCAAGAAACTCCTGAAAATCAGAACGTTTTACGTTAAGGAACATCACTCGCCTCATAAATCACATTCTTCAATTCCACCTCCTCCTTATCCTTTTCTGCAAAATCTCCGAAAAACAAAATCTCGAAGACTGGAGAATGCACCGCGAGATACTGAAAAAAATTGCGAAATTGACAACAATAAATGTATATTCATTTGATATGCATAGTCAATTACCTCCTTGGAAACGTGGAGTTTCTTATCTCCGATCTTCAGAATAACGTTGCTCATTCGATTGGGCGCAGCAAACTGACCAGGGAGCGGTTCGCCTCTTAAAATTCACTGCTGTACATTAAAATCCTGATCCAACTGTGGAATATGGCTTCCAATTAACGCTGGAGTCTCTCACAACAAAACTAGAAATAACAAAAGATGATACAATCATATACCCAAGTGAAAGTGCGATGATGACGTTGATTCGATATTCGACAATGATCTTATCGTTTGCCTTCCATTTCTGACAATGAGCAATAAATTAATCACACTTAATAGAGTTGGCTATTCGAGCTTATCAGGCTCGTAATAGACTGGATCTCTATTACGAGCTCGCTACGAACACGAGCCGCGTAGCGAGCTCGCTAACGCTCACTACGACTCGTTATTACTTGCTACGAGAACTCTCCTTATTTTACACGCTCTCTCGTCTTTCTCTGACCACTTTCTCTCTCGCACCGAGGCATAACGAGTAATAAAGAGGCGTAGCGAGCTCGGTACTCTATCCCATTCGTAGCGAGCTCGTAATATCGCTATCGTTTAGCCTTCCTAACACTTAGGCACTTTCCTGGACAACTCTAAATATCTCCATAACCCAGCGATAGACCATTTTATATAGGGAATCATTCAAACTCATTCTATCTTCACCCCCTTGTCCGAAAAAGCAGGAGCGTCTAAATTGTGATCAGAAAAATATTCCTTAATTTAGATGCATGGTACTAGCCGAATGAGCACAATCGGATAGACCATATCCATATCGCATTCGTTAAGTATTTCTCTCGGTTTCATTAGATTCTCATCTAGATTGATACTATCTAAATGTGCTCATCAGGCATAGCTCCTGAACCACACGAAATAAAAATACAAATGCAAGCCATCTGCCAATAAGCAAATGAAACGTACCAAATCTCTCCGATAATTAGCATCGCTGTCGCTCGGTCTAATTTCATGAACAAAGCAGCTCCTATTCGCAGTGAAACAAAAAAGAGCCTGAAGAGAATACTTAATATTATTATTAATTGAATATAATGATTGTAACTAAAGCAAATATTCGATTTGGATTTTTTTGAAAAAAATATTAAAATAATTATATCGATCCATCCATAAATGCCCATGTTGAACGATCATTCATTTTTCACATATAAAAAGGCGCAAGTCTCTCCTCATTTCACACACTCTCTCACCGGTCAGAGTGGCGAGAGAGCGTGCAGAATGAGGAGAGTCAATTCTTGTTTTCCGGAATAAGGAGGGAATAAAATCATACCGCGACCACAACGAATCTTCCTCCCTCATTCACATTGCGCTCGCGCAGTTCCACATCCGCAACGCACCTCCACGGTTCATTGTGGCCCACACCACAACAGAGGGACAACACATCGCGCCCATCGTTATCGCGCTTTGCAGTCAGAGACCTGAATTTACGAAAATGCTGTACATGAAGATATGTAACTAATTAAACAAAATTAATTAGATTATAAAACTGGCACTTGTCTAGTTCCCCGGAAGTAGTTGAGTTGAGTTTCACTCATTTCTAATAAGATATTTCCAAGCGCAGTGTTGGTGGTCGGGGTGGATGGAGGATAGACACTCTTCCGGAGAACTAGACAAGTACCAAAAACCCTTATATTGTGCCATTGCTCTCACCATCTGAATCCTCCCTCCTCAAATACATCCGATTCCGCTTCTCCTGCGACGAATTTAACAGCAGGGTTGTCGATCCCCCAGCGAAGAGTGAACGTTTTGTACTTACCAGCCATTCTGCAAAGAAAAGAGAACGATCAAATGTATCAGAAAAACGCAAGCAAACGAGAATTTAAGAAATTCAACGGCTCGGATAATGTTATTACTATAAAACTGGTAGCCACAGAGCGCTTTGAGAAGTGAATAGAATATTTTGTTCCGCGAGATGTTTAGTACGGTGCACAGGGGCGACTCGAGTTCGATAGGTCATAAACTATGCAGTTTAGTTCCTCGATCGCATGCTTGACGTGATAATTGCGCGAAGTCAGATATGGCAGACGGATTATAAACCGTTTCTCATTGAGTATCACAAAAGCAAGGAGCAATTAATTTTATACCACTTCTGATCATTGCACTGTATATAGACGAATATAAAAAATAGTGGAAGGAAACCAATGACTTCGTGAATACTTCGTGAATAGTGAATCGCAACAACAAAGACGGAATAAGGACAAAGAAATTATAGACGATCACTGAAGTTTGAGCTTCATAATTGTATCACAGATTGCGGTCTTCGTATTAGCAGAGAAGTTGGCACACTCGGGAGATGCCTGCGAAGATAAGCAATGATTAGTAAAAAAACTGGAGACGTTTAGGAATACCGTTAGAAACACTCGAAAAAAATTTCGAACACGTTTCAGAACAAGTGGAAACCATTTTGTTGGGGTTCCTGTTCCTAACGCGAGTTTAACGCGAGTTCCTGAACGTTCCGTTACCAATAAACGAAATATTTGAATTTTAAAAATATATTTAAAAATTAACCTGCAACGTAGCAGCGAGATCGACAACACTGGTGAACGAGTAGAGACAATGGTCCTGCGATTATGATTAATACTTTATTAAGCTTATACCCAAAATAAATCAATAAAACATACCCTGAGATCGACGAGATTGTATTGATCGGCAACGAGCAACTTCTTGATTGTATGGAATCCATTCGATTCAGTGAGATGCATCTTAGCCTGGTTCAGAATGTCCTGTAACGAATTGTTAACAAGAAGATATTTTTACTTTAAGTACTTTCAGAATTTAGCACCCGCCTCCAATTGAAACTGATCAGCGATTTTGAGAATATGCAGCACAGTTTGATCTGAAATGAATAAATCTATGCCGCCTTCAGTTTTTCGCCTCTCGTCGATATTTTGAGCCAGAAACAGGTGTTACCAGTGATCTTCGTAGATTTATGGTAGATCAAATAAAGAAGATCGATAAACTCCTGGAAAGTGGGTTGTATTTTTTGAAGAATCGGAGGATTGTAACTAACTTCGTAGTCCACATCCTTCAACTCCACTTCTTCCTTTCCCTTCTCGGCAAAATCTCCGAAGAACATAGTTTCGAAAACTGGCGAAAGAACCGACAGATACTAAAATATATTTCAAGCATGATGTACGCTGATATGACAATATATGTACCTCCTTGGAAACATGGAGTTTTTCCTCCCCGATCTTCAGAATCACATCACTTCTTCTATTCGGTGCAGTAAATTGCGCGGGATCGGCGATCAGAACACCCCTTGAAAAGATAATTTATTTTTGCTCTTTGAAAATTGTGTAAATATGGCAGTGAGAGAGAAAAAGACGCACTTCTCAGATCTGATGACGCTGATAGTCAATTCGAAAATGACTTTGCCGTTGATTATCCAACGCTGTGCATGAATAACCAACAATATACTTTCATGTATGAACAATCTACTTTTTGTCATTATCACAGTGAAAAGATAAACACAATTTCTAACTGGGATCAAAGAGGCTCACCGTCGTAGAGATATCGCTCCATTGCCAAGGAGTTTTCAGATGAACCAAACTGCTGCTTTTCTCATTGGAGAAGACGAGTTCCTGATAAGTTTAATAAAGAATTCCATATTTGTGAAAATTCATCGTGATATTTTGAAATTGAGAAGTATTCACAATTGTTTACATGCACGCATACCTTGTTAGTGTACATGCCCATCGTTGTTCCGCCTGCTTGATACTGGCACATATCTACTTCCGCTTCGCATTTCCAATGTCTGTTGCGACTCTTTGCACATCGCAGAGTGAAATCCGTCATTGCGTCCGCTCGCCTCTCAGCAATGACATTCCTGAAAATGGAAGAACGAGTACTACGACATGATGATTTCATAAAAAAAACTTTTAGTAGGACACATATCGAACAAGGACATTATTTATCTATTCAGCCCATTCCTTGTTAGTCGTCGCGAGCGGTTCCCTCTCCATTTCTCTCTGATGGAAAGCGGTTCCCCCTAATACCCCTCGTCTCTGCCAACGACTCATCAAGAGGAATCCCCATCCAAGCCGGAGTGGTCACCGTGTGATGGGTATTACCTACTAAGATGTTTGGTCCCTCGGATTCTGGGCTCAATGATTCTCGCTCAAAGATAGATCGTTCGACCCTGAAGGACTCAAGCTCAAAGAAGAATCTAGAACACGCCTGGATTCACCTCCAATCTAGTGAGATTCCTCCAACGAGCGATGCCATCAAGTCCTATCGCGGTTCGGAAGATCGGAGCCCTTTCTCCAGCCATCTAATGGATCTGCGACAAGGAAAGAAGACCGATCCCCCCACCCCGAACCTTGCCGAATGACTATCAAATGAGAAGAACCTATCCCATCCTGAAACCCATCTTGATCTGCGCCCTGAAAGCGACACAAATAAATCCTGTAATCCTGTAATCGAGCCCACCATTTGAATCCTCCCTTATCGAATACTTCCGACTCCACTTCTCCCGTTGCGAATTTAGCTGCCGGATTATCGATCTCCCAACGGAGAGTGAGCTTCGAATTGTCGGCCATTCTAAAAACATTTAAAATCCAAAACTGGGCATTATCAAACTCAAGTTCAATCAAGTATCAGACTGAATATCAACCGTTCCTCATTCATTCTCACCAAAACGCAAGAAACAATTGATTTTATCTCGCTTCTGATCAATTCATTACTTAGCGACAGAGAAAAACAACAGATGGAGAAAACAACAAACAGCTTCTTAGCAAAACCATAGTAGAGCATAACAAAAGTTCATCAACTTAACAAAGAATATCAGCAATTTAGCAAATGAATTATAGACGATTACTGAAGTTTGAGCTTCACAATTCGATTGCAAATTTCGCTTTTCATCTCCATCGAAAAGTAGTCGAACTCGTGAGAATTCTGATATATTTATTACAATTTCAGCTGTAAATAAACCGAACAAAAGCCAACCTGCAGCTTCTTAAGCAGCTCAATGGAAGTCCCGAACAAACCGAGACAACGGTCCTGTGAATTAAAAATGAATATACAAAGAAAAAACACAATAACTACATCAACCACCGTTTCCCTGCCCACCGAATGATAAAGTCCCCTGATACGAAAAAATCATTGAATTGATTCGAATGGAGAACGACAGAAAATAGTAAACAGGCCGGAACGGGAAGTTACATTTATAGCTTCTACAATATTCATAAATACAGTACCCTGACATCCGTGAGACCGTATCGATCCGCGAAGACCAACTTCTTGATAGTGTTGAAACCATTCGATTCAATGAGATGTGCCTTAGCCTGGTCCAGGATGGGCTGAAATTTTTTTTTAAAGAAGATTTAACCTTAAAAACAAACCTGAATCTGAAATTGATCAGCCAGCTGTAGAAGGTGCATCACGTTGTAATCTGAAGTGAATTCATCATTACCAAAATATCATTAATAAGAAATGTTTTTTTTATAAATAAAATACCTTACCGGTAATCTTCGTTTTACCAAGATAAATGAAGTGAAGCAGATCGAGAAATTCCTGGAAAGATAAAAGTATATGATAATAAACATGCAAACATTATACCTCATAGACAACATCCTTCAACTCCACTTCCTCCTTTCCCTTCTCTGCGAAATCACCAAAGAATAGAATCTTGAAGACCGGTGAATGGATAGAGAGAAGCTAAAATTGTGACTACGAAACCATATTCTAAATGGCTAAACCAGCTAAATCAAAGGGGGAGGCATGGTACGGTAGGTGAGTGGCCTATCGATCACGATTTGCATAGGAGGATCCGGCTAAAGACACGCGCAGTCTCTCTGCCGTCTCTCGCTTTCTCACACTCTCTGCGCTGATCGAGAGGGAAGGAGTCATTGATTTACACTCCTCTCCTTTTCCTTCTCCATCGCGCGCAAGTTTGAAAATCTCATGGGTGTGGAAGGGAACTTTAAAGGAAGAAGATCTTCTAGTATTGTGCATTACTTCATTTAAAAAAAATGGATAAATACCTCCTTATAAACATGCAGCTTCTTGTCTCCAATCTTCAGGATTACATTGCTCATTTCGTTGGGAGCAGCGAATTTTCCCGGATCGGCAATCAGTAAACCGCTGGAAATGGTGATAAATCTTTTAGTTAGGGACCGCAGCGGCCCGTCAGAGTGCGGGCAGACTTATCGTAATTTCGCCGACATTTAGAAAATTCGCACCAGCACACTATGAACTTTTACAATTTTTAGAATCTATTTTTAATACATTTCCTGAGTGAAATTTATATTTCTTTTGACGATAATGGGTCGACCATTCACCTTAGTACTGCAAATTGCCGTTTGTGGCCATATTGCTCACATACTAGCCGTGAAATCCCCTTCTTACTTTTCCCGAAACTGCAAATATTTTTTGGCGTATGCTGTCCGTGCACAGCCGCGCACACGGCTCGCACCTGTTCTAAAACGTTCCTCTCACTAACCCGCGCATTCTGGTTATAAACTTACAGGGTCGGGTTTCCCCGGAATATGAAAAAATCCAAGTCAAAGTTGAACACTTTGTTTTTCGTATGTCCCTTTTCACGTTTTGCTAATGATTTATCGTACTGAAACGAATCAGCATATCTCATATTATTAATTTGAACACTGGAATGATAAAAATCATTAAAACAAATCAATTTAAAGTATTTTTTACAAAAATACGAAAGTTATGTCCTAACAGACGCTATAACTCCACAAAAGACTACTGTATTTCACTGTGAAAAGCTCAATTATGTAAAATGGGCGTAATTATTTCATTTTTATTTTATTAGCTTAATTTCATTTTCTACTAGACTCAGCGCACTTAATTTGGTAGGTTACGTTAGAATTGATAATTTTACGACAGCGTTCACAATATGTCACTGCGGTCCCTACTTTTAGTCGCTATCTTCCCTAATCAATTTTTTCACCCTCTTATCCAAGCTCACGTACGGGTCCTCTACCTCATTCAATTGTTACCGGCTTCTTGCTGCCGTTTTTTTATGTTTAGGGCATTGCTGATAAAAATAAAAATGAAAGAGAAATCAAACCGATCTGCGCTGATAATCGTGAACAGGAACTCGTAAACGACTTTGCCGTTGAAAGTCCAATTCTGAAAAATAAAAAAATATATAGTAATACGTTTTTCTTAATTAATTTTAACTTTTAAAAATAGAGACATACCTCTGTAGTCATATTCCAGCCCCACTTGCAATTGTGCACCCAGCTGCTGCTTTTCGGAGTGAAACAGAAGCGCTCCTATAATTAATTTCGACTTTTATGGCACGTTGTAACAATATCACAGGATGTGAAGAGCGCCAAATGGTGCCCATCCTGTAGGTTATCATCCGAATGAGCTCATCCGACCTAGTGCCGTAACAATACGTACCTTACTCCACGCCTCCTGAGTCGTTCCGTCCTTTCGATATTGACGCATATCCACTTTCACCTCGCATTTCCACGGACGATTGTGACCCGCGTCACAGCGAAGAGTGAAATCCGTAAAACCCGATCGTTCGCGTTCAGCAGTAAAAGACCTGCAATGCAAAGTACTTGTGGAGTTCACCGGAAACAAGGCTATCCACCATCCACCCCGACCACCAACGTTAGGCTATCGAATTTACAGAATGAATGAAAATGACACGTGACACTTGCAATGGCATGTAAAAAACCAAGGAAACAACGCTAGCGTTTTCACTGATCAATCAACTTACCATCTAAATCCCTTCTTGTGGAATACTCCTGATTTCATTTTTTCCGTGGCGAATCGGAATCTCGGATTGTCGATTTCCCAACGGAGATTAAACTTCAGAGCGTCAGTCATTCTGAGAAAAAAATGTAGAATTATCAAAACACAAGGGGCAAATCACTAAATATTTCATCAAACGGATCCTCAACCGTTGCTCATTAATTATCGCAGAACGCAAAGAAACAAATTACTTTATCACAATTATATATTACTTAGAGGCTAAAAAAAGATGATGGCACAGAACAGAACAATCGACATGAATTCAGTAAAATTCTGATCAATACACATGTTCACTGAAATCCGAGCTTCACGATTCTATCACAGATTGCTGCCTTCATATCAGCAGAGAAGTTGTCGTACTCAGGAGACAACTGGGAAAAAGACATCTTTAGGTTGAAAAAGAGTTTACAATTTTAAAAGTACACAAAAAACAAAACAACACACCTGCAGCTTGTTGACGAGGCCAGCTGATTTGGAAAATGACTGGATGCAATGGTCCTACAATTAATTAACTTTACTCTTAATTAATTAATTAATTGATTAATTAATTAATTAAGAGACAAAGAGATACGGGACCACATGGTGGACTGACAAGTTGGCCCGGATAATTGTGTTTTCAGTTTCTAGAGGCTATCTAACACTGAAATATACAATTTTAACAGTAATGTAGGAACACATTTAGTGATACTAACAACTATCGTACCCTGAGATCAACGAGTCTGTATTGATCAGCGAACACTAGCTTCTTCATCACATCGAATCGCGTCGTCTTCATGAGATGCTGCTTCGAGAGGGTCAGCACACGCTAAGACGGACACTATATTTGATAAAATTTATTTAAATTTATTTTTAGCAAAATGATGAATATAATCAATAAAACTAAAACCAAACCTCCATCTGGAATCGGTCAGCGAGCCTCAGCATATGCGATACGGCGCGGTCTGAAGTTATTTCCAACTATTTATTCAATTTTTATTTAATTATGTAAATATACCTGTAATCAGATTCGTTCCAAGGAAGATCAAATGGAGGAGATCGATGAATTCCTGAGAAGGTAACACTTTTGAAAAGAAATTACGGCTCATCACAGACCTCGTAGTCAACATCCGTGATCTCCACCTCATCTTTTTCCTTCTCCGCGAAATCTCCGTAGAACATTGTATGAAATACCGGAAAATGGACAACCAGAAACTGGAAAACTTATGCATTATTTAGGCCCCCATTTTGGCACTTGTCTAGTTCTGAGGAAGAACGATTGCGTTTCACTCATTCGTGATATGATATTTTCAAGCGCACGGATGCAGATCACACACTTTTCCGGGGAATTAGACCGAAATTCTCAAAAATCTTACATCCTTCGATACTTTCAGTTTCTCCTCTCCAATCACTAGAGTGACATTGCTCGACTCATTTGGAGAAGAGAACGTCGATGGATCGATAGATGGAGAACTAAAAGTGGTTACTGTAAATAATTGGCAAATAAAATTCAGACACCAAAATTGAAAAAAAGTAAACTCTTTGAGTAAAACTAACATCTCTGAGCTTATAATGTTGATTTGGAATTCCAAAATGACATTTCCGTCGATTAGCCAATCCTGTTCGAGAATATATCACGCTTGTCACCAGAGAATCGAGCTGACCATGGGGATGGAGCGAGAATCATGAAATGAGTTAGCATCAGTTTTAGACACCTCTAGGCATGTCCTAGCATCCCTCAAAGTCCCATTGTGCCAGGATCTTTCTGGAGCTCCATGCACCGGGTCGCTTCCATGGATTTCCAACTTTGATCGCGATTATCTCGCTTCTGGTACATTTTTGAGAAAAAATGTTCTAAGTACGACCCCCGCTCTTTTTCCGAGCTCTTTCGATCTGAACAAACTAGAAGTCAAAATATTGGCTCGGAACAGTGCTACATTCAAGGAGGCATAACTCAAAAATTTAGGATAAGGGCGTGCTCTGCTTTCTCTGCGTGATTGTGTTTTTCGTGCTCTTTCGAATGAATACCTAACGAAAAATATACGTTGGTGGAGACGTTATGTTTCCCCCCTCGATAGAATCGTGATCATTTGAACTTATTTTATACCGCATCGCGCACTCCATTTTGCGCGGAATGGAATGAAACTTATCATTCTCTCAAACGTCTATTGCCCTCGCTCGCGCCGTTCATCTATGTTTCATTCCATTCCGCGCAAAATGGAGTGCGCGGTGCGGTATAAAATAAGTTCAAATGATCTCGATTCTTTCGAGGGGGGGAAACATAAGGTCTCCACCAACGTATATTTTTCGTTAGGTATTCATTCGAAAGAGCCCGAAAAACACAATCACCCAGAGAAAGCAGAGCACGCCCTTATCCTAAATTTTTGAGTTATGCCCCTTTGAATGTAGCACTGTTCCGAGCCAATATTTTGACTTCTAGTTTGTTCAGATCGAAAGAGCTCGGAAAAAGAGCGGGGGTCATACTTACAACATTTTTTCTCAAAAATGTACCAGAAGCGAGATAATCGCGATCAAAGTTGGAGATCCATGAAAGCGACCCGGTGCATGGAGCCCCAGAATGATCTTGGCACAATGGGACTCTGAGGGATGCTAGGACATGCCTAGAGGTGTCTAAAACTGATGCTAACTCATTTCATGATTCTTGCTTCATTCCCAAGAATTGTCATTCTACCTCGAGTCTCTCGTGACAAGCGTGATATACAAAGGAAAAACGAAAAAAAATCATACCCGCAAAGTCATTGCTCCCCAGCTCCAAGTGCTCCTGCGAACCACATAGCAGGTACTCTCATTAAAGCAGAAGCGTTCCTGGAAAGCTCACATATTTTGGAATCGAATCATGCCACAAATCAATGGCAATTCGAATACAAATTATGTCTACAAACTCAAAAAAATGTCCCACAATTTAAACACGTAAGTGCATACCTTCATCCATGTCTGCGCCGGTAATCCATCAAATCTATGCTGTTTCAAATCGATTTCTGCCTCACAATTCCACGATTTACTGTCGCCAGCGTGGCATCGCAGAGTGAAATCCGATTCAGAATCCTCATCATCCTTATCCACCGTTTGATCATTTCTTACTCATTCTGAATATAACTTATAAAATAGAAAAACAAACTAAAAAATATTTTGAGTAGAGCAGAGAATAGTGGTGGTGCGATTTGCAGGACTCTTGTGGCAGAGCGTTTGAAAAACGGCAGGACGAAATTCACTGTGAAGTGTGGCATGGATCGCAACAGAAAGTGGAAATGCGAGGGAACAGTGGATGCGCGTCTCTTGAACGCATACACAATGCATATACCTTTCTACGATTTCATCGAGGTCAGCTTCTGTTTTATATGCATTTGTGGATATCGGCTGTAGAAGAATGCAAAATGTGGGGCGAGCGAGCCTTATTTGACGCATGGTTTGTTTCCATTCTTGTCCAAATATCGCTAATGGGACTTTTAGGAACTCGCGTTTGGAAACCCCGAAAAAATCTCCGAATGTTCTGAAACGTGTCACTAAGATAACCCAAACAACATTTTCACGGGTTCCTAAACGCGAGTTCCTAATTGTCCCATCATCGAAATATCTTTTCGAATCGTTCCGTTCAATTAAACTAAAAACTTAATCCGTTCCAGAGACGTTTTTACTTCGATGAGAACAAGTGCGAGTTCACGTTCGATCGTCGGACTTTTCCCTGGTATTACATCAAACCCTCGGTTCGCAATTTCAAAACTTTTAAAATTTTTATTTCTTTCGCTCTCAACGTTGAGGAAATTTCTCCATCAAACGTCAATCAAAAATTATTGGCAATGAGCAAAAATTATTGTTCAGACAAACGCCCGCCGCCATGACAAGGCCGTTGTCGAGTTCCTCATCCGCATCATCCGTTCTGAGAAGTAAGTGTGTGCGTCAATTTCTTGATTTCGGAAAAGACTTTAAATTGCATTTTTGAATATTCCCTTGTGAAACGGTGAACCTGTGAAGTGCTTTGCTTAGTTGCGTAATAGTTGTGAAGTCCAACGTCCATGAATGACTAATTCCTCAACTAATCTTGCACTTTTCAAGAGGATCACAGATTGCCGACCTGGCAAAGTTCGGTGCACCGAACAGAAGAAGTGATGTGGTTCTCAAGATCGGAAAGGAGAGACTCCACGTTTCCAAGGAGGTATTCTTTTCAATACTATGAGTTAACATTTTGATGCTTTATACACTGAGACTAATCTCTTTTTGTAATTTAAATTCAACGTAAATGGTGCGTTTAGTTCATTATCGTTAATTTCAAATTTTTAAAATGCAATATTTTTTAGTACCTGGCTGTTCTTTCTCCAGTGTTCGAGACAATGTTCTTTGGGGAATTCGCCGAGAAAGGAAAGGAGGAAGTGGAGATTAAGAATGTGGTATACGAGGTCCGCGATTAACTGTTAATATTCTAATGAAATCGGTTTTTAAGGAGTTCCTGGACCTTCTCCACTTGATCTACCATCGCAAGATGATGATCACTGGTAATATTTCCTGTTTATTATTTATTTATTTCATTAAATAAGTCAATCGAGTACTTTGTCTTTCGCCTAGGTTAGATTAGTTACTGCGGTTATATTAATAGAGAGTGGGGAGCGAGAATTGTGCACGGAATTTCGCGGAGTTAACTCTTGCCCTCCGAACTCTAAATAGTTGTTCATTTCAGATCGCACCGTTCTCCACATTATCAAGCTCGCAGATCAGTTCCAGTTGGAGGTTGGTTTGGCGGAAATGCGGTTTTATATTCACTTCGAACATTCTGGACCATTTTGTCAGGACATTCTGGACCAGGCTAAGGCCCATCTGATGCAATCGATGAAAATCGATTCGATCACGAAGTTGCTCGTTGCTGATCATTACAATTTCGTCGATGTCAAGGTTATTGATTAGTTTTTTAAAACTAATTGATTAATTAATTGTTTTGTTGTAATGTAATTAATTGTTTTGTTGTAATGTAATGCGTTTGTTTGAATCCTGCATCACTGCTACCGTACTCTACGGATCGGAAGTGTGAGTGGAAATGTGAGGGAACAGTAGATGCGCGTCTCTTGAATGCGTACACAATGCAAATACCTTTCTACGATTTCATCGAGGTCAGCTTCTGTTTTATATGCATTTGTGGATATCGGCTGTAGAAGAATGCAAAATGTGGGGCGAGCGATCCCTATTTGACGCATGTTTCCTTTCTTATCGAAATATCGGTGATGGGACG
>LS489861.1:19089-38316 GCA_900490845.1 Pristionchus japonicus
TCCCCTGATTAAGATCTTGCCAACCTTCCCCTTTCTCTCGCTATTGTCCTTTGTCCCACTTAGAAACACCCTATATAAGCGCACCATCCTTTCACTCATGGCCAGTATTATGGGATAAAGATCTGCCTAGTCGACCCTTCTTCTCTCATGCTACACCAACAAGAGCAAGCATGACTAGCGTCAAGTCATGGCTTGAGAAAAATGTAGAAAGAGGACAACTATTTACTATTCATGCACAATTGGGGTATTACCCCGAATTAGAAAAAAAAGTTGGGAAATTTCACTTAGGAAATGTATTTTATGTAAAGTTATATTTGGGAAAAGTATTTATGGAAATTCACTTTTTAGAAATTGCCATTTTGTAAATTTTTTCTGGAAATACGGTATTGTCAATTTTTTTCTGGAAACGCGGTTTTTGTAAATATTTTTTGGAAATACGGTATTGTAAATTTTTTCTGGAAACGCGGTTTTGTAAATATTTTTTTGGAAACGCCGTTTCGTAAATTTTTTTCTGGAAACGCCGTTTCGTAAATTTCTTCTTGGAAACGCAGTTTTGTTTCTTTTCTTTTCTATTTTTATTTAATATTTTTTACGGGATCGGGTTTTCATGAAACAAGATGGCTAACATAACCTCTCTATCGCTCTCGAGTACCGTAATCGTAGTTCCCTTGGCCGGGTACCGTAGTTTTACAACCGTATTCGTACAATCCTGATTCGTCCACAGGATTACATTCATCGTAGTCTTTTAATCGTTATGGACACTACTTTGGTTAGCCGCTTACTGTAAACTATCAACCAAAATAGGGCGCTCGATTACGGTAACCGGCCAACTAAAATAGTGATCCAGAATGATTAAAAGATTACAGTGAATGTAATCCTTTGATTGAATCAGGATCGCACGAATTTACAAAGGTTACGATATTGAAAGGTTACGATATTTACAGGAAGTACGGTAGCCCGAATCTTTAGTAAGGTTATGTAAGCCTTATAAAACACGATATGTGCTTCAGTACGACGTCGGGTTTCATTCCGTTTCCGCTTCCGAACCGATTCCGTTAAAAAAATGTCAAAAGAAAATGAAAAGAAAAGAAAAGAAAATATAAAACGGCATTTCTAAGAAGAAATTTACAAAACGGCGTTTCCAGAAAAAAATTTACGAAACGGCATTTCCAGAAAAACTTTACAAAATGGCGTTTCCAGAAAAAATTTTCCAATACCGTATTTCCAAAACGAATTTTACTAATTTGCAGTTCCAAAAACACCGGTTACAGACAATTCTTTTCTAAAATGAAATTTACTAATCGGATATTTCCAGAAAATATTTTTCAAAAATGGAATTTCTTAAAAGTAATTTTTAAAAAGTAAATTTACAGAAATAAATTTACAATTCAGGGTAATACCACAATTGGGTTAATTGAGAATCAACTGAGATGGAAGACAATCGATAATCGTAACGTTCACATATTTCGCGATAGAGAATAGAGCAGAGTGAGGAATTGCCCAAGAGATGGAGGACATCGAATGTCTGGAATGAGAAATATGAAAACTTCGTCGAATATCTAGCCGACTCACTTCGATTGTCACTTCGATTGATCTGGAATGTCAATTTTTAACAGCATTTGCAAAGCACTAAACTCACCTCTATTTCAAATATTGTCCAGTTTCAGCGATAACATCTTGAAAAATGATTGAAGTCCACAATAATTGATGGTTTGATGATAATTTCTTCATGATTGAAAAGCGAAACGGTGTAGACGTTTCAATCTACAAGCAGTTTGTTATTACCATCGGGGAAGCTAGAACGAATCTCAAGTAAGGCTACACAATATCACGATTGCATCGAAATATGTTGAAATAGGTCAGAATAGCATGAAAAGCGCGCAACGAAATGACGGATATGAAAGGATTTGTTAGCAAGAATAGAGAGAGTGGCCAGTGTACATAGCAGGATGGCTGACAAAGAGCACACAAACCCGCTCCCAATGATCTAATCGCTCGAACTCTCTTCTTCCTCCCTTATCTCTAGTCCATCCTCCCCTCGGCTCTCACTCTCTCCCTCCGCCCGCCTCTGCGATCTCTCAATTTCGCATAGTCTCTGAACGTCTGACCAACGGCGCCTCCCCGGATACGCTCTTTTCCTTCTCCCAGTGTGTTTTCTCCGCTCAATCGATCGTGTGCTCTGTTTGTAGAGATAATCGCCTTTCTTTCCCATGATACCGCCTCACGTCCATTTCTAAACGTTGATGCTAGTACTCTCATGTTCCCCTTGCTAGTACTCCAATGTTCTCTAAGCTTGGCATTACTAGTTTCCATGTCTATTTGCCACAGTTGTGCTACAATTCGCGACATATCAACTGTGAATCGAGCATTTTACTCATCGTTTTGTTCCAGATGCATACACCATCTCACTCGATATATGCAAGGCTCAGGGATGCCGAAGAGATTTGTTGAATTTAAAGTAAAGTGAGTGATCTTGAGTATTGCAGAGTTCCAATAAAATGCATTAAGATGCTCACAGACGTATCCGAATCTGCCGTGGCTTGAAGAAGTATTGAAATCGTATGGAAGAAGAATGAATTAACATTCCAAAGGCCGATTGATGCCGTTGTTGAATGGGGATGAACGTTAAAAAGAACTAGACAAGATTTTGATTGTATTGCTCTCAATATGCTTCATTGCTCCTCTGATACATTTTGCCACTGAGCAGAACTCATCAATTGTATTGTGCACTTGCCATGTTTCGTGGAAGAAAATAGTTAAGATGAGAAAGAATATTGAGAATCGCCAGCATAGCAGCATAGGCTGACAAAGAAAGACGTGGCTTGGCCACTTTCTCTTTCTTTCCAATTCCAATGTTGCCTCGCCCAATGCTCTAATCGCTCGAACTCTCTTCCTCCTCCCTTATCTCTACTCCATCCTCCTCTCTCCTCTCACTCTCTCCCTCCGTCTGCCTCTGCTGTCTCTCACAATCGCATTATCTCTGATCATCTGACCAACAGCGCCTCTCTCTGAGCGGCGCTTTCCTTCTCCCAGAGTGTTTGCTACGCTCAATTGATTCTGTGCTCTGTTTGTAGAGATTTTCTTTCCATGATTCCTCCTTGCTCGCATTTCTAAACGTTGATGCTTGCTAGTACTCACATGTTCTTTACGCTTTGCATTACTAGTTTCCATGTGTATTAGCAACAGTTGTACTACAATTCGCATCATATCAACTGTGGTTCGAGCGTTTTACTCATCGTTTTGTTCCAGATGCATACAACATCTCAGTCGATCTACGCAAGGCTCAAGGATGCCGAAGTGATTTACTGAATTTGAAGGAAAAGTGAGTGATCTTGAGTTATGCAGAGTTCCAATAAAATGCATTAAGATGCTCACAGACGTATCTGAATCTGCCGTGGCTTGAAGAAGTATTGAATTCATTTGGAAGAAGAGTATGATAATTCTTCATGGTATGATCAACGCCGATGTTGAGTGGAAATCGCATACTACAACGAAAGAGACTGTTTGATTGTATTTCTCGCACCATATTATCTTGCATCTCCGATAAACTTTCTCACTGAGCTCATCATGTGTATTGTGCACTTGCCATGTTTCGTGGAAGAAACTATAGAAGATGAGAAAGAAGATTGAGAATGACCAGTATAACAAAGGAAGACATGGCTTGGCCACTTTCCATTTCTCTCCAATTCCAATGCTGCCTCACCCTTCGTTCGAACTCTCTTCCTCCTCCCTTATCTCTAGTCCACCCTCCTATCGGCTCTCACTCTCCGCCTCCGCTCGCCTCTGCTCTCCCTCTCTTCCACCGCCCGCCTCTGCCTGTCTCTCACTCTTGCATAGTCTCTCATCGTCTGACCAACGGCGCCTCTCCCTGAGCCGCTCTTTATCTGCTCCCAGAGTGTTTGTTCCGCTCGATCGATCTTGTGCTCTGTTTGTAGAGATACTCGCCTTTCTTTCCCATGATTCCGCCTCACTCCCATTTCTATACGTTGATGCTTGCTAGTACACACAGCTGTAACGTTCTCTTAGCGTGACATTACTTGTTAGTCCGTATATTAGCTATACTTGTGCTACAACTCGCGTATTATCAACCGTGTTTCGTGCATTTTACTCATTGTTTTGTTCCAGATGCATACACCATCTCACTCACTCTACGGTAGATTCAAGAATGCCGAAGTGAATTGCCGAATTTGAAGGAAAAGTGAGTGATCTTCAATAATCCCGAGTCTTCAATAATGCAATACATTAGTTTGTGCTCTAATTTGAACCTTTTCAGAATCGAACGCCAACAGAAACCACCTGATTGGAGCCGAGTGTTAAAGAAGTGTTGATATCGAACAAGAAAAGCAAATTCTTTTTCGAACGGCCGTTCAATTCCATTGAAGAGTGGAAGACGAATAATACAACGAGGGCAGATGATGACCTTATTCGTCAAGACAATTTTTAATTGTATTTCTCTCACTATGCATCTCCGATAAACTGTGCCACTCAGCAGAACTGTGTTGTGTACTGGACAGTGTACAGGATGTAGTGTGGCACACTTCGAATACACTCAGAACGGAGGAAAGAAGTGAAGTGATCTACTTCGCACAATTGCAGTTTTGAAAAATTTATCCCATGATGTAACAATCACGCGATCTTCTCTTTTCTTTTCTTCTCATCCATTCCCCTCAACTAGCTCCAATTCCGCTCGAATCCTTCCACCCTTATCTCTAGTTCATCGCCTCTCACTTTCTTTCTCCGCTTTCTCTGCTGTCTCTCACAATCGCTCACACTCTAGCCCGTCGAACCGGATGCGATCTCTCTCTCTCTCGATGATCTTTCCTTCTTCCTTTTGTTTGCTATGCGCTCACTCGATCTGGGAGCGGATGATCACGCAATTTCCTGTTTTGCGCAGTTTACGATGTTGGTTCTTTGTTAGCAACTGCTATTTTCACACCATTTCTGATCAAATGTTGTTCATTTCACTACCTTTCGAGTCACCGAGGCGCCTATTCTTTCAGATATTCCGAATTTGTCAATTCACTGTCAATCTGTTGCCTCTAACGTGCAACGCGATATCTCGTACTTATCTTATCAAATCGTGTCAGAAGTCTAAACCATCTCGAAAGACCATCGATATATTGTGAAGAATGAACAAGAGAAGGAAGGCTGCTATCGAAGGAACAGTGAGTCATTGAAATACTTGTCGGGTGTAAATTTATTTGATTTCCATTTTTCCGCTTGTGATGGTTTGCAATTCATCGCATAGTGTAGATTGCTTTTATATCAAGTTTTCATTCAATTGACAACTCATGTTTTACAAAAGTGCAATTCCTAGACCAATGTCTTCACCGCATCTCTCCAAGCGGATATACGCGGAATATAGCCAAACGGAATATAGCTGAGCAAAGTTTGTTGTCAATTTATGTAAATTATTATCCTTCTCACTCTCACTTTTCGCACATGTTCAAGTCATCGAAAAGAAGGACGCGACCTACTCAAAAATTAGATGTTGTACGATAGACGTACGATTTTATAATTTAAAAAAATGTGATTAATTCCAGGATGAACTAGAGGCTGCAGGGTTCTATAACTCATTCAAGGATCGAATCAATGGAGAAGGAGGGAAAATATCCATCAGGCACTTGCTATTGTATTTCGTCTTAACCAAACATTTGCCTTTTGTAATCGTCCAAATAAAAAACTAATCCCTGTCCAGATTTCATAGCTTGTCAACTCCACGAAAAATAAAACATGATTTGCATAATTATGAAGGAAACGAAATTTTTGTAAAATCGCAAATGGGAAACAGTAAAAAAAGATCAGTGCAGGCATGCGGAATGTTTTCCATGATTTTTGAAAAGATGAACTTCGCTTGTGCATTATGTTGGTAATCATTTTTTTTTAGTTTCTTAAATCGTACTATTCACGCTCATGATCGCTTTGAACTTTTATCTGCAGCGCAAACGGCCTATCCATAAGTTGATATGATCGTTTTGCAGATAAACGATAATGGAAGAAGAATGAGTAAACGATAGGAGAGGAACATGTACAATAACAAACATATTTAGTTTCTAATCAATTTTGAAGATTTATCAGTTGTTTCCATGCTCATCAGATAATGGAAATACATAGTTCAATAAAGTTCTTGCGATGGCTATGCAACTCTGACTTGCTTCTCTGACTACTATGTTGATTAGGATTATGTTTATTATGGTTTATGTTTCGTAAAATATGAACTGCTAATTTACTATCAGTAGGGTGAAAAGGTCGAACGTTATTATGTCAATTCAGTCTTGTTGAGAAGAGCGATTCGTCCGAGATGCTTCTTCTTCGAGTGGTGGCAGTAGAAACACACTCGATTACATTGTAAATGAGAAATGAATTGTTCGAGTTTGAATCATAGATTGGGCCGGCCGCTTCAATTCAATGATTGAGTTTTTTGCATATCAAACGAAATAGATAAACAGTGACAACGTTTGAATTGAAAGTTGTAGTTTGCAGTTATTCCTCAAAAAAATACACCCATATTTTGAATTTGTTTGTCTATACTTTCGACGCCGTTTATTTTAAAAAGAACAATTGTAGCATCGCTACAAGTACTAACACTTAGTGAATCTAGTTCCTGCAAATCCTGACTAATTTTTTTTTGATCAGAAAATTAATCTTTCAAAAAACCCAGCTGAATATTAATTTATATCCATCTTCCTTCGCTTCTCCCGCTCAAGTACTGAGTCATCCTTCTTTGTTGCTCAAGTTTTCCTTTTTCCATGCTAACAAAGCAATCACTGAATCATAACTTTTCCGTGTTAGACCTTGCTTTCATTTTCACTTTTTCCCCTACATTTTTCTTCTCGTTCATTGTATTTCTTCTCGTTACTTACCAACAACGTAAATTCATACTTGTTGAGATAAGACTAAGAGATGAGACTTCCCATCGTTCTTCTTCTCATCTTACCTCTCGTCTTCGCTACAGACCAGACAGTCGGAGTGAGAGGCACACTAATGTGTGGGAAAGAGCCTCTGGTTGATGCTGAAGTGAAGTTATGGGAGTCTGACATCTGTGAGTGGAATGGAACATTGAATGCGTGAAATAGTACACATTTTTCGCAACTATTCGTAATATTCCCAAAAACGGTACTCCAAATTTTTCACATATTGTAGGGCCGGATCCGGATGACCTTATGGCCACTAATCGAACTGACAGTAACGGATATTTCGAGGTAAACAATATTCCATTCAAAATTGCTCAACCTCTTTCAGATCTTTGGAACGGAAAATGAATTCTTCACGATCAAGCCATTAATCAAGTTCTATCACCATTGCAAAAATAAGGGATTTTTCAATAACGGAAGTGTAAGTATTCAAAACAAACATTCTAGCTAGTCGAAAATTATTCCCAAGGTTGTAATTATCAGTATTACACTAGCAACTATGTAATTGAAACGGCCATAATTTCAGTGGTGCAAGAGAAAGGTTGTATTCGAAGTTCCCGAAGAATACGTAAAAGCAGGGCAACATGTAAAGCAATGGTTGGTTTAGAAGAAAACAGATTTATCAAATGTACATCAATTATTTTTCAAGGTATGATATGCAAGTCATGAACATGGAACCAAAGGCGAGGGGAGAAGTTGACAAGTGCTGGTGAAAAAGCTACTATAATCTTGATTTTCACACCAACATGAAACATTTCATTGCAATATTTCCCTTTTAAAATCGTCTTCTTCGTTTTAATACACACAATAAAACAACATTTGCAATAGTACACGATGTTGAAACACACATTTCTGGAAGATTGTCTCTTATTTGCAAACACACATATTTGCTTTGCTATCCTTGCAAAACACTGCGAGCCGAGATGATACAAAGTTGCATTTGGTTAAGAGCTTTCAATTATATGTTTGCCAGACTATGAACAGTAGTGAGGCCCATTTGAGAAAGGTCTGATCGTGAATATTTGCTATCTTCTCTTTGAAATTAGCGTGATTTAGTGAGGCAGGCAAGACTAACTGTCCTCGCGTCTACTCTTTGTAACGAAATGTGTTCGGTTCGCGATATTTCGCTATGTATTTAGCTGAAATCGTATTAAAAACGTAACCAACATTATATTTTTAATTAGCGAGTGCCTATACCATTTGTTTACTGTCAAAAACGGACGTGATTTTAACGCTGCTTGTCGCAGGTCGACCCGGGATAAGGGAGAGGTTCTTCACGAGTACATCGTCGCCGGACGCAAGCTCCCCACCGAGAAGGTGCCCGTGACCCCATCTACAAGGTGCAGATCTTTGCATCCAACAAATTAAATATTTATTAGTGGCAGCAGTGGCTATGACAGAATTTCGATTGACGAATGGAGCAGCTTGCGCGATATACTGATTCAATAATGTTTGTAGCATATCTTGTTTTAGACAGCAACTGGTTCGAAACTACAAGACGTCTGCGTACAAGATGAACTACATGGAGCGGTCGACGGGTCTGAAGCAGGGTTGTGCGAAAAATGCCTACCGGAGAAAAATCGGAAAACGGAAATTTTCCGGTTTCGGAAACCGGAAAAACCGGAAAATTCGGAAAATTTCCGATTTTGCTAATTTTTGAGATTTTTTCGCGCAGATTTTCAAGTTTTGTTCAATTTGCTGTATCTAAATCTGGAAGAAACAAGTGAACTCAACATTTTAGAAGAAAAATCGAAAAATTCAATAATATCAAAATTGTTTTTGCCAATTTCGTCGATTCAAGACCACATTTTTCGAGTTTTTCACATTGGAAATCTCTAAAAAGCTCAGAATATCTAGTGTAAATTATCGGTAATTTTCCGACGACTTTCGGAAAATTTTCCGGTCGGAAAAATTCACCGGTTTGGACCGGAATAACCGGAAAATTTTTCCGACCAGTAAAAAAACACAACCCTGGTCTGAAGATGTTGCTGAACACGGATCCCCTCGTCAGAGGCATATGCCAGGTTCGTTGTCTATTTAATGTTGCTTGTTGCTACGTGTTTGTTGTTCTCTAATTAATTAATTAATTGATCCACTGCTTCCAGAAATATCAATAATTTTTTATCCATGACTGCAGTACAATCGTGCAGAAAAGAATTATTTCGAAAAATTTTCTTGTAGACGATTCTCGGAGAAGAGAATATGATTCATAACGAAACATGAGCGATCTTACGGCGACGATTCATATCATTCAAGCAGTTTTCGTTTCCTGCGATGCGCATTCTACTGCTAATCGTAGTCTCAGTGTATGTTGTCTTCTGCGCCTCCAAATCTGGTGATGAGTAAGCTTTCCACTTCCTTCTGAATAACCATTCACGTTTCTATGATTTGCTCTCAATTGCGCACACTCATTCCGAATCGACTTCAACCTCTTCATGCAAACCATCGAAGACTTCTTCTCATTTCTTTGGACGGATTCCGCTATGATCTACTCAATGAAACTACCGTATTCTCGGTTTTGTGAAACAAATGAATGAAAAAACTTTCAGACACCAATCCTCCATCGATGGATCAAGACAGGGACACACTTCGTGAATGGAGTTCAGTCGCAGTGAGTGCTTTTTAGTACAATACGGTGTTGACAGATAGTTGCATTCTTGCCTCACTTCACTTCAAATGCTGTAAATGTAACGCAACTCTCTCAGAGTTCCCGCGGACACAGGTCCGAACCACGAAAGTATCGCAACTGGACTTACTTCGGAATCTCACGGTTCGCCCCTTCTTCATGTTTGCCATCTGATAGGCGGTTCCATTTTGAATGTTTGTCGACTTCAATTCAATCATTACAGGAATTGTCGCAAATATGTTCTATGATCGGACAACTAGAGAAAAGTGATGGTGGATTCAATATAATTCTCGAAAGTATAATTTTAGATTCGATCTGTTCAATCATTCAAAAATGCCTGGAGTTGTTGCAAAGTCGAAGGATCATAAGTGGTAAATGTATTTGAACTACAAGATCTGAATCACCGGAAATATATGAAGAATTTAATCGCACTCTGAATGGATCTGAGTCATCGGAAATTATGAATGGTAAAAATCTGTTTCAGGTACTCAGCAACCCCAATCTGGGAGGTCAATAGAGAATTCGGAGGTCGATCTGCAATTGTGAAATGGCCTTTGCGTAATGCGAAGGGAGAGAACAAAGAAGGAACTTATTTCAAGTAACATTTTCTAGTTTCGCGAGTACAAGATTTATTAAGGGAATTCGACTCTCGAGATAGATCAGTTGACGATTTGTTTGAGAAGGTTGTGGACATTGAAAATGCGATCGATTGTGGAGCGAATTTGATTGTTTGGTACTGCATTAGACGTATGTTCTCCACAAATCAACCAAATTCAGGTACATTGAAGAGCCCGATTCAATTCAACATGAGTTCGGACAATATTTTGAAGGGAAACTTCGCAAAATGTTGAGCGATTTGGATGAGTTGTTCGGTCGATTTATCAATCGCATGGAGAAGAGAGGTGAATCATCTCGAATGAATGGAATGGCTGAGTAACGGATGCATTTTCAGGATTCCTTAACTCAACTGACATCATTCTCATAGCTGATCATGGTCATAATGAGGTGAATTCGTGTTTGTTCATTTCTGCTAACCAATGCCTTATTCTAACGTGATATATTTCTGCTGAATTCACTTTTGTTATTGTGTTTAAACAATATTTGCTGTTGTATTAGTAGTTTATCGCAGTGTTTAGATCACGAACCTCGATTCTGTATCATGCATTGACCAAGAAATTTCTGGAATTGCTGGTATTGACTACAATGCGAGTATATTCATGAATTCTTGCCATAATTTTAGTTCCAGGTCAGTGATACATCGATCTTTACTCAGTCTGAAGAACATACCGAGATTATCTTCAATAATCTCACAAAAGTCATCGCCGATAGGAAACTGGGAATCAAGATCTACCGAAAATCGGTACAAAAAGTCTGTCGTAATATCAATTATGTTCTTGCAAGTCAGGAAATGCCTCCTTGGTGGCACTACAACCACCCATCTCGGGTCGGTGACATCATTCATGAGCCATCTCTCGGTTTCGAAGTGCGCGCAAGATGCATGGGGTTGGAATACAATTGTAGTAATTTAACGATAGGCTGCCTATTTAGGAAGTGGTTGAACCGAGAAACATTTCATGTTTCCACTCATGGAGCGGACCCGCGTTTGCCAGAAATGCGAGGTTTACTCGCAATGATTGGACCGTCATTCAAGCGAAATTTCGAGGTCTTCAATTAATAACTGCATGTGAAATATCATTATTCAGATCAAAGATATTCCGCAAAACATCGATGTGTTTCCTCTCATCGCGCGGATTCTCGGAATCACTGATATCCCTTTAAACGAGGGGAACTTATCAAGAATTGAGATTGCTCTTGAACCAGAGAGCGACAAAAATGATTCCAATTCCAGCTTTTGGACTTCGTCTCTAGCCATACTATTGTTTATCCTTCGGACTAACTTGTTTTTTTTTGATTTACACTAAATAAACTGGTTCATGACTCTTTTAGGCGCATTTAACTGTTTGACTGTTTCTAGTTCAATCCACTCTCACTTCGAGTCTAACCTACTTCACCATTCATCAGTTGCACTTCATCCATCCGTACTCCCCCGCATCAGCTTATCGACTACACCTCCCTAACGCTGGAACAATATTTGCGCTATATTTGCGCTATATTTGCGCTATATTTGCCTATATTTGCCTAAACGCTATATTTGCCTGATTCCATCATAAATTTCATTGGATATTTGTTTTTGTCTATACTTTCACTCTGCCAAGTTCCCTTCGTCTCGTCACAACAACGTGTGCCTAATACTACATCTTACAGTAGCCCTTGTTTATCAAATTTTGAATTCTGCCTTTACTTCACAACTCACTCCTTCCGCTCAAACTGGCCCGATTTTCTCACCACATCTCAGATCAATTCCTGCGTTCCGTACCTCCTGTGACCATAAATTAGGGATTTCTTGAGAATTTAATTTTCGGTTTGGGCGTATCAAATGCCAATAATTTTGGTATAAGAGGAATCGCGATAGAATCACTCATCACTCATTTTCAAGTCCCTGTGGCGATACGCTAAATATTTTGGGCACAGGTCTCCAAAATGCTCGATGAATAGCCTGAAGGCTGCTCTTTTCAAATCCGATTTGGAAGTAATAAAAAATCATTCTCGAGTTACAGCTGGAGGAAGGCGGTCGAATCCGCTATTTCTCACAAAGCTCGCCTGACTAGCAAAAATCAACAAAATCTAGATTTTAACTCATTCTCAGTTGCAAGTGAAAGAGTTTCGCGGAAATGCAAAGTAACAGTATAGCCCTAAGTGTGCTCAAAGTCATCGAAAACTATCGTCAAAATTGATCAAAAGTTTTTGGGGATCAAAAATGACATGCCAACTCATGGTGACTCGTATGTTCATGAGTGTTGGAATCAACATTTCTGAAGCTTTTCTTACTTTCAAAGACAGCCATAGTAATGATTTTTTTGTATAACTCGAAAATCTATCTTAAGGACCCGTATGGCCCAATCCCCGGACTTTGTGTTCACTGTATTGCCGTGAAGACTCAAGGAAGGTTTTCGGAAACCGATGGTTTCGCTTCTTTTCACCTCAATTGCGGTAATATTTAACGAAAACGATCACTGACAGTAATTGTAAGTCATTATTCACCGGTTTCCGGTGGTCAAAAATGAGATATCAGGGTGAATCGTAAGTTCATGAGTGTTGTAATTGAGATTCCAATAGCAGAAATAAGATCGGACAGTAAATGTTCGGTAGCGAAGCCAGAGTAACAAGGCAGAGCTACTATCGCAAAGATGCCCTCTGAAAACAAGAAAGACCAACTCTGTAATCGTAATTGATTCGTTCCGGAGCCGAGATTCTTTGTTGAAGTTATCATGCAGATTTCAGTGTTCCCACAAACAGAATTTCGATTCCCTGCTCAAATAGCCATTTGCTGAAAACAATCACTTGTATCACTAACTTCGATTAGATGTTTTTCATTTTTTGCCGCCGTCCGAGCGTAATTATTTGAGAGCTCTTCTTTGGCTTTTCTCATTCCTTCTTGTAGTTGAGCATTCACTCTGTTCTAGACGAGAAATGACTAATGTCTATTGTCCTTTAAGAGAAATGAGATGGCAGAGATGTGTGTTGCTTCCTTCTTTGTTACTGGTGTCTTTTCCGCAATAGTCGGGAATTATTCGTATCGAATTCTCCGTTCAGTCACGCAAGTAGATGAACGATCACCGAAAGAGAATCTGCGTTATAGGGGCAGGAGCTGCTGGACTGCCAGCTATAAGGTCAGTTTGTCTGTAGACAACAAAGCTCGGTTCCTCTGCTGGTGGGGGAGGACTCACCATTCTCCTTCCTCTCATTCCCTCTCCTTTCACAAATATGATTTGAGGACACTAATGGTGCTGTCAGTGTCACTGCCTAGTAGCATTTTCTAGAGAGACAAATGGACTAGAGGTGTCGACTAGTCGCGAATGAGGGGGAGACGAATCGCCTCCCCTCTTATCTCACTCCCCTTTTTTTAGAAAATGCGACTAGGCAGTGGCACTGACAGCACCATAAGTCTGCGGGGGCTACTGCTCTCCTCCCTCTCCTCAGATAGGAGAGCAATGGACTGTACCAGAGGCCTCAGAATTAGCACTTTTATGTCTGGAGGTCTGCCTTAATTGAGATAAGAGGAAATTGTTTTCATTCTCGCACTATCCCGGAGAGGGAATGAGAAAGAAAGGAGAGGGGGAAGGGGTAGACCCCAACGACAGAATCACACATATGTAGGTCATATGATTAATCATTGTTCGACAGTTTTGCGCAGATTCCTTAGAAATTTTTCTGTATGGCTATGGTATATTTTTCAGACACTCACTGCTCTATGGATTTGAGACTGTGTGTTATGAGGCAGGAGGAGGGATTGGAGGACTGTGGAGATTCAAACAAGGTTACTCAGTTTATCAATTCATCCCATGATAATTTGGGAATGAAGATATGGAATATATTCGAATTCAGGTTCTAAATGTTGAGAAGACCTCTGACTATAGCACCACGGGCAGATGGAGTGTGAGCGTAATTGACACAAGGTTGAAACATTTTAACTTTGAAGAAATCCCAACCTAGTTTTGCGCACGACATATTAGGTATCTTTAAAAAACCACCATATTTAGAATAGTGCACACAAGTACATATTAATATTGTTCACCCAGGTCAAGCTCAAACTTCACTGAAATTTTCGACGGAGTACTGGTGTGTACAGGCCACCATACTTTTCCTCACTGGCCAGAAGCCTGGCCTGGACAGTCGGAATTTCGAGGAACGATCACGATCATATAAGGATCATACTGGTATTAATCAGATATTTAAAAAAATATTGTTAGAGTTTGATCAGTTTGATCAAAGGAGTAGTAAGAGTCAATTATTGTTATCTGCAACTTCACAGGCTACGAGGACAAAACAGTCGTTATTGTCGGCATCGGAAATAGAGGTTCCGATATCGCTACTGAGCTATCCAAGATCGCGAAACAGGTTTCCAATTAAATTTATTTTTAAACAATGTGCATCTTTGAAGGTGTATCTTGTTTCCCGCAGCGGCGCTTGGGTATTCTATCGCGTGTTTGACCATGGTAGACCCCACGATTGTGCCCGCAATACTCGATTCAATAATGTCTTGAATTCCGTTAGTCCCTTTCATCTTTCTTCAACAAGAACCACATTTTAGCTTACTCCTCTATGGTTATCCGATCTCATTTGGCGACGGCGCCTTAATAGACGTTTTGACCACGATCTATACAGCATCAGTCCACATCGTAACGTTTCCAGGTTCGATTCCGTTTCTGAGCAAATCAATGTGAAAGTTGGAATTGAACCATAATTTAATGAACTATGTACATTTAGATCTCAAAGGATAATGAATGATGAGTTGCCTAATCGCATTGCCTCCGGTACTGTGCGTATCAAGCCGCAGATTACTCGATTCACTTACCGTGGACTCGAGTTCGAAGATAGTTCGACAGTTGATGATGCGGATGCTGTTATATGAGGCCGTTTGCGTAAGGTTCAACGTGTGTCTGGAACAGGCAAAAAGCTGAAATGTCCACAAAGTTGACCCCAAGGGTTATTTTTGACCCTCTAACGAAAAATTCACGCCATTTGGTCATAGGTCCATTTTGCGCTCCCGGGGCTCCACCTCCTTATACTCACGAAAAACTAGTTTTTGGCGATTTTTATGCCTAAAAGTGGTCAAAATCGCCCAAAATCACGCGTCATATATCAGAATTTCGAGCTCTGTGGAATGGCATTTTTGTTAATTTTCGATGTTTTTTCGTTCCCCAGCAAAATATCGATTTTTGACCCGAGAATTTGTGGATGCCATCCGAATACCAGTAGATAGAGCATACTCTGGCGATCATTTTGCGCCCTTGGGTGAGGAATTTGACTTCTGTAAAAGTACTTTTTCATCGATTTTAGTGTGTGACCAAAAAATAAAACTCTCTGAATACCCCCTTTATGGGTCTCATTTTGCAGAGACGATGTAGCTGATCATTTTTTGGTAACACATTATGCCCTTAAAACCTCTCAGTAAAAAGTTACAGATGCTTAAAAACACGTAAAAAGTAATATCATGAAAATGATTATTTCGGTCGCTTGTAACTTTTTACTGAGAGGTTTTAAGGGCATAATGTGTTACCAAAAAATGATCAGCTACTTCGTATCTGCAAAATGAGACCCATAAAGGGGGTATTCTGAGAGTTTTATTTTTTGGTCACACACTAAAATCGATGAAAAAGTACTTTTCCAGAAGTCAAATTCCTCGCCCAAGGGCGCAAAATGATCGCCAGAGTATGCTCTATTTACTGGTATTCGGATGGCATCCACAAATTCTCGGGTCAAAAATCGATATTTTGCTGGGGAACGAAAAAACATCGAAAATTGACAAAAATGCCATTCGATAGAGCTCGAAATTCTGACATTTAACTCGAGATTTTGGGCTATTTTGACCACTTTTAGGCATAAAAAATAGCCAAAAACTAGTTTTTCGTGAGTATAAGGAGGTGGAGCCCCGGGAGCGCAAAATGGACCTATGACCAAATGGCGTGGATTTTTGGTTAGAGGGTCAAAAATAACCCTTGGGGTCAACTTTGCGGACATTTCAGCTTTTTGCCTGTTCCAGACACACGTTGAACCTTGTTGAACCTTAGGCGAACGGCCTCATATTAGCAACAGGATATTCTTTCGAATATCCAAAACTGGTGGGAGGAAATCTCATAAAAGTGATATCAATTGGTATGCAAAGCAGATAAGTTTTTTTCAAGGTTGTGGATAACCAGGCTGATCTCTTTCTAAATATATTTCCTCTCTCTTGCGACCATGATACTCTGGGCATCATCGGTCTTGTTCAGGTTTATTCCTTAGTGATTATTACTTTAGAGAGAGATTTCAGTTATTCGGTTCAATTGCTGCAGTATCCGAGATTCAAGCTCGTCTCGTTCTTGATGGTATTGCAAATGGATCGAAACTTCCCGGAAAGGTAAAATGAAAATTGGGAAAAGCGGATACAGATTAGACACTTTATTAAATCAACTTCGAGATGATACAATTCAGAGAGAAAGGTTGTTGTGATAGTAGTTAATTTTAGCATGAGCGATTGTCACTTATAAAGAAGAACCGTGCGGAGATGGATAGACTTTTCGGGAAAAACAGAAGAACAACAATACAGGTTCATAGTATTTTCATGTTTCTCGTAATTAATTAACTGTCAGGTTCTAAACTTCACTTACATGGACGAACTTGCTGCTTACATTGGATGTGATCCTCCTTACTGGTTAGTAGATCGTTCTAAATATACTGAACATATGTTATTACAGGTTCTCATACTTGCTGTCAGACCCACTCATGGCTTTGGGTTCCTTATTCGGTCCTTCTGCTTCATATTTCGATCGGCTTCGAGGACCACATGCTTGGAACAAAGCTCGGGAAACAATTCTTCTGATTGAGGATAGAATCGTCAAGGTAATTCGAAAAGAAATAAAATACACTCTGTGAAATAATCAGCTCGAATTGTTCAAATCTTTCTAGGCGACGAGCCCATGCATGAAGGGGACGGTTTTCCGGATTATTTGTCATTCCGGGCTAGCAGGAATTATCGCCTATTCTTTTTTGTTCATCCTCTTTCTAGTTATCGTGTCGTACTGAACATGATGAACAAATTGTACAATCCAACAAAATCATGATAAGGATCATAAAGTTGTATTACTATACAGTTCCTTAAAGATAAACATTGTATATTTCAACTCGGCACTACTTCAGTTCGCCGGACCAGCCTCCCTCTCATTCCACCGCTCTGCCCCTACGAAGGAGGTTAAGGGGGAGGGGAATGAGAGGGAGGTAAGGGAGTGAGAGGCTGGTCCGGCGAACTGAAGAAGCGCCTTCAACTCGATGTTCTCACTGCTTATGACCCACTTTTTGAAGAGGAATGCATAATATCGACCTGCAAATATTCCATTTGACTACTGTTTATACTCTCTCATCAACTCAATATCTCACTTTTGTATTGTCAAATTTTAATAAATATTTTTGTTCTCACTGATCTGTACTGAATGATTCGCATGAGTGTCTCGCAAGATTGTTGAACATCTCGTCTATTCCAATGTGCACATATTATTCAACGATGCGTCCCCATGAAGAATTTCAATTGTCAAATGTGGTTTGCAAGTTGTACAGTTATTTCTCATTTTTTTCACGCTACTTTTAGCTTGCATTCGCACTTTTCACTCCGGTGATACTTTCGTGGTTTGGACCGACAAATGCGAAAATCCTTTTCTCTAGCAATAATACTGTGTTTCCTTGGGGCTAACATGTTACATTAAATAAATTTGCTTTCGTCCCTTTTTAGGCACGTTGAGTGTGTTTAATTGTATTGCTCGTTTCTGGTTCAGTCCACTCTCATTTCGAATGTAACCTACTTTACTTTCATAGGGTACCCTTCAACCTGATGTATTCCCCACGCATCAGCAATCGGTCGGCAAAAGTAACCACTACACCTACCTATTTGCTCCAGTTGCCTGAGATGAGGATATTTATTTTTGCCTGTACGATCATGCTGTAGAATCCCTCGTCACAATAACGTGCGCCTAATACGACATCTTTCAGTAGCCCTTGTTTATTAAATACCGAGTACTGTCTGTACTTCACTACTGACTCCTTCCATTCAAACAATTTTCCCACCACATCTCCGAACAATAAACCAGTTTTTAAATAAAATTAAAGGCTGAATTTGATGCAGGCCCAATCCGTTTTTAGCTGGTTCATAATCTGAATAAGTTGAGGTTTGCTTTCGCAGTGTAACAATTTCACGATTTAAGTCCTCTAATGTAAAAAATAAAGGCTGCTTTGGATGAGGGCAAGCTCGGTTTTAAGCTGGTTATGATTAATCTAAATTTTCGGTGTTTGCTGATGCTGTGTAGCAATTGCCCGATTTGAAACACATTTTTATAAAATAGTGAAGGCGGTTTTAGATGCGAGTTCACTCGATTTTTTTCAGTCAAGTTTTTGAGGGTTGCTGAAGCAATGTAACATTTGCACAACATTACGTGAAAGGCAACATTACGAAAAATTCCAGTCTGAACTGAGCATGAAATTTATTCGAGTCATACATGTCGGAATTGAATACAATTGGAGATAAAGGCACAGATTATGTGGTAGTGTGATAAAGAATTGCGACCAAATATTGAGCGTAGTGGAAAATGCTCTCGAAAAGGAGCAGTAATCAACGTAATATGAAATGACTCAAAATTGGACTGGACGAAAACAATGCAAAATTCTTGAAAAGGCAATTGGCTCTCGCACCGTACGATATTAGATTTTTTTTATAGATGAGAGTCCGGAATAAGTGAATTAGGTGAAACTCTCGTGAACAAGTAGTAATCAGATGAATAGAAATACTAATACAGATACGGAAATGGATATCAACGTGCATGCAAACGACGAGGCCTGAGAGTATCGGGTATATGTGAGCCATCGATAGAAAAAATAAAAATAAACATTGGAAAAGCATTTGAATTTAGGGTAAGGATTGAGCCATTGAGGTTTCCATGGAGTATTGGGTCTGGGATGAGAAACTGAAAGAAAACAGTGCAAAGTGATTGAAAAGGACAAAACGAGCAAATATTCCTGCACAGTATGCTACATGCCTTTCCAGCGGAGAGAGAAGTATCTGATACTTAGCGTAATCATAGCTCAGATAATACTGTGGTA
>LS489861.1:39387-59056 GCA_900490845.1 Pristionchus japonicus
TGAATTTAGGGTAAGGATTGAGCCATTGAGGTTTCCATGGAGTATTGGGTCTGGGATGAGAAACTGAAAGAAAACAGTGCAAAGTGATTGAAAAGGACAAAACGAGCAAATATTCCTGCACAGTATGCTACATGCCTTTCCAGCGGAGAGAGAAGTATCTGATACTTAGCGTAATCATAGCTCAGATAATACTGTGGTACAGTTAGGGAACGGACGATAATAGGCAACATGTTACGGTGGGGCGATCAGACTCAGTGATCGTTCTCAAAATGAGATGGAGGTAGGGAAAAATAAGAATCTCAGGAGTTTGATTGAGGTTGTTCACATTTAGAAGAAAAGTGAAGAATCTGTGAATCAGATAGCCTAGATACAGTACGGAAGACAATGAAATACGGTGGAAAAAATTCTTGAGCAAAATAATCGAGGGGATCGAAGATATTTGATCACACAATACATAGGGTAATTAGGATAGGATTAGCATTGGGGTTCGTGGTTTCTCTTGATGACGTCGTTGATACTGTTGTCGTTAGTTTCGCTGAAGGCGCATGTAGTCAGTGGCCTGAAATAGTTTTCCAATTTTCCAATTTCCCAATTTTCCAAGTTCCCAATCTGTTTTCGATGTTTTCTTTTGATGTTCTGGACTCAAGTAGACTTTGTCCAGAACATCAAAAGAATGTGAAAAATTTGATCAATGTACTCTAAGAAATATTTAGATACTTACATCAGCAAGATCTTTGCGGTACTGAAGGACATTCAAGTTCTTCATTTTCTCCGTATATAGTACGTACGAGCAGTCGTAGCTGATGTGGGGACGAATGAGGTCTTCGTCGACCTGAACGAAGTATATTAAAGGCGTCCGAAGGTACTTGTGAGCACACCGGGAGAGTGCCTACAACCCTTCCCCACAGACCCTGAGTTAGGCAGTCAAATTTATAGAGCGAGTGAAACATATTCGTTCTTCTTCGGAACTACCCAAGTGTCCGTTCGACCACACTAGGTGCATTGGACCCACTGCTTAGCTGCCAGCTGCTATCATAGAAGTTCAAAAGTTTGTCGTACGCCCAAAAATGCGGTGGGAAACGCGCTGGCGCGCACTTTTTGCACGCTTGCACTTTAGAAACTCCGCCCACAACCGTAACAGTCATATGTTCGGAACATTTTCATTCTATGATAGTAATTACGGTGTTTTTGCAACAACAAAATTCGCAAAACTGCGTACCGAGACCATGGCTGTGACGATTTTCTCGAGGGCCTCATCCTTGACGACGATGTTGTATGCAATGATATTGATCGGCTGCCCGGCACGATTGCGGAACTCTGGCCAGAAATTGGTGCGAAGTGTGGCGTACTTTGTCTGAATTTGCAAACGATTTCATGGTACTTCACGGTACTTCTCAGCTTCTTCAGGGTATCCTACGCTTTCCCGCATAACTCTAACTATCAGTGGGAAACCAATGTAATCAGGGAATCATTGAAATTCATTGTATTTTCACCCTTTTCTAGTACAGATGTTTGGAATAGTTGCAAGAAGTAGTAAGGAGAAGTATGGGCACTTGTGGGTTTCACCGAAAAAGTTTGGGTAGTTCCACCATCCTTCCCCGACCACCCATCCAGTGTTAGGGAATCTAATTGATAGGATATCGATTGTGGAGCGAATTTGATTGTTTGGTACTATATTATTCTCTTTCTAGATATATTAATGTTCTCAATGTCAGGTACATCGAAGAACCCGATTCAACTCAACACGAGTTCGGTCAATATTTCGAAGGGAAACTTCGCAAAATGTTGAGCGATTTGGACGAATTGTTCGGTCGATTCATCAATCGCATGGAGAAGAGAGGTGAATCATTCCGAATGATACGGAATGGTTGAGTAACCGCTGCATTTTCAGGATTCTTGGATTCGACTGACATCATTCTCATTGCTGATCATGGTCATAATGAGGCGAGTTCGACTCTGATAAATTCCGCGAAATGACCGATGCTTACTCTGGCGTAGCGTAGATGCGCATGGTTCTTGTCCTAGTAAGTTATCACATTTAAGATCACGAACCTCGATTCTGTATTATGCGTCGACCAAGAAGTAGAAGGAGTTGCTGGAATTGACTACAATGTTAGTTTATTTATGAAATCTTGCCATTTTTTAAAGTTTCAGGTCAGTGACACGTCAATCTTTGCTCAATCTGAATCACATGCCGATATTATCTACAATAATCTCACAGAAGTCATCGCCGATAGGAAACTGGGAATCAAGATCTACCGAAAATCAGTGCAAAAAGTCCGCCGTAATATCAATTATGTTCTTGCCAATCAGGAAATGCCTCCTTGGTGGCACTACAACCACCCCTCTCGGGTCGGAGATATCATCCATGAGCCATCTCTTGGGTTTGAAGTGCGCGCAAGATGCATGGGGTGGGGTATTTCGACAAAATGTGACAAATATTCTGAATTCAGCAAGTGGTTGAACCGAGAAACATTTCACGTTTCCACTCATGGTGCGGACCCGCGTTTGCCAGAAATGCGAGGACTACTCGCAATGATTGGACCGTCGTTCAAGAGAAATTTTCAGGTTTTCAATTAAAATATAAACGATAAAGAAATCAGTTTTTCAGGTTAAATACATTCCGCAGAACATAGATGTATTTCCACTCATCGCTCGGGTTCTCGGAATCACTGAGATTCCTTCAAACGAGGGGAACTTATCAAGAATCGAGATTGCTCTTGAACCAGAGAGAGTAAAAACCGTTTCTTGTTCCAGAATTTCAGCCTCTTCTCTTGCGATAATATTTTGCATCCTTTTGGCCAACTTGTCTTATTGAATTACATTGAATAAAATAGCACGCGCCTCTTTATGGCACGTTGCAATGTGTTCAATTGCTCGTTTTTAGTTCAGTCCATATCCTTTTCGAATCTATCTAATTTCACCAAGCTACACTTCACCGAGCCGTCTTTAATGAGCTAAAGGCTACATTGGGCCCTCTCCGTTTTCAGCTGGTTCATAATCTGAATAAGTTCTTTATGTTTGCTGAAGCAGTGAGTGTTGCAATTGCTCAATTTAAACCAGCTTTCAATAAAAATATAGGCTGCATTGGTTGCGGGCACACTCCGTTTTCAGCTGGTTCATAATCTGAATAACTTCTTGGTGTTTGCTGAAGCAGTGTACAAATTGATTGATTTAAAACGATAATGTGCAAATATAAGGGCCACCCGGGTTTCAGCTGGGTAATGATCGTAATGCCTCGGCGCAGCAGTGTTCATTGCTCAAGGAATAGCTTTCAAAGTTAACAAAGCGAGAAAATTCAGTCTAAATTAAGCGTAAAATTTATTCGAGTCATACATGTCTGAGTTGAATACAATTGGAGATAAAGGCACCGATAATGTTGTCGTAATGATAGGACCGGGTGGCTCAGTGGTTGTGTGCCAGGAATGAGATACGAAAGTCACGAGTTCGACTCCCCGCGACCTCAGATCCACCCAAACCAAGGGGGTTAAGAAATGTTGGCAGTGGTTGAAAAACCACAGTAAAGAAATCCTCCACCACGTGCACACAACACGGGCGGTATAGCCATGCGCATAGGTCGCTGATTACTCAGGACAGACTGAACGCTGAATTGGCTTGGGGGTGGCAGAGCCCGCCCTTGCGTGGAACGCCTAACACCTTTACCTTTTAATGATACAGAATTGTGACCAAATATTGAGTGTAGTGGAAAATGCTCTCGAAAGGAAGCAGGAATCGACGTGAAAGGAAAGGGCTCAATATGGGACTGGGTGAAAACAATGCAAAATTCTTGAAAAGGCAATTGTCTCTCGCGCCGTACGATACATGGATTATTCCTAGATGAGAGCCCGGATCTACTAAGTACATGATTGAACACTAAGTGCAGTAGAAACAACTCTCGTAAAGAAGTTATAATCAGATGAATAGAAATACTGATACAGATACGGAAATGAGCATCAACGTGTATACAAACGACGAGTCTTAGAGTATCGGGTATATGTGAGCCATGGATAGAAAAAAATCGTTGAAAAAACATTCGAGAAGGAGGAATGAATGAGCCAGGGAGGTTTCCATTGAGCATTGGGTCTGGGATGAGAAACTGAAAAAAAAACAGTGCAAAGTGTTTGAAAAAGAGAAATCGCGCAAGTATTCTTGCACAGTATGCTACATGCGCTTCCAGAGGAAAGAGAAGAATCTGATACTTAGAGAAATCGTTGTTCGGATAATACTATGGGACAGTTAGGGAACGGACGATAATAGGCAACATGTTACGGTGGGAGCTCAAAATGAGTGGAGGTAGGGAAAAAGGAGTTTGATTGAGGTAGTTTACAATCAGATAGTTCACGATTGTGAGAGAAGATTCTCTCGAACAGAAACAGTAATCAGTGTCTAAATGAACGAAGAGGACTACAAATGCATTGGACTTGGGTCTTGGATTATCATTGGACAGATAAAATGGAAACAAAGCAATATTTCGGACACTGCAAGGTACATGGATGAGGGTTTTATGATGAGTGAGAAGAATCTGTGAATCCGAGGGATCATATTCTAGATACAGTACGGAAGTTAATGAAATACGGTGGAGCGATCGAAAAAAATTGATCAATCTGGATCAACGCTCGTCATTAGGGGTGGTCAAACAGAAATGAGACGTGCTTGTGGAATAAGATGGCAGAAAGATACAAAAATTGAGATTCTTGGGCGACATAATCGAAGGGATCGAAGATGTTTGAATGCAGATGGTAATTAGGATACGATTAGCATTGGGGTTCGTGGTTTCTCTTGATGACGTCATTGATACTGCAGTCGTTAGTTGTTCTGTAGGCGCATGTAGTCGGTGGCCTGAAATAGTTTTCCAATTTTCTAATTTCCCAATTTCGCTAGTTTCCAATTTGCTTTCGCTGCATAGACTTTCCAGTACGATCATCAAAAGAATGAGAAAATTTGAACAATTTACTCTAAGAAATATTTAGATACTTACATCAGCAAGATCTTTGCGGTACTGAAGGACATTCAAGTTCTTCATTTTCTCCGTATATAGTACGTACGAGCAGTCGTAGCTGATGTGAGGACGAATGAGGTCTTCGTCGACCTGAACGAAGTATATTAAAGGCGTCCGAAGGTACTTGTGAGCACACCGGGAGAGTGCCTACAACCCTTCCCCACAGACCCTGATTTAGGCAGTCAAATTGATAGAGCGAGTGAAACATATTCGTTCTGCTGTGGGAACTACACAATTGTGCCCGTTCGACATCGCTAGGTGCATTGGACCCACTGCTTAGCTGCCAGCTGCTATCATAGAAGTTCAAAAGTTTGTCGTACGCCCAAAAATGCGGTGGGAAACGCGCTGGCGCGCACTTTTTGCACGCTTGCACTTTAGAAACTCCGCCCACAACCGTAACAGTCATACGTTCGGAACATTTTCATTCTATGATAGTAATTACGGTTTTTTGCAACAACAAAATTCGCAAAACTGCGTACCGAGACCATGGCTGTGACGATCTTCTCGAGGGCCTCATCCTTGACGACGATGTTGTATGCAATGATGTTAATCGGCTGCCCGGCACGATTGCGGAACTCTGGCCAGAAATTGGTGTGAAGTGTGGCGTACTTTGTCTGAATATGCAAACGATTTCATGGTACTTCACGGTACTTCTCAGCTTCTTCAGGGTATCCTACGCTTTCCCGCATAACTCTAACTATCAGTGGGAAACCAATGTAAGCAGGGAATCATTGAAATTCATTGTATTTTCACCCTTTTCTAGTACAGAAGTTTGGAATAGTTGCAAGAAGTAGTAAGGAGAAGTATGGGCACTTGTGGGTTTCACCGAAAAAGTTTGGGTAGTTCCACCATCCTTCCCCGACCACCCATCCAGTGTTAGGGAATCTAATTGATAGGATGAGATATTGGTTTTCCGGGTGCCCGAATATGCAATTGAACTTACTCCCTTGTCCTTCTCATAGTAAGCTCGCAGGACGAGGATGTTTGCTGCCGGTATTAAGTTGCGGAAGTACTTGCAAAACACGGCGACCGATCTCACGCCCTGTAAATGATCCGTATTTAATGAGTGCAACAACTTCATATATCGATCCTCTCCGCATGAATACGCTAGGAGCCAGCTGGTACGGCTGGTACTTTTGCTAAAGAGTGTCTACCACCATCCACCCCGACCAGCAACGATGCGTTAGACAATCTTATTTCTCGAACGAGTGAAGCATATCCTCCTTTCCTGGGAACTCTACAAGTTCCATGCAAGCAAAAAAAACGTTACGAACTTTCGCCTTGTACTTCTCGATGTACTCGCTGGCCTTGTCACCGAAGACGATCACATCAGCTCCCTCCAGATTGCAGGCCTTGTGGTCGTCTTTGAGCAGAGCGGCATTGGCCCACTCCCTGAGAAGGACGGGTTCCTGCAAGTTGGTGAATGTTTCCTTCGATCAGCCATTTGCATCATCTTTTATTAATTGTTCTCCCTTTTGCTGTCAAAATCAAGAAGGTTTACTACCAGCCGACCCTTTCGTTCATTAGAAATAAATCATCAGTTTGCATAATCTTTTATGAATATTCCCCCTTACTACTGGCAAAATCATGTAGTTAAGGTTTACTACCAGCCGATGACTTTCAATCGTTAGAAATCAATCAACAGCCTGACTATGGGATAGATGGAATCGTATTTTGCATAAACTTTTATACATATTCCCCTTACTACTGCCAAAACTGTACGTCCTATAACGTAACCTTTGTCAATATTGAATCTCAAAGACTTGCCTCGTCTGCCACTGGTGCTCCTCCAACCGCATCGACAGGGGCAGTCGCAGCCTGCTGACGAGCCTGAAATTGATCCAATTACTATCGTCTATATTCGTTTTTCGACCGTTTTTGGGCGGATAATAGGCGTTTAGGTGCTTTCAAATCCATCCATCAATGTAAACATGATGAAAAACTGTTAAACTCATGACAAACCAGTCTGGCTGCTCTGCCCGCCTCAGTGCCCGCTCGAGGTCCGCAGTTGCGTGCCTGCGCAGACGGCACCATCGGCGACTGGGGTCTCTGCAATATCAACTAATCATCTCTGGAACACTCAAAATCCTTTCAAAAGTGGCGCAAATGAGCTATGCTAGCACCAAAAAAACATAGAAAAGATGTCTTACGGGGCTAGCGACTCCTGCTGCAGCTTGCGTGGCATCCGCCGCTGGCTGCGAGCCGCTGAGAGGCTGCGCGATGATGGGACGGGCAGGCGTGGCGGCGGTGGAGGTCGCCTGCGCGCGAGGCTGAGCGCGAGGGCGGGGAGGAGTGGAACGCAAGGCGGCAAGGGCGGCAATATTGCGAGAGGAGGCGGGCTGAGCGAGGAGGGACGGCAGAGCGCGGGGAGGCGCGGGGGCAGGAGCCGCTGCGTTGTTCTGTGCCAGTCTCCGGCTCCTTCTTGCCTTGCGGATGGTGTTATTCTGCGTTCCGTGCAGTCGCTGCTCGTAGCGATCCACCATTTGCCTTCCGGCTTTGGTGAAACTCTCGCGCGTCTGCCAGGTGCGCCACTCCCCGTGTCCCACCCACGTGACTTCATACTTCACCACGCCCGCCTCGACTTTGCGGTTGTGCACGGCTCTGACCCGACCGGTGCGGCGGACATACTTGACGGGATTGAAGCCGGGCTCCTGGAACGAGTTCATCACCAACTGAGCCACTCTTGCCAGTCTCCCACTAAGGCACTATGCAGGCACATTTCTCGGTACCAAAGCTCGGTCCGCTCCGCTCGGCTCGGTACCTCTCGCTCCGCTCGGTACCAAAGGTTTTTGCCCGTGTTTTAGCTGTGCTTCGGAGCGATTTATTGTTATTTGCATTTCAGGAAACCAAATTTTGCCATAATTTAAACACATTTTAGCACGAATTGAAGGGTGCGCTTACGTTTTCGACCTCAAATGATTCCGAAAGATGTAATAGTGTCAGAGTGCTGTCGTGTGGTCGGGTGCGTGCGGCATACTGCTGACGGCAGCGACTCTATCCCCACACCTTACGTATGACTCGTCATCGATATCGTCGGAGGGAAAGCGTTCATAAAGCAAAAACTATATCGCAAATTCACAATATTTCGCTGACTTCTGTTCGACATTTGCTACGCTGGGAACGATTAGCAAATTCTCAAAAATGTCTCTACTTACTGATCACTGCAGGTGCGGACCGCAATAATTTTCTGAGATGTGGTGAAAAAATCGGGTTAGTTTGAGTGGAAGAAGTAAGTGAAGTACAGACAGTATTCGAAATTCAATAAACAAGGGCTACTGAAAGATGTCGCATCACGTTGTTGTGACGCGACAATCGGGACAAATCAGCAGGTGAGTTTACACAAATATCAATTGAAATTTGTTTCAAATGGAGATGAGTGGAATGATATCTTTTGACGAACAAATCGCTGATGCTCAGGAAGGCTGACTAATGTGTATCCCATGAATGGCGATGTAGGTTGAGCTCGAAGTGGGAGTGGACTGAACTAGAAAAGAGCAACACAATTAAAGACATCACAACATGTCTAAAAGGAGACGTGAGCAAGTTTATTCAATGGAATTCAATAACACAAGATAGCCCCAATGAAAGACAATATTATCGCTAGAGAAGTCGTTGGCATGATGGAACTAGAATCGGTTTTGACACTCTCTGTCTTAAGAGCCATCTCAATTCTTGATAGATTCCCCTCGTTTGAAGGAATATTAGCGATTCCGAGAATTCGAGGGATGAGAGGAAATACGTCGATGTTTTGCGGAATATCTTTGATCTGAATAATAATATTTCACATGCAGTTATTATTTGTTGACCTCAAAACTTCGCTTGAACGACGGTCCAATCATTGCGAGTAGTCCTCGCATTTCTGGCAAACGCGGATCCGCTCCATGAGTGGAAACGTGAAATGTTTCTCGGTTCAACCACTTCCTAAATAGGCTCGTGAATTTACTAAAATTGTACTCCAACCCCATGCATCTTGCGCGCACTTCGAAACCGAGAGATGGTTCATGGATGATGTCTCCGACCCGAGATGGGTGATTGTAGTGCCACCACGACGGCATTTCCTGACAAGCAAGAACATAATTGATATTACGACAGACTTTTTGTACTGATTTTCGGTAGATCTTGATTCCCAGTTTCCTATCGCGATGACTTTTGTGAGATTATTGTAGATATTCTCGGCATGTGATTCAGATTGTGCAAAGATTGACGTGTCACTGACCTGATACTTAAAAAATGGCGAGAATTCACAAATACACTCACATTATAGTCAATTCCAGCAGTTCCAGCAACTTCTTGGTTGATGCATAATACAGAATCGAGGTTCGTGATCTTAATTGTGATAACTTACTAGGACAAGAACCATGCGCATCTACGCTACGCCAGAGTAAGATGTGAATCTGTCATTTCGCGGAATTTATCAGAGTCGAACTCACCTCATTATGACCATGGTCGGCAATGAGAATGATGTCAGTTGAATTCAAGAATCCGGAAAATGCAACGGTTACTCAACCATTCCGTATCATTCAACATGATTCACCTCTCTTCTCCATGCGCTTGATAAATCGACCGAACAATTCATCTAAATCGCTCAACATTTCGAGAAGTTTTCCTTCAAAATATTGACCGAACTCGTGTTGGATTGAATCGGGTTCTTCGATGTACCTGACATTGACATCTTCACGTGAAAAAAGTAATTCCTTACCAAACAATCAAATTCGCTCCACAATCGATTGCGGTTTCAATGTCCACAACCTTTTCAAACAGTGCTTCAATTGACCTAACTCGAGAGTCGAATTCTCTAAATTAGTCGGCAATAATAAGATCAAACTCGGAATTATTACTTGAAGTAAGTGCCTTCCTTGTTCTCTCCCTTCTCATTGCGTAATGGCCACTTCACAATTGCCGATCGGCCTCCGAATTGTCGATTGACTTCCCAAATTGGCTTTGCAGAGTACCTAAAAACAGATTTGTACCATTCAGAGTGCGATTAAATTCTTCATATATTTCCGGTGATTCAGATCTTGTAGTTTAAATATATTTACCACTTGTGATCCTTCGACTTCGCAACGACTCCGGGTAATTTGGAATGATTGAACAGATCGAAACTAAAATTATACTTTCGAGAAGTATATCGAATCCACAATTACTTTTCTCCGGTGGCCCGATCATAAAACATGTTAGCGACAATTCCTGTAAATGTTGAATTGAAGTCGACACGCATTTTAGAAATAACACTGAATATCAGAGAAATATACGTTAAGTGTGAATTTACCGTGAGATTCCGAAGTGAGACCGGTTGCGATACTTTCGTGGTTTGGACCAGTGTCCGCTTGAACCCTGAGATATGGGGTGAGATAAGGGGCGGAAAACTCAATTGTTGAGAAGCAAACAAAATTCAGGGTAGATTAGGCGACCATATCATTTTTTCGATGTGAATAAGTAAGTCTGGAGAGTATGCGGAAATGATCCAGATAAGATGTTGGCATTGCCTTTACCTAGAAAGCACTCACTGAGACTGAACTCCATTTATGAAATGAGTTCCTGACTTGATCCATCGATAAAGGATCGGTGTCTAAACGATAAACGATTCTTTGTTTCACAACACATATGATACGGTAGTCTCATTCAGTAGATCGAATCGGAATCCGTCCATTGATATAAGGAGAAGTCTTCGATGAGTAGCATGGATAGGTTGAAGTCGATTCGGAATCATGGTGCGTAATTGAGAGCAAATCCTAGAAACGTGAATGATTTTTTCAGAAGGAAGTAGATAACTTACTCATCACCAGACTTGGAGGCGCAGAAGACAACATACACCGAGAATAAGTATAGCAGTAGAATACGCATGGCAGGAAACGAAAAATGCTAATGCTTGAATGGAATGTCTCATCGCCGTAAGATCGCTCATGTTTCGTTATGAATCACATTCTCTTCTCCGATTATTTTCCTACAAGAATTATGAATGCACGCAAAAAATCGATAATGCTCCAAAATGTAAGGAATGGAAGTGGACCTAGTAGTTCGATAATGTTTTTCCGACTCGATTCTCAACAAGAAGCTACAAGTAAATATCGAGAGATAATTGTGGAGCTTCCGAATATCCATGTTCTGCGGTGAATGGTTACTGAATAATGATAAGCAAAGCTCTAAAATTAGATCATCCGATGTGTGAACATTCGAATCTTCAAACGCAAGCAAGAGTGATGAAAAAAAGAAAATAAAGTTGAGCATTAGTGAGCATCTAGCAAACATTATGGTCAATCCATGTGCATAGCGAAAATAAAATGAAATACTTTGTAGGTAATGAACAAATTGATGAGCATTAGTAGCTTTCATGCACAACTCAAATGCCACACACTCCGATTATTCCTTGTGAAATGTTAAGCTAAGCTAAAGCTTTCAAGCCTGGGTGTATGCTATAGCTGATGGAATTGAGGTGAGGTTCTGTTAAGTTGATGATTTTTGAGAGTACATTCAAGCATCGACTCTTTCACTTGACTTCTCATTCTCGTCAAAAGCTCATTCGGATGAAGTGGAGAAGGGAACGAGGAATTTACAGCTATTTTGAGAACATATCTACAAAGAACATTTTCCCGCGTTTTCGGAACTTGATCCAAGCAATTACTTATAATCGAGCTCATGAATCGCTGACTGAAGGACGCATATGTATATATCCTTCCTGAGTCAAAATTCTCCATTTCAAGAGGAGTGATCTTCGGGAATCATAGAAGGCTGTGCATCTTCTACAGGTCCAATAGCGTTTCAATTCCTCACTAAGAGTCAGGCGGTCAGTGTTCAAACACTTTGAAATCAGATTTTCTACAAAGTTTCCGATAAAACGAGTGATTCTAAATTAAAGCAATAATTTATCAGGTCAGCTGAATCAATTTTGTGCGATGAATCGCGTGAAAAATAGAGGTGGAAAGCAAATTTATGAGCATGAGTGCCATGTTGTACACATAGCAAATATCATGCACTATTAATTTCGATATTATTTTCCAAGCGCGTAGTTGAGCCGAAGAGTCGAAACCACTGCCTCATATGTGCAATAGGTTCCTCTATTCGAGGGTCATGTCAGAGTAAGGTATTCACAACTGGATAATTTTTGCGAGGATCTCAAACGTAGTACGGGTAAATTTGATGCACCCTGCTTACAATAACTCTTGTAATACTCCATATTCGATTCTTTAGTCTGTAACCATCTTCAAACAACGAACCATTTTTAGTGGGTTTCTGCTTGGGAAGTCAGATAATTATCAGTTTCAAATAAATATTGTCTTTCTCGTGCTCTATTCATCAATCCCATCGACTAAGCAGTAGTGTTATAGGAGTGTTCCCGATCCCTCTCAATTACACACTACATGATTCCTTCTGATATCATTCTTCTCGATTCCCACTATTCTTATCTAATGACCCTATCTGTGCCCATCACTCCATCGTCTCGCTGGCGCCTCTTTAATGGCCCAGCTAGCCTATATATTGTTCAGCCCTTTCTTATCAAGAGAGGGGAAGACACTTGCATGATAAAGCTGTATCATCATGTGAGTAGCCCTACACAAGTCGTCAGTCACCATCTTCATCTATGACGCTGCCGATCCCCCTCCTTGTGGGAATCAACCGCTAACCCTTGCTCTTCGGCCGGAGAGCCAGTAAGCTATGCAGGTTGTTTCTTGGGTGAACGTCCCGTAATTAGGTTGTCGTATGGGTTACTTTAGGACCAGTCGGGCTAGGATGCATGGACCAGAGAATGAATAAGAATAAGAGTATGTCTCAATCATGATATTATGTTAGCTCTCTCGTCTCTCGCCAATGGGTTGTTGCGATATTTGTAAGCATCCGTAGGACGTAGCCCCCGTAACCCCTTCTCAGAATCATCGTAATACGACGCCTATTGCAGTAGTTTCGATTGTTTCGATGCTCAAAAGGTGAGTCTGAAAACTACCAATTACGCTGAAAAGTTGGAGCAGTTCTTCTAAGATTCAAGGTTTTCTTTGGTATCGATGAGTGCCTTACGTATTTTCGACATCTGCCAAACTTATTCAATCTCATTTCTGCTCATCGTTACTATACTACTCGCTGGATTTGTATACGCAAAACTGCTATTCTACCCACCACACTCGAGAAACTATACTTTCAAACTTATTGTATTCAATGGAATTTCAGTAAGTTTAAACAATATACTCGAGCTAAAGATAACGTGCTTACAGGAGCTATTTTCTTGCCTCGCTTATCTGATTGTATACCAGCTTACATCGTTCTCATACATGTACAACTTCTACGCGGCTCTCAAGAAATATAACGTATATAGTACCGCAGGTTCTTTTTGTGTATGCAACAAGAACAAAACTTTTCTTTAAGCTGCATTTCATGCCCTATTAGAAGGAATGGCTCTCAGCTCATCCTTGTTTATTGCATTAAATCGCTTCAAAGCTTTCAAAACAACTACTACTGAATCGGTATCTGATCTTGCCTTGTTCCATCGGATAATTAAAGCTTTTTTAGAACTTCAAACTATTTTTCTACGCGTCTCTACTATTTTCACCACTCTTCCCAATAACAAAAATCGTTGATCTATTTACATTCGCGCCCCTTGTACTTGAAGAGTTCGATTTTGGGTACGGTCCAGTCTTGATTCAGATAACTGTATTCAATAATAATGTAAGTGCTTTGTGAAAAAACGTCTCATAAATCTTTTAACAGATACTGTATATCATCTACAACGTTCAAATTGCTATAATCAGTTGCGTCACGTTATTCATCAATGGACTAATTGCGTCAAATCTCATCCGGGAAAGTAAAATGTTGGAACTTCCGGAATATCGAAGGTAGAAAGATTTGTAATATAACACACTTTAAAGTAACTATCAGAAATAAAGCGGAACAAGGGCTCATGATAACAAGCATTGTTTCATACATATTCTATACGCTTTATCTCATCAATACCGTAAGCTTTTAAATATCAGAGTAGTTCCAATTACTCTTTAGGTATTGGCCGATTATCTTCAAGTTGGTTTCTGCGCCTATTCGCGTTATCTTTTTCTCGGAGTCGCATCAACAACTCCCTTTTGGTGAGATTACAGGTTTGGATTGGACTGACTGAACTGGTTGCAGGTGTCTAATTATCTTCGCTCCTACTATCAGACGTTCAGCTTTCCACTGGAGAATTGAGAAAAGCCTCACTACTGTTCATAGTCTGGCTAATTGAAAGATCTTATAAAACACAGTATTTCATCAACGTGGATCGCAGTATTTTGTAGGGAATAATGAATTGTAAACGATTAAAGCTTCCGAAGTACATCTTCGAAAATTGTGACCACTGATTTTCTCTTTAAAGTGTGTTGCGACATCGTGAAATGCTGGTTTTTATCTGCACATGTTCTTCATTAGATAGAGAATGTGGAAAAAAGAGTATAGTGGCTATTTCACCAGAACTTGTCAACTTCTCCCCTCGCCTTTGGTTCCATGTTCATAACTTGCATATCATACCTTGAAAAAAAATTGATGTACATTTCATAAATCGGTTTTCTTCTATACCAACCATTGCTTTACATGTTGCCCTGCTTTGATATATTCTTCGGGAACTTCGAATACAACCTTTCTCTTGCACCACTGAAATTATGGTCTTTTCAATGACATAGTTGAAAGTGGGATACTGATAATTACAACCTTGGGAATCATTTTCGATTAGCTAGAATGTTTGTTTTGAATACTTACACTTCCGTTATTGAAAAATCCCTTATTTTTACAATGGTGATAGAACTTGATTAGTGGTTTGATCGTGAAGAATTCGTTTTCCGTTCCAAAGATCTGAAATAGGTTGAGCAATTTTGAAAGGAACGTTGTTTACCTCAAAATATCCGTTACTGTCAGTGCGATTAGTTGCCATAAGGTCATCCGGATCTGGCCCTTCAATATGTGGCAAAATTTGGAGAATCGTTTTTGGGAATATTACGAATAGTTGCGAAAAATGTGTTCTATTTCACGCTTTCAATGTTCCATTTCACTCACAGATGTCAGACTCCCATAACTTTACTTCGGCATCAGCCAGGGGCTCTTTGCCACACATTAGCGTCCCTCTCACACCAACAGTCTGGTCAGTAGCGAAGGCGGGAGGCAAAGTGAGAAAAAGAACTATCAGAATTCTCATCTGAACAACATCATCAATAATTTGTTGAAAAACTAACAACCAACGAGAAGCAAAAAAAGAAAGCGATAAGAGAAAACGGAAAAATTTAAGCGAGCTCCAACGCGGAAAAGTTATGATTCAGTGATTGCTTTGTTAGCACGGAAAAGGAAAACCTAAGCAAAAATGAAGCATGACTCAATACTTGAGAAGAAGAAGCGAAGGAAGGCGGATGCTAATAAATAAACACCTGGATTCTTGAAATATTTTTGGCACTTCTGGAGTTTCCCGGAAATAAATGGTTAACCGATTCTATAATTTCGAATGTCCTACACAGGGTTGGTGGCCGGGGTTGGATGCTTGCTAGACACTCATCCCCTCAGAGCATATGCTCGGAGGGGAGTGCAAGGTTTTTGATTATGTCTCACGTGTTCCTCATTAATCGTTTTCTGACTGTAGGTCACCGTAGCTCGGTTCTTCTCTACTTCTATGGAAGCATGCCTAAACTCCATCCACCCCGATTCGAAATATATATTCAAGAATAAATTAACCATCCTTCCGGAGATTAGCTTTTTAGAGAAGTACCGCTAGTTGAGTTTGAAAAACGCAATTGGAAGCCCCGTCATCCTTTATAAAGTTCTTTACATTAATGTTTGTGAGAATATGCAGTCTTTCTTCCGAAGATGTTTCAATCGTATTCGTTGTGTACACCAATCTTTTCAGGACTGAACTCCGAAATTGCTTCACATCGCTTTTTCTGACAAGCAACAATCAGAAAATCGGAGCAACTTCCGATATCCAATTGGTGAAAAACTATATTTTTTAGTATTTAGTGTGTATTTGATTATGTGTCACGTGTTCCTCGTTAATCGTTTTCTTACACTCTCACAATAATTCAGAGTTCAACAAATAATTTGTAGACTGCAGATAAATGCTGATAACGATAACGAATAGGTTTACAAACGAAGAAAGTGATTCCCAACAAGGAGCACAAGCGATGTTCACCAATTCAACAATCAAAGGGAACTTTTTGCACGCATGCTTTACTTTCTTCTTCTTCACTATTTTGCAAAATATGTTTCTCGTTTCCTTCATATTCATGCAGACGACGTTTCATTATTCGCGTAGTTTTGCACGATACAAGCGATGGAATATGGACAGAGAGAAGTTTATCTATTTTTTAGATAAGCATAACAAGTGACAGATGGCTATTTTTCACCTTTTCACTGATTCGATCCTTGAATGGGTTGTAGAACCCTGCAGCCTCTAGTTCATCCTGTAATTATTCAGTTTTTTTTTAAATTTTTAACATCTTGAACCGTGCGTCAATCGTGCAACATCTCATTTTTGAGTAACTCGCGCTCTTCTTTCCAATGATTTGAACATATGCGAAGTGTGAGAGTGAGAAGGATAATAATTGACATAAATTGACAACAAACTTTGCTCAGCTATAATCCCTCCGTTTGGATAGATGCGGTGAAGACATTGTTTGTCGAATTGAACTTCTGAAAAACATGAGTTGAAACAAAACTTGATTGAAAAGCAAACTGAACGCTTTGCGATGAATTGCAAACCATCACACGCGGTAAATTGGAAATCAAATAAATTTACACCCGATAAGTCTTTCAATCACTCACAGTTCCTTCAACAGCAGCGTTCCATCTTGATCATTCTTCACAATCTATCGATAATCTTTCCAGATGGTTTAGACATCTGACATGATTTGATAAAATGATTACGAGACATCGCATTGCAAATTAGAGGCAACAGAACGGCAGTGAATTGATGACAAATTCGGATTATCTAAAAGAATAAGCGCCTCGGTGATTCGAACGGTAGTTAAACGAACAACATTTGATCAGAAATGATGTGAAAATAGCAGTTGCTAACTAAGAACACTATAGTAATCCGCGTTGAACTAGAAATTGCGAGAGCATCCACTCCCAGGTTGAATGAGCGCATAGCAAACAAAGGGAAGAAGGAAAGAGTCCCTCGAGGAGAGAGAACGCATCCGGTTAGACGAGCTAGAGTGTGAGCGATTGTAATAGACAGCAGAGCCGCGCGGAGGAAGAAAGTGAGAGGCGATGGACGAGAGATAAGGAATGATGAGGAATTTGGGCGGAATTGGAGTGAGTTGAGGGGAAAGTGAAGAGAAGATCGCGTGACCTACTTATTGTTCTCTTCCGTGATAAATTGCTCAAAACTGTGATTGTGCGAAGTAGATTACTTCACTTCGTTCCTCCGTTGTGAGTGTATTCGAAGTGTTCCTCACTACATCCTGTACACTGTCCAGTACACAACACAGTTCTGCTCAGTGGCAAGTTCATCGAATACGCAACGGAATAAAGTGAAAGAAATACAATAAGAACGTGTCTTGTCTAAAATGGTCATTATCTGCCCTCGTTGTAATATTCGTCTTCCATTCTTCAATGTAATTGAACTGCCGTTCGAATATGAATTACTCTTCTTCCATTCGATATCAACACTTCATTAACACTCGGCTCCAATCAGGTAGTTTCTGTTGGCATACGATTCTGAAAAGCTTCAAATTAGAGCAGAAAATAATTAATTTTATTGAAACATAACTCAAGATCACTCACTTTTCCTTCAAATTCGGTAGTTCACTTCTGCATTCTTGAATCTTCGATAGTACAAGTGAGATGATGTATGCATCTGAAACCAAACGATGTAAAAAAAAACGGGCGATAACACACGAGTTGTAGCATAAGTATATCTAATATACGGTCTAACAAGTAATGTCACGCTTAGAGAACGTTACAGCTGTGTGTACTAGCAAGCATCAACGTTTAGAAATGGGAGTGAGGCGGAATCATGGGAAAGAATGACGATTGTCTCAACGAACAGAGAACAAGATCGGTTGAGCGGAGCAAACACAAAGGGGAAGGGAAAGAGCGGCTTAGGGAGAGGCGCATCGGTCAAACGATGAGGGACTATGCAAGAATGAGATACAGAAGAGAGGAGCGGAGGAAGAAAGTGAGAGGAGGATGGACTAGTGATAAGAGAGGAGGAGGAATTTGTGCGGAATTGGATTGATTTGAGGGGGAGTGAAGAGAAGAGAATATCACGTGACTGTTACATCTTGTGATAAATTGTTCAAAACTGAGATTGTGCTGAGTTGATCACTTTACTTCCTTCGTTCTGAGTGTATTTGAAGTGTGCCACACTACATCCTGTACACTGTCCAGTACACAACACAGTTCTGCTGAGTGGCACAGTTTATCGGAGATGCATAGTGAGAGAAATACAATAAAAAAATTGTCTTGACGAATAAGGTCATCATCTGCCCTCGTTGTATTACTCGTCTTCCACTCTTCAATGGCATTGAACGGCCGTTCGAAAAAGAATTTGCTTTTCTTGTTCGATATCAACACTTCTTTAACACTCGGCTCCAATCAGGTGGTTTCTGTTGGCGTTCGATTCTGAAAAGGTTCAAATTAGAGCAGAAAAAAATGTACTGCATTATTGAAGACTCTGCATTATTGAAGATCACTCACTTTTCCTTCAAATTCGGCAATTCACTTCGGCATTCTTGAATCTACCGTAGAGTGAGTGAGATGGTGTATGCATCTGGAACAAAACAATGAGTAAAATGCACGAAACAAGGTTGATAATACGCGAGTTGTAGCACAAGAAACGGAGTCACGCTTTGAAAACATTCTAGCAAGCATCAACGTATAGAAATGGGAGTGAGGCGGTATCATGGGGAAGAAAGGCGAGTATCTCTACAAACAGAGCACACGATCGATTGAGCGGAGCAACCATTCTGGGAGAAGGAAAGCGCGGCTCAGGGAGAGGCGCCGTTGGTCAGACGATAAGAGACTATGCGAGAATGAGAGAAGCAGAGGCGGGCGGAGGGAGAGAGTGACAGGGGAGGGGAGGATGGACTAGAGATAAGGGAGGAGGAAGAGAGTTCGAGCGATAAGAGCATTGGGCGAGGCAGCATTTCAATTGGAAAGAAAGTGAAAGTGGCTAAGCCACGTCTTCCTTTGTTTGCCTCGTTGCTATGCTGGTGTTTCACAAGGTGTTTCTTTCACATCATATGTATATTCTTTCACGCAACATGACTTCAAGTACACAATCGATGGCTGAGCTCCGCTCAGAGGCACAGTTTATCACACATGCACCGGAGTACACAGAAACACAACAAAGCACATGCGGTTTGCGCTTGTCCTTTCCAATTGGTACCGGCACAGAGTGCTCTGAGGCTTTTGGCAGGTGCGCCGTCCTGATATGAGCATGATTACTACATTAAATCCACTGTTATTTTTGGGAAGTCCCAATAAAAAGAACAGAAGGAGAAAAGTCATATCAAACTCACTGTATGTTCATAGAATGCGGCCCCATGCAAAATTCCGTTTCGCAATATCGTCCAATAGAGCAATGATCTCTTCAGGGTGATCTGCAGAAGTCGAAAATCATAAGGAGTCAAAAACATCCAACTGTGGAAGATCTTACAAAACCGGTTCTAATGAATGACACTCTCACTTTTAGATCGGCGAGGCAATATTTTTGGCACTTCATGTTATTAT
>LS489892.1:4337-154064 GCA_900490845.1 Pristionchus japonicus
CCCTGTCCCTACCCTCTTCCCTCCTCTGCTCACATGTGCCCTGTCCCTACCCTCTTCCCTCCTCTGCTCACATGTGCCCTGTCCCTACCCTCTTCCCTCCTCTGCTCACATGTGCCCTGTCCCTACCCTCTTCCTGACACTTGTATGTTCAAAGATCAGGCACCGGGAAATAGTTCGCGATCCGGATCTTATCATTCCTGTTATCAATCGGCATGCGAGTGATACGGTCGGAACTTACAACTGGTCGGAAAAAACAGGCACGATCACTTCGGAGGATGACGAGAGTAGGGAATGAGTGTGCAGATTCGAGGTGGATAGAGAAAAATATAAAAGGGGGATTAGAGTTTCATTGAGCGTTCTCGGAACAGTAAAGTTGACCAGCTCTAATTGTGAATGAGATCATGAATAACATCGCCTTTGAAGTCGAGTTTTCAGTTGATGCGGAGATTGTTTTCAAACCAAACAAAGTTTCCCGAATATTGACTGATTCCGGCACATTGTGTTTATGAAACATAAAGAATGAATCATAGACCGAAGAAAACGCGTTGTACAAACACGAAACGAACGAAAGCTACGTTTATTTACAGTATCACATGCGAGAAATCGTGTAAGAATCATCAAGTGTACTTGCTGGATGGCCGGGATGCACTCTTCAGCGCATCAGATCACGAGCCGGCTGCATGATCTGAGATGGAATACACATTGAACAATGAAACGAGCGAAAGGTATCATCGTTTGCAGTAAGAGTCATTGAAAATACTCTTGAGCTTTTTCCATTTCGACACTTCAGCGCACCAGATCACGAACCCGCTGCATGATCTGAGATTGAGACTCATTGACATTCTGTTTGGAACCGTAGGTTGAGAACCACTTGCATATTCCGTCGAATACATAACTCTTGTCTCTCGCCCTCATTAGCTTCTCATCCGACGGTTCTCATCCGACCTAGTTCCTTTTTTTCTCTGCTTTTGCATTTGCAATTCAGAACGCGATGCTGACACCTAACCGTTTAGAATTTGTCAAACTGTTAAACAATAACCTCGGGAACTAGATCGGATGAGAACCGTCGGATGAGAACTTAATGAGGTCGAGAGACAAGAGTTAAGTAATAGACGGAATATGCAAGTGGTTCTCATCCAGTCGGTTCTCTTCCAACCTAGTGCCTAACCTCGACGCGTTCTCTTCTTGACCTCTTCGTGACGTCCGGGTACGCTCCAGTCTCCATGGTGTCTGAATTGTCTGCTTCCTCATTTCAATTCGGCTTCGCCCGCCAACTTTTCATGGCTAAGATACATAAGATAAGTTAACGAAAGAATCTACTTCCATTTCATTCAGACATAATTAATTTCGACTAATCGAAACTCGAAAAGAGAGATATGTTTAGACTAGTCGATTCGAAATTTGTTGACTAGTCGTTTGTTTTCGACACTCTAGTCGGCGCCTGAAGGCAAGAAGTGCCATATATTGATAAATATACCCCATATATTGATAAATATGAGGTCTCGAAGAGCGCAGCCAGTGATCACATAGGCGACGCAGCGGATCTGGAATGGTGGTATGTCTACCTTTCTGAAGGATCAAAATCCCGCCCTTGGTATGTAATTTTGAACAGGATTGGTGAAAATGGCTTTGATCAAGTCGATTGTAATTCCCCGTGCGGGAGTGACATTCAACTGGTGAAGTTTTTGACTGGTTCTTGAATGGCACATTATATGCCTATGGAAGATAAATCAGGAATTATCATATAAGACGCTCACTGCTGTGAAGAGGATGATGATCATGAGGTGTTGAGCTGCCTCCTGAACAAGTCAATTAATTAAGAGATTGATCGTGTATTCTGGAAAGACACACCACCGACCTTCGATGATCTCTTTTTGACCCACGTTCTCACTAGAATTCGATAAACGAGTCGCGGTCTCTTCATTTCCTATGCTCTCTCATCGGTCAGAGAGACGAGAGAGTGTGTGAAATGAGGAGACGGCGACACTTTTATCGAACTCCAATACTCACCGGATCACTCTTCGGGCGGTTCATGAGCTTGAAGATGAAGTAGTAGCTCGTCCACGCGATCCATCCGAGAAACCAGCACACGTAGAGGTCGTTGACGAGCGAGAGAATGGTTAAGATGACGACCAGCACGTAGAATGCGCACCGAAGCTGTTATATTGTAGTTGTTTTGACGCGTTGGCACTCGTTTACCGAGCCCTTGAGGTACACGAAACACTTTTGTGCCCTTCTATAACTTAAGTTATGGGTGCACTCTACTTATTCTTGAAGAGAGCTTGTCTAACGTAGGTTGGATTGGATGGCACTCTCCCGGTCAACTCCACATTTGTAGCGAAAGCTCACCGGTGCCCATTGGCAGTACTCTTCAAGCGGGGACCAGTCGAGACGCACGGCATAGCAAGCGCCGAAGAGAAGGATGAGGTTGAGGATGACGTCAGCGAGATCAGTCAATCGGGAGCCGAAGCTTCTGTTTCCCTGAATAAAGTACTCGATGTTTCCTTGATCATTGTTGAATTCAGAATGAGACAAGTAAAACAGTGATACTCCTCACTTTAGACTTCGGCTCCTTAGGCTCGACTCCTCTTCTTATCGTTACGACAAGTCCATCGGGGAAATTAGCTATCTCCTGTAATGAGTGATAAATTAGGACTAATTAACAGTAACAGTAAAAAATAAAATAGACCAAAAATTTTACAAAAATCCTCTCACTTCGATAGGCAATTCGACGGACGACCGCAAGCCGAGGAGCAAATCCATCGGAATGAAGAGGGATTGGATGAAAATGAATTGGGAGAAACTTGCAAAGAAGGAAGGCGAATAGGAAACTGCTCAGTGCAAAAACCATTTAGTTGCATTATTCAAATAATTTTTTACGAGAACACGCATCATTTTGGGGAAGTATGATATAAAAAATTATTTTGAACTCTGTGATGTGATGCTTACGTTGTGTTTACGTCACCCATTCACTTTCCGACAGTGCCATCGTCTGGTATTCCTCGCCCTCGTCGTCTGCACACTCGTGGTGCGCGCGCATCTTGAGCTGATAGGCTTTGCGTCACTGACAAGGATCGGCAGTTCGACTCTCTTCATCACCACCACACTCTCGCTTTCTCTCATCAACCAGATTGGATAGACCTTTTGTAGTGCTAGAGGGAGAGCGATTGTCTGACTCTCCTCATTTCACATACTATCTCGCTCTGCCTCACCGACGATAGAGCACGCGAAACGATGAGAGTCGCGCTATTGTGCTCGGGGAGAGTTATTGGAGGGAGTAAGTGGATTAGGAGCAGCCAGCGCGAGCGCGAGGAGATCACCCTCCTCATTTCACATGCTCTCTCGCATCTCTGATCATTGATGACGCGAGAGGAGCGAGGAGAGAATGTAGAGAAGAGAGTAGTACTTGAATCGCAGGGAGAAGAGAGAGACACAATGGTTTCCCCACAACCACCGCTGATTCGATTGAACAGTGCTAGTTCGGTGACCCTTCATCTCTTTGTGTTCTACGATCTTTGAGGACGGATCGAGCATTCATCAACAATCAATAGATTTGCGCTTCATTTATTTACATTCTCGAACCGCTTAGAGTTCTAGTACTTTTCAATAGCCACTGAGCCACCCGCTGACGCTGACTCACCACTTTCCAGTGTTTTGCTGACCACTCATCCCAGCAAACAGCGCGCCTCCATCCTATTTATGCCTATTTCTCGCCTACTGTTCACACTGACTGCTGTCGTGAGAGCTACTGAAACACCCCGACTAGTCGATTTCGACATTGATTCTGATTAGTTTCCGCCAGAAATCAACCTTAGTGATGTTATCAGGGATAGTTCCGTTCGCGATTTCTACTTACTCGCTTCTCTTTCTCAATTCACTGAGTCTTGTTCTCTAGTTTGGTACTCCAGAAAATGGGGCTCTCTAGCTGATCTGACAGCGAGTGAGAGCGGAAAGCGCTCTTTTGGAGATCCAAGTTTAGGGCATAATATTCATATGCCACTATCAAGATCAGTCGAGTTATTATCGCCGTTCCGTGTTCATCTCAATCTCTATTTACCCTCTCTTCTCCATCCCAACTCACTCTGTAATTATCCTGATCCCTGCGTTCTCCTTATCACTAGCAGATGAGGCAATGCGAGAGATCTTACGAAATGGAGAGAGTGGGCGAAAACTCAACTCACTCGTTCCCCACAGCAGTCGCTCTTCTTATCAATCTCTCATCAAACACGATACTCGCTGAGTGATTCGCTGACTCTCTCGAGTTTACACGCTCTCTAGTTCTATCTGACCGACTACAAAGTTCATTGAATGAAGAGTATCAGAGTAATTGTTCCCAGTCTACCTAACTCTCCCCGGTTTGAGTGCTCTCTCGCTTTATCTGACCACCAAGAGAACCGATTGAATGAAGAGAACCCTTTCCATTGCGCGGTATCGATCTCGAACTTTCACCTTGTTCCATTAAGTTACTCACTCTCATTTCCGAACAACACCCGCGAGAAAGTCGATTGATCAATGCGTGCGCACTGCCGATACTCTTCATCAGCTCTTTCGCTTATTGTAACGTGCGAAAGCTGGTTTATTCGTTATTTCACCTGTCGGTCGCGTTCCCGTGTGCAATTTCCCAGATTGTAACCATGGTGTTTGCGTTTCTCAAGCTCGTTCACATTTCGCGGCTCGTAAAATTCTCAACATTCGTTTTCTGTCAAAGGGTAGAAAGCAAAACCTCTCTACATTTGATATTTAGCCTCCATGGTCCGTGTGAAGTTGTTTCGCATTCATCCATTCGCGTTCCCCGTATCGGGGTCAAAGGCTAGCATCTCTTTCGCTCACTTTTCCCTTTTGCTGCCCGTTTAGCGATCAGAGAGACGGAAGGAAGAGAATACTAGTCTGACCATTCGTCTCGCTGGTCAGACAGCGTGTGAGTAAAGAGAGTGAGAGATGGATTGGGAAAGCGAGAGCCCTGTTCTTTTGAACTATCCGCTTGGATTGAACAACTCTAGTTCATTCCATTCACGTGCGGAGCCTATTTATCCAGCTTACGCAGTCAGAGATTTCGAAGTTATTCGATGTCGTATGAAAAAAGTATCAGCAGTGACTCACCCGCGAATCCTATTCAACTACATTGTCTGGCTTTGCGAAGCTCACTCTGACTCAACGATTTCATATCACATTGCTCTATTCTCCCACTCCTTCACAATTCCACCTGGTCGCTTGCTTTCCATTTTCAAGCCTTTTCTCCGGCCCCGATGGTCTCACTTTTTGGCATTATCTTGCTCAGCCTCTCGCAAACACGTGCTCGTCATCAAAATCCTTCCCAGACCCGATGGTTTTGTTTCGATTAACCGCTTTCATTGTCATTGTCTCGTCTCGGCTACATTTCACACGAACTGTTTCTATTTCACACGTCGCATCTGTTCAACCTAACACTTCTGTTGCATATCATCGTTTCTAGATGGCCTTACTCCGATTAGCCAAATGCCATTCTCCATTCTCTCCACTATCTCCAGCAGCTCCTTTGACTCTGCGCATTTATTAATACTGTCTGTATTTTTACCTTGCATGCCAAGTTTGAATCTCATCTTTTCTTAATTTTTCGCCTCTCAGACCAGATGGTCTTCCGAATAGCCGTTTCCCTTTCCGTTCTCTCCCCTATCACGACGCGTTATTCCTACATTTGCTCCATCTATCACTTCTTTGTAAGGAACTTCGAAGCGTACTCGAAATGTGTTCAAAAGAATTAGCTTTCAGACCGTGATGGTCTTACTCCGATTAGCCTCCACCCTTGCCAATTTCTCCACTATTACGCCGCTTTTTAGGGCTAGATTCCATTGCTTTTCATCCCTGTTGAAGCTTACATGAAAACACTGAAACATATTCCAGACCCTGATGGTCTTGCTCCGAATAGTCTCTCTTGCCATTCTCTCCACTCTCTCCTCGGGTCAGCAGCAGTTCCAGCAAGTGCGGAGGACGGGTTATGATGTGCGTGTTAGTTCTTTCTTTTCTTCTCTATAATACCACGCCTTGACCACACCTTTCCTGTGCAAAACGTCAAAATCCGCACGTTATGTTGACCCTTCAGTCAACGATGAAATAGGCGAGAGCTGTGCGATTCAGGTGTAGAATCCAAATAGCAAGAATAGACTCTCTTCGTTCTCTATACTCTCTCGTAACAGCAAGAGAGTGTGGGAAATGAGGAGAGTAGCTCTTTTTTCGAACTCTAATCAAGAGAAAGCAATATTCAGGAAGCGCTTGCTGTACGGATGCTGCACCTTGCGGCGGCCGCCTACGGTACCAAGCAGGCAGAGTGTATCGCGAAGTGAGGGGTTTTCATAACGCTTCAGTCATTCGTATAGGAAACGGCAGTCAAATGAACCGTTGTATTCATCCTTCATGGTATCTGTAATGTAATGAAGGCGGAATGTATTGCGAAGTGGGTTTTCAACTTTATTCTCGATTCACCACAATTCTATCAGAATCTTAGCAGTAAATCATTTACTGTAAATGCTCTCATTTTCGTCGAAATTGCCACCTCTGAATTGAACGGTTCGTTCAGATCTCTGCCGTAAATTACTGTGATTTACTTGAGAATGGCACAGCTCGCCCATGCGTCGAAAAGCCTATCGCCTTCACCTTCTTTACCGTATTCGTATCATTCCAGCACATTCCCTCAATCCGACGGCCGATTCGTCTTCTCGTCCACGAAAGCGGAGTGTGACATTCTAGATTCGTGAGCTTCTTTGATTAAGTATTTCTTTGATTCCGAGAGTTATGTGAAACTCATTCGGTTCGACCTTGCACGGAACATCAACCAACGAATAGGCATGATAGTGGATGGATCGGATGCTTTCATTTGATCAGCTTTTGCGTGAGCACTACTGTTTCGATGCTCAAAACCAATTTATGGGTAATGATAGTGAGGGTTTATGAAAACACGATTTACAGATCATGTGAATCCTTCATCGTCACCTCAAACAACGTGAAAGAGGCGGTAGTCGTGTTCCGAGGCACGAAAACAAAGGTTTGATCCTAGGCTGACCTCTCATTTTGCCATGCTCTCTCGTCGGTCATAGAAAGCGAGATATTGCGGAAGAGTGAGCTGTTTGCGATTGGAATGATGCCCGTGAAGGCGATATTGATCGCGTGCGGCATTCACATTTTTATGCAGTGTTGTAGTGAGCAAAAATATCTTCGGCATCTCTTTGCATAATCCACTTAGTCGTCATATTTGCTAGCGATCACGGGAACAAATATGGGATGGATTAGGACTGAGTCAGCACGGTCTTTTGATCGATGAAACGGAGCATGCTTCACTTCACATCGAACTATTGTATTCGTATGCGGTCTAGACTATTCGAACCAGGGCCTCGCGAAAAAGCTGTGAAACACAGCCTGCATTAGAAGCGCAGTATCCATAATAAAGAAAAGTGAACAACATCACAAGCAGAAAAGCGAAATACATCACACCGAAATTCACAGGGCCAACTCCTGCTCGAGGGATGGGACTCGTACCACCAGGGAGTGGACTTCTACGGCATGGGAAGGGTGAGTGCTGGTCTTTGATTCTTGATTCACCGGCACACGATCGTGCACGGTAGTAATGGATACCTCCCCAAGCTCTACCGTAACCCGAACCCTGGATCGGAAGCTAGTTAATTTCAGGTCAACAACTACTTCCTGCGCGCGCACAACCACATGTGGCCGTCGGTGTTGGAGTTCCTGGCCAAGCAGGAGTATCAAGTAGGCAAAATTCATGCTCTATCTAGTTGAAAGGTTTTCGTATATGAAGCTATATCTCATAAATATTGATTTATGTGCGATTTCACACTGCGTTTACCTGTCGAATCGAATCATCGAACAATTCCAGCAACACCGCCTCATCTTCACCGGCCACTCGCTGGGAGGAGCACTTGCTTCCCTGGCCGCGGCGAGAGTCGTCAAAATGGGTAGGTTGCACAACACATTGCATAGATTTGCTTGAAAGCTTCAACGAGCCGTTGAGACACTCGCCTCATTCACTGTTGGTCGAACACTTCTGGATAAATATGGGGTACTAGGTCGGATGAGAACCATTTGCATATTCCGTCTATAATTATACCTTTCGTCTCACCTTCATTAGGTTCTCATCCAGTCGGTTCTTGTCAGACGGTTCTCATCCTACCTTGTTCCTAACTATGCTCGTGCAGGTCTCCGTCCCGCCTCCGCCGTGCAACTCTACACGTTCGGTCAACCGCGCACCGGATCATTCGCGTACGCCAGGAACTTTGACGCATTGGGCATTCCGAGGTCGATTTCTTTTCCTCTTTAACTGAAAACTTTGCAAAATATTAGCTACTTGTTTTTCCTTTGTTTTTTGCTTCAGCCTTTCCAAAAACGGAAACTTGTGGATCAACATAAAGCACGCAATTGAGTATTCCTTCAGCACCGCATCATCTACGGCATAATACCATACTGAATAGTGGCATAATGTCTAGTACCAATAGTGCTACTGGCATTGAAACCAAAAATAGAGTTCTTTTCTCTACAGCTACCGCATCATCTACGGCGCCGACATCGTGCCGCATCAACCGCCCTGCAAGAAGGATCCAAGGATGCCGGCCAACGATGATGGGAGCAGGTTGGAATGGTTTTCACTGAAAAAATACACTAGAGTGTCTACAAGTGAAGGGGTACTAGTGTGTAGGCCTACGAATGATGATGGGAGCAGGTTAGTAGAGACATTTACTGTAACTCCCTGCAAGAAGGATCCAAGGATGCCGGCCAATGATGATGGGAGCAGGTTAGTAGAGACATTTACTGTAACTCCCTGCAAGAAGGATCCAAGGATGCCGGCCAATGATGATGGGAGCAGGTTAGTAGAGACATTTACTGTAACTCCCTGCAAGAAGGATCCAAGGATGCCGGCCAATGATGATGGGAGCAGGTAGATTGATCACTTCTATCGCTTTGTCGCGAACATTCTCGATGCATTAGAGTAGAACGTCTACTAGTGAAGGGGTCTACTAGTCTACTAGTGTGCATGCCTGCGAACGATGATGGGAGCAGGTTAGAAGAGACTTTTACTGTAACTCCCTGCAAGAAGGACCCCCGGATGCCGGCCAATGATGATGGGAGCAGGTCAGAGCATTGTTGTCTAAAACATGCAATTCTGTATTTCCTTCGTTCTATGTGTTATGGGAGTGATAAAGTGAACATTGCAGAGCCTGCCTAGCATCGGATGACGATGAAGCATATCATCACGGCACGGAGATTTGGTTCGTTTACAAAATGAAGGCCAACTTTATTGAAAAAGGAGTTTGAGTTGACTAACTTTGTGCGATTTTCTTCAACGATGTTTATCGTAAAGTGAATAAAATTTACATTAACAAATACAACAAGTGATCATTCAGGTACCCACAAACGATGACTCCCGGTTCGCTCTACCTGGAGTGCCTCGGCGCGCCGAAGAATGAAGACTTCAGCTGCAGTGACACGCTCACGTTCCAGGTGCGAACATTGTGTGAATCTATAAAAATCAACCGTTTAATTATAATCTAATTAGTCTAATTATTCTAATTTTGTTAATTATAATCTACCAATGCTTTTTTCAATCAATATTTCCTTGCTCCTTCTTCTTGGTAAATATCTGTGTGCAAAACGTGAAAAGTTATTTACTCGGTGTGACACCAGTGCCAAAATGATAAAAATAGCAAAAATTACCGCACGCCATACACCAGCGGCGCGTGCAATTCAAACTCGAATTTATTTACAGTATTTTGAGTGAACCTGATCAAACAAGTTCGATCGTGGTAAGAGTTTGTGAGCAGCGCAAACTGATTTATTTTTATTTTTGCATCTATTTTCCATAAATCCGTTGTAGTTAGAACTAATCAGTGGATCGAAACTAATTTATTCATTACACCCAATGAATTGTTTGAATCACCGCTAGGAAGACCGGCTTTTGCTAATTACGTTGTAACCGGGACCGGGTTTTGGGAGTGCGAGCGAGAGTGACAGACAACCAGGGTACACGCTGGACGGATTAGGGGGCTGTGTCACAGTGATTTATTATTTTTTAATTTTTTAATTATTATTTTTTTACTATAAAATAAACATTTCAGACAAACAATATGGACGCGTACGTTTGGGACCACCGGCACTACTTCAATCTCTATGTGAGTTCAGATGCTGAGAGATCAAAGATCATCTATGCTTTCGCGCCTTGAATCGCTTGCATAAAGTCAAGTGCATACTTTCATGTGTTGATCCCACTGCATGCCTATCATGTACAATAGTGGAGCATCTTCCAATTATTCCCTAAATGAATGAGGGTGAAATAGTGTTGATATTTTATCAGGTCACCGGCTACGGCAAGTCCGGCTGCACGAACACCACTGTCGGAAGTGCCCCGCCCAAGAAGAGTCGCCTGTCGAAAGTGATCAGCTCAGTGTCCAATTTCTTTGGCAAATTCGGATAAATTATTGATTTTTTTGAATTTTTGACTCTTGTTTTTGGACCCTTGCAGGGTGATTCTGTTGTGCGTTTTTTTCTGTGTTTTCGCGCTTATTTGCATTACTTAAATGCATGTAAAGCACGTTTATGAATCAATCTCGAATTCGCCAAGATCGTTTTCGTTCTCCTCATCGAGGGGCAGTCCTCGTTTGACCTTTTCAGTCTTAATGAAGTTCTCCTCGAATATTTTGGTGATCGTATGGTAGAAGTTGGCTCCAAACGCGGGATTCTTTCGAACGATTTGGCGAATCTGAGAAACGTTGCATAGAAAGAATCAAACGTTTTCTACGAACCTTTTCAAGTCCTCCCTTTTCGTTCTTTGCTGCCGTTTTGATTGCTTGCAGGACATCATATCCGAGTAGCCTGAAATGTGGTCTGTGTTCATCGTTCATCCGTGATTCCAAAAAAACTCTCTAATTTAGTATTTAAAAATGTACGAGACGTGAATAGTTTCTTCAACTCACTCAATGTTCTCATTTTCCTCGTCGATAAAGTCGAGAAGGACTCCAGAGTGCTCGCTGTCGATGAGTTTAACGAGTTCGCCCAGTTGAGAATTTCGAACTGGCAGCTCATTAGTCAGGAGAAGACCGTGCAGAAATCTGAATGCATGAATGTTGTTTGAGGATGATCCGTCGATTGCGCTTCTTTTTCATTTCATGAAAAGTATTTTTTACTGTTAAACCTCATAATGTTTGTTTCTTACTGCTTTACGTTTATTGCTTTACGTTTGCAGCATGTTGCCTTGTTTATCGCTTCAACTGTTCTCACCTCATGGCATTGTCCCTCTTCCTCAGATCTCTGTTGCACAGTAGATATTCCGTGTCACCCTGGAATTGTGCAATGCAAATTTTGTTGAACCGATGAGAAACCTTCAAATAGTATGCTTTCCATAGATCGTCGACCGTTTTATTGACAGCATTTTTCTTGCAAAACGCTCTCGTTCTTCGAGTAAGATAGCTGAATCTCGGTTTCTCGACATGATCAAGCTGGAACAATAGGATACATTTCTTATGTTCCTAGAACATGACAGTTCTGAAACTCGAGTACAATTGTCCAAAAAGAATTGCAAACTAAAACATTAGTTACTGATTCTGTGTAATTTCGCAATTTCTGTGTAATTTCAGTTTGGGCTATGAGATGAGACAATCGATCTTCGGAACTCTAAATTCACCATTTTCGAAAAAAAATGTGTATTGAACGATTACCCTTTTCGAGTAATGAACCGCATACAAGTGAGGGTAAGATTGGTCAACAGAGAAAGTGCTGTTGGCAGGAACAGCTATGACAACTTTCTCAACTGCAATTAAACAAATTAAATTAAATTAACTTTAACATCGAGTCAGGTACCGTCTTTGGGCAGGAAAAACATGTGCTCGGCTCCATTAATTTTGCAGTAGAGAGGAATGGTCCAACGGGTGCTTAATTGGAGAATGTTTAGCGAATCCTACGGATCCTACGAATCCTATGATCGGAGAGTGAAACTCATCAGAGTGTGCTTCAGAGTGTGAGGGAGCGCGTTTCAGTTTGCTCTCACTTTGGTTTCAGTTTTCAAACTCACGTTGAGTCTCTAAGTTCTGCGATGAAATCGGTTCGCAAAAATCGGCGCTGTCGGATCACTATTTGTTCCCTTTCTTCCTCGACTGTTAGGAGAGCGACTCCGGGCTGAAATTATGAGTATTATCAACTTCAAATGCATCAAATCATCGCCTTTTTCACATAAATGTGACTAGTGTGACTTCCATGAAACGTAACCAGCTAACCTGGTACACCCAATCCATCAAGATCTCTCTTGCTTCAGGTTTTTCCTTAGAAAGATAGCCGATCATCATCTCACTGTCACCGTTTCCGAACGAATTATCGATTAGGTATCGCTAAAATGAATCCATAAAGTTGTATAAACTTGTAAATCGTGATTAGATTACGTTGAGAGCTCGGTCGAAACTGTCCGCTCCAATGTAGCGTCTGATCAGACTAAGCAATTGCCCGGCCTGAATAGTCGAGTGAGATTGAAATTTGCATAGAATTGATTACCTTTTGGTAATGAACGTGAAGGTTCACTAAGAAATGGCTATAGAGAAACTGAGATTTAGCATAGCTGAACTTTTGGTGAATGGCCGATTCATGTATGGAAATTCCACTCAGGACATCATACGGTGATTTCTAGATAGAATATTATCAGAAAGTGTGAAAACAGTTCTTAACCGTGGACACTCCCGCGGTTTGAAAGTAGTCCGCGAACCCTTCGTTGATCCAAATTTGCTCCCAAGAGCGTAGCGTGGCCAGGTTTCCGAAATACTGAAATTGGGGCTTTTATCGATATTTTGACTGAATCGAACCGCACCATGTGCACTAGCTCATGCATCCTGTACGTCTCCCCATGTGCGTCGCTACTGGAGACGATGAGACCTGGGCGTTTCGGAATACTTTCATTGTCCCTCCATTTCCCTCCTCCCTCGTCATAGATGCTCCTCTGGAACTAAGTAACACGTACCTGGATTCTCCATCGCTCCGCTAACGAAATCCTGCGCTACCAACCAGTCTGAAATGCATTCTAGTTTTGATAAACCTCCGTAACCGCAGATCTTACCAGTTTTCTCCGGAATGAAGGTGACATTTTGAACAGCTCGAAGGCTTCTCACATCATCTATCGATTTTTTCAGCCCTTCAACTAACACAGCCCTATTCCTGCCGATAGCTCTGATCTGAAGACGGTGTGAAATTTCAGAGAGAGACCGGGAAATCGGCAAGGTACCTTTTGGCCGTTGTGCTCAACTTCTTTATATAGTTGTGCAGTAAGGGCCAGGGCCACGATATAAGTAGGAAGAGGCACTGTAGGCTTGAAGGTGGTTTCACTGAGCCTAAATAACGAGTATGAGGCATTGCATGAACTTAGCAATTTACCCATCACCAAGAACCTTCGTTTCTCCAGCCGTATTCGAGTAGGCAAGGAGTGCAGTAGGGTGGACGACTCGCAAGCCAAATTTCGCCTAAAATAATACGTGAAAGTTCAATAAACAACCCAGGTATCATTTTGGAACATCTAGTTGGTTTCAAGCTTACCGAATTAATTCAGAGACCCATACCTTTTTATCGGGTTCGTCAAAGCTCGGGAACCACCGCCTTGCGCCCGCTGGTTCACAGCTTGTGACAAGCGAGATGGTCGGGAGAGGGCTAGGGGCTCCCGCCTCCGGTTTAGTCCTAATATTTTAGCCCATTTTTCGCTGAATAAAAAGATAAAAGTGCATACCAGTACTCATACAGCCCGACGCCTCGCATCACTGCCGTGCCATTGTAGTAGATCTTTGAATCCATATTCTGTTTCTCGGAAGAAACTTTACTTGACTCACCCTCAACTGTGCGGAATCTGTGGGCTTAATGGTCAGAGGTAATGTGAAGATGACAGTCTCCCTCTCCCGATTATAATCAATCTTCGTTACTTCAATTGTGGATGTAGGGAGAATTAGCTCGGCCTGAATTGAAATGTGAAGAACCCTGTGCTGAAAGGCGTTCAAACCTTCTTGATGCTCAACCCAACAGAGTGCAATTCGATTTTATTCGTTGGTTTAGAAGTATTCAATGCAATCATTACGTACCCTGAAAACTTTTCCATCTTAGAGAAGGAAATTTTTCTTCTCAACTAATATTGTTATATCGCTTATCCATGCTAAATAATCGATTTGAATTGAACTGAACCATTGAAAGTTGATCGCTCTGCCCCTCCGTATCCTCTCACCGAGACATTGAGATTGATATCATACGAAATCGGCCTAATGGAAGGATCAAGGCGCAAATCTTTCCTGAAATCGAAGCAGAATCATTAATTTTGAGGAAAATTAAACCCACTTCAGTTCCTCCTCCACGTTTCGCCATCCCATACCTCGGAGATATGGGGGCAGTCCATCCTCGGAATCGATTGGAACAGACCAAACCTGTTGATACAGAACCAGAAACACCAACCACACGAGCATTGCTATCTTGGCGGTAATAACTTCTGCACATTTTCAAACCTTTTATTCCCAATATCATTCTGAAATTGACATTTCTCAAAAGAAATGTTGGCATGACTAACAATGGCTTCCTTTTCTGAGGGTTACTCATAACGAAATTTCTCTTTCGAAAAACGGAAGTCAGCGGAGGCGTTTGAGAATTGTTAAAATTCTCAAGCGATTTTGGCTGAGCAACATTGAATACCGCAGAATTGATAGAAAGAATATTTATGAATTATGCAAATCAGATAATCAAATGATGAATAATGGCTTGATGACTTGTTTCGGATCAGAGGCCATGGCTCTTTTCTTTTTCTCGGTGCGGATGAAGTCTGATTCGAACAACTTGGTGAGTATCGGGTAGAAATTCGCACCGAACGACGGGTTCTTTCGAACGATTTCACGGATCTTCAAAGTTTATTATTATTATAATGTAATATATTTATTATTATTATAATGTGCGATTAACCTTATCCATTCCTCCCTTCTCGATCATTGCTTCGTTACCGATTATGAACCACTCATGCAGTCCGAGAGCACTGTAAGATAGTAAGTAAGATTTGGGAAAAAAGGAAACGGCGCTACTGCACTTTCCCGGGCAATGATTCCCTCTACAGTTATGAAGATAATCGAAGATGTCCGGGAACGTGCAGAAGTGTCTTGAAGTGATGACTAGGGATGTCAGAATTAAGAGTGACTCTCCTCAGTTCACACCTCTCTAGCCTGCCTGATCGGTTAGAGAGTGTGGAAAATGAGGAGAGTCATTCTTTATTCTGACATCTCTAGTCATGACTCACTCGATATTCGCGTATTCCTTCGCGAGAAAGTCTACCAGAATGCCCGGATGGAGGGTGTGCAGTCGAATCAATAGCTCGAAAACGTCACCATTGCGCACCGCCAGAGTGTTGGACAGCAAAAGATCGTGCAGAAACCTGATTAAAAACAGTAATTTAAAGAGAAATTTTGCGATTGAGACCCTACTTGTCCGCGCTGGCTCTATCTCTCCAAGTGCAGGTGAGATACGAGGCATTTTTCTGAAAAAAAATATTTGAAATGGTGATTCGAAGCGATGGAATAACCTCGATTAGGTAAGTCTCAAAGATCTCTTGATCCGACATGCGAGCATCACAGTTAAATTGCACTACATCGTTCATGAACGATTCCAACATAGTCGTAGAGTTATTAGACTGAATTGGTGTTGACAACTATCGAAAAATGATTCAGAAATCACCGATGTTGTTATTGGCTGAACTCTGCTGGTGTAGTTGACAGCATACAGGAACGGGTACGATTCATCGAGAGAGAAATTGCTGCGCGGGGGAATGTTGATGACGATGTTGGCAACTGAAAATGGTCAGCCAAATTCCGTTTTGTGCAGTTTGTACCGTCTTTCGGCATGATTTCCATGTGCTCTATTCCATTTATCGTGTAGAAAAGAGGGATGGTCCAACGGGTTCTGAATTATGCGAAATGAACCAACAATACTATCAAATCGTACTTGATATCTCTAAGTTCCTCGATAAAATCCGTTTTTAGATATCTTCGCTGCTGAATTACGACTCAAGCCTCTTCCTCTTCCACCGACAAAAGAGCGACCCCGGGCTGAAATTATCGTTTCTGTCTAAATAGGGAACTGTCAATAGCGACGGAAACGAATCCACAAATGGAATATTTGGACATGTAGAGATTGGTGATGCCCCGCTGTGCATTCCTCGTATTAAGAGTTGTATCAAGCAAACCTGATACACCCAGTCGCTCAGAATCTGCCGAGCCTGGACATTTTCTGCCGAAAGATAGTCGATCATCATTGCACTATCGCCGTTTCCGAATGAATTATCGATCAGATAGCGCTGAAACATAATTCCAAGTGTTAAAAACAACCCGAAATTACGTTTAGAGCTCGGTTGAATGCATTCTCTCCAATGAATTGTTTGATGAGACGGATCAGTTGTCCGGCCTGAAAAAAACATTTTTAAACAACAATCAATTTGAAGCTGATTACCTTGTTATAGTGTTGTTCTGTATTGCCCTTGAAATGGAAGTCTAAGAATGGCGATGTTGTGTAAGTGAACTCCTCTTGTAGAGCAGCATCATGACGCGAAACATGGCTGAGAACATCATCTATTGGCGCCTGCAAACAGAATATGGCTACTTTGAAATAATATTTCATTAAACTATGGTTTTCCCGCTCGTCTGGAAGAAATCTGCAAATCCTTCATTGATCCAGATCTGTTCCCACGAGCGAGTAGTGACCAGATTTCCAAAGTACTGAAATGCTTTCTCGACAAAGAGTTTCAATGTCTCCCTGAATAAAATGGGCATGGATGAGTAGGTTATAGGGATGTTTGGAGTGTCCGGAAAAGCTGCAGAACTTCCAACACTTCTCATTCCCCGCTTTACTTCTCATTCAAAGCGGTCGAGAGCTTAAAGTTGAAGAATTCTCCTTACCATATGCGCCAGCTCATGAATCTGAATGTTGGGTTCGTGCGCGAGCGGCGCTGATGTGATCAGGCCTGCAATTCCGAGATAGTAGAGTGCGAAATACGACTCGCCGTCTCTTCATTCTGCACACTCTCTCACTCATCAGAGAAAGAGTGAGGGAAATGAATAGATGGCATTTCGAGCTCCAGTTCAGTTGGTGACCTGGATTTTCCATCGCTCCCATCATTCCATCTTCTACCACAAGCCAGTCTGAAACCGACATTTAAAAAAAATTAATCGATGATTGAACGGAAATCGTTCCACGATGAGAATTACCTGTCTTCGTTGGAAAGAAAGGAATGCCCTCGAAAGCTGGCTGACTTCTGATCTGGTCCAGTGAGTGAGTGAGTTCGACGAGCAGTTGAGTGTTGAGTGTTCCTTCCGATGGCTCGGACCTAAAGAGTCCCAAGTGATAAGCCGTGATAAGCCCCCGTTCACCATCTGACAACAAAAAGAAATCTTCTACAATGATGGAAATCGCCGAGCTACCTCTACTACCTACATCAGTCCCTATATCTGACTTGATGTCCTTTGTGCACCGCCTCGGCAACAGGTTGATCGGTAAGAGCGAAGGCTAGAGCGTAGGTTGGGAGTGGCTCAGTCCATTCGAAGAAGGTTTGTCTTGAACGTTATTTAAATATACATACACGAAATGGAATATCAGAAGGTTGAGCGATTAAATGACGCTTTGCACAATACAACAGCAACAAACCCTGGGTTCCACTTGTTCGTTTCTCCCATAATGTTCGAATAAGCTGTAAGCTGGTGCGGGTAGAAAACTCTCAAGCGAAATTTTGCCTGCAACTTGTTTGCGAAATTGGTGTTGAAATTTTTAAACATCGTTAAGGTTGACATGGTTAAATAATCGCTAAAATAATCAGAGATACTACAGACGCGAGTTTTACGGACTGGCCTTCATATCAGGTTGGTCGAAGCTGGGGAACCATCGGCGTGCGCCTGTTGGCTCGCAGTTAGTCGCTACAGAGATGGTAGGAAGTTTCGAGGTGGACTGGTCTTCTCGATCAGTCCTGAAAGAATCGATGCTCGAGTTGAATTTCAAATTGACATGCGTGAAATGGGTCTCTTTCCCTCGAGTTACCGATAACGCATTCAAATTTAGGGATGCGCGATACCTGTTTGACTCGCGCTAATTGCATAGATGCAGCATAGTGACTCACCAGTACTCGAACAGCCCGTAGCCTCGCATAGCCGCCTCTCCGGTGTAGAAAACCTGACAAGGACCGGATATCGTTTATATCACGCGTTTCACGGTAGAATCGCAAAGTTTCTAGTGATCCCTTGCACATCAACGATGTGACCCCACCATCTCTCATCGATTTTCGATAGCCCCTGTATAGGGGACCTTTGAACCAGAGTATTGGAGGTGGTAGATCAAAGACCGCTCCAGGAGGCCACGCCAAAGTTGGACTTTGAGGCGCCGTTTTTCGCGAATATCTCTCCTGAAAATGGAGCTAGAAACTCGCCCAAGAGCTTAAAATGTGCGTATTGAGCTGCTCTTCAAGATAGAACTGGTTGAAAATCAGTTCCATTATTTGCAAGGCAGATATGGGTGAACTAATCACTCGAAACAGAAACACATTTGGAAACAGGCTAGACCGATCGGGCTCGATGAGAGGAATTCAATGGTATGCTGTTATCCATATCTAAAGTGTGGCTAAAATACTCGTTTCCTCGAAAAACTAGATTTGACAGATTCAACCGGAGGGAGCAGTGTGTACGAGCCAGAGGGTAGGGAAGGGCAGGCGAGAGAGCATGGGATTGTGAGAGAGCGCAGAGGGAGAGGATGGGAAGAGGTCACAGGAGAGGAGGGAAACGCATTGCTCCTCAGCAGAAAGTAGTTTTTTTAGGAAAAGAGTATTTTAGCCACAATTTAGATATGGATAACAGCATACCATTGAATTCCTCTCATCGAGCCCGATCGATCTAGCCTGTTTCCAAATGTGTTTCTGTTTCGAGTGATTAGTTCACCCATATCTGCCTTGCAAATAATGGAACTGATTTTCAACCAGTACTATCTTGAAGAGCAGCTCAATACGCACATTTTAAGCTCTTGGGCGAGTTTCTAGCACCATTTTCAGGAGAGATATTCGTTAAAAACGGCGCCTCAAAGACCAACTTTGAGGTGGCCTCCTGGAGCGGTCTTTGATCTGCCACCTCCAATACTCTGGCTCAAAGATCCCCTATACAGGGGCTATCAAAAATCGATGAAAGATAGTGGGGTCACATCGTTGATGTGCAAAGCGGTATGCGATTCTACCCTGAAACGCGTGATATATCGATATCGGATATCGCAAACTGAAACAAGCTCCTGCACATTCTGAGTTATTGCAATAATACTCCGTAGTCAATTTAGCCCTTTACATGCAAAAAAACGATTAGTCATCACGATAAATTCTTCTTCGGTTAGTACTCCCTTGTCGGAGCCCTACGGGCATAGATCGGAGCGTGAAGCGTATGGTACAGGAGCGCGTTTAAGTTTGCGTTTCAGTTGGCAATATCTGCGCAACGAACTCTCAAGAAGGTACGCGATTTCGGATACAGTGTCTGAGGCAGGAGGAAAATAACAGTCTCCCTTTCTCGGTTGTATTCGAACTTGGTTATGTTGATATCCAGATCATCGATCCAAATTTCAGCCTGAAACATATCTCGGCAAGCATGAACAAAGGAAATCTATCGTGCCTTTGTGATATTGAGCCCTACTGCATGTAATTCGATTGTGTTTCGAGGAGTAGCAACCCGTATGCCGATTCCAACATAGCCTGTGATCATTATGTTGCAAAGAGAAAGCCTGAACACGAACCAGTGAACGTTGTTCGTTCAGCTCCATTGTAGCCTCGGACGTTCACATCTATTTCAATTGAATAGACATCCGGGCGAACGGACGGGTCGAGTCGCAAATCTTTCCTGTATACATTTGATTTTTAGAGAAACGGAGCTGGCAATTTCATTGGGTTTCACGATGATTTGGCGCTTTAATACTTCTCCCCAACCCAGCGTTAGGCAACCTCATTTCAGAAATGAGTGAAACTCAACAAATCTTCCGGGAAAGTAGAGAAGAAAATTCAGTTGAAACTCACTTCAACTCCCGCTCCACATTCCTCCAACCAATCCCTCGTAGGTAGGGGAGGAGATCATCCTCGTTCTCATAGGTAGGATACGATTGAACCTGCTGGCACAGCACCAGAAACACCAACCACACAATCGTTCCCATGTTGGTAATGATTAATTGTCAATTCGGGAAGCTTTTATGAGGCGAATCACTGAGAAATAAATGAAATTCAGGAGATGCTGTCATCTCTCTGTGAGTAATCGTCATGGGTTTCCCTTTTTAGGTGGGTTAATCATAAGTTGTATCATCATATTCTTCTTCTTCTTTCTATGCATTTCGAGGAATTCAAGGAAATGAATAGCGAAACACGAGCAGACCTATTTCGATACTTTGAATGATCTGGACTAGAATCCAAGGTCCTGCTGATACGTTCAAATCAACGACTGCCCTATGAACAGAAGCCACTGAAGCACTGAAGTTTCACTGAATTCCACTGAAGCAGATCGTAATTCAACGCAATGAGTTCGTTTCTGGGACACATGTTCTCTCGCGTTCTCTCACCGGCGAGAGATCATTGCGAATTGAGAGACCGGGAGATGTTTTCACACATCAGGTTCGTATATCATCAGCTCTGTTCATAATTAGGAGCAGAGACCTGAGAGTCTCTGACAGAGATCTTTTCCATGACTGCAGGTAAGTGTATATTTCGGCTCTATGTCGGAGAACATTCGGACGATAACCTACTGGATGAGTCCACTGTTCATCCAGTAGGTTCCAGTGGTTTTACTCATCCAGTAGGTTATCATCCGAATGTTCTCATCTGGCCTAGTGCCAATTGTTCATTGATAATATACGCAGCTTTTTCAGTAAGCTATCGCATCTCAGTTATCAACAAGGTGGAGACTGTGTGTTTCTGTGAGTTTTCGCTTCTTGAGGTAAATCTCCTGCAAATTTAACGTAATCTTAGGGAATGGAATCGTTTTGAACTCTCTACTGTTCTACTTCATCCTTCGAAAGACTGTCAGTGACATAGGCACGTAGAAGTACCTCATGGTAAGGTCACTGAGCAATATTTCAAGCAATTTAGAGCTTAAAAATTCCAATTTCAGTAGAATTTCGTCTCATACGACATATTTTATGCTTCCTTTGCATTTCTCTGTGGAGAGGTACGAAACTGAGGCAAGACTAGCAGATGCAACTTGCTATGTTTCAGAAAATCTACACATCCGGTCACATATTCGCTCTGTTTTTGCTGCACAATCATTTTGATAGCTTGGTATGCCCATGAAGATGCGAGAGAACGAATACAAATCAAGTTTTCCAGATCTTTCTTGGTATCTACTCTGCTTCGTTCTCCTTGCTGATTATCGTAGTTGACTACAACTTCCTCTATCGTTATTGGGCACTGCTGGAGTGAGTTTCACGATTCAGTGATCTGAAATTATGGAATTTAGCCCCGCAAAGATCCGCCTTTTTCATTCACCACTATTCGTCACATTTCTATTGTTCATAGCAGGAGTGGAATTCGCTATTTGGTAAGAAATGTGTGATTTCTGATAATTGATGATTTATTACACTTCCTCCTAGAAGTACAAGCCAGCTGAAAAAAATAAAAAAATGGGAATGCCAAGAGTTCAACGCAACCTATAGTAGACCGTAGAGCATCGTATGCTTATTGTTATGCATCATATTTTCAAGTGTCCTTTCAGGTACACCGGCTCAGTCTACTTCTACGATGCAACAACTATCGCAAGGAGCGAGATAGCGGATGGAATCAGGGAGAAATACGGGCTGGACGCGAATACCCTGCATGTGATCATTGGCGATTACTGGGTGAGTGAACTTGCTCTTGTCGGATCACCTTCTCATTGTGGTAATGCTCATGAGTTAGCTCGTTAGTAATAGTGACGAAGATGCATAGCGTATACTCCTACTGGTTTGTTCTTTAAATATAAAGAGATCATTGGCGATTACTGGGTGAGTGAGCACATCTAAGATCAGCATCAAGACAAGAAAATAATTAGTGTTGATGCTGCTGTGTATTCCTTGACGCTCAGTGAAGCTACTAGGTTGTTCTTCGAAAATAACAAGATCTCTGGCGAAGTCAGTGAGAACAGCGCTAGACAGAGAACGAATGTGAGCAGGACTGGAACAATAATTAGTATTGACGCAGCTCATTATCAATCTTAGACACTCAATGATGCGATCAGTTCCTTCATTAGTTCTCTTCATAGGAAAAAAGATTCGTAGATCTTTCAAAATATCTGCGATGTCTAGATAACAATAGAGCATTACGGCGTGACGGCTCCTACATAATAGTGGTTCAGTTCATTGCAATGAAATTGCATAAAAGCGATTAAAAACAAGTGATTAAAAACACAGGCAACTCTCACTATTAATCATGAATAAACAATTCCAGCGAGACGGCACCTACAACCTCCGTCCCCTCATCGGCCTTTCCATGTTCCTCGCCGTGCTGACTGTTGGATTCTCATTCCTCGCATTCTGTCTGATATCGATCATCAGCAATCTATCCAGCACGAAAATACTGTCGGCCAAGTTGAAAATGAGCACAAAGCGCTGCTGAGGATGCTGATTGTGCAGGTTAGTAGTTCGGAAACGCATTCCATAACCGACAGTAAGAGCAATCTAAAACACGTTCACTGCCGAATTATTCATAACATTGGTGGTGCTCCACCCGCAAATTCTACATAATTTAACGTTCAATGTTGTTTCCAGACAGCGATTCCATTCTTCGTCGTTCACGCCAACTCGGGCGCCTTTCTGATGCTGCCCATCTTCGGGGTGGAGATGGGCTTTCTGTGGTTAGTACTGAGAGCCGTTGCAGACGGTACCGTCAAAAAGCCTGGCGATAGGGTGGAAGCGAATGACACTTTCGGAACAATAAAAGTTGTAACGATGCGCCGAGCCCAGTGAAATAGGCTGAAGGCTCGGCTCCATGCTCGGCACAGCGTTACAAAATTTAGTGTTCCGATAGTTTCGTTCGCTTCCACCCTATCGCCATGCTTTTTGACGGATGCCAACTCGGCGCCTTTCTGGTGCTGCCCATCCTTGGGGTGGAGATGGGCGTTCTGTGGTTAGTTTTTTGATATTTCTAAACTATAACTGACGCACTTTACTGAAACAATCATTGATCACTCTTTGCAACTCTTTGCACCAATGAATTTCGAAAGAAGGTCGCACTCCAGAGCTTGGTAGATTCTTGAACCGAAATTGTATTGAAGCCATCCCCTGATCAAAGCACAGACAACTACCTCTAAGTACAATAATATCAGCGAGAGTATTCAGTGACACCTGCTCTATGTTCGCTGCGATGTTCTCTCCATTGGATGCGATCGCAGTTATTCTGTTGATGAGAGACTATCGAACAGCAGCGATTGATATGATGGCGATGTGGTTTGTTAAACTCTGCTCTTAACTCCAATCTCTAGGCTATTTTTGAGCTAGAGAAGAGAAAAAAGAAAAGGAAGGCACTTGCCTATTCAGACTATTAATAGCTCTGTTCCAGTCTACCGATCAAACGCAGTACTATCCAGACCATGGGACTGACGGCGACTACAGCGATTACTATTTGATAATTCGGCTTTCCTGCAATTTCCCGGACAACTCAAAATATCCCCATAACCTTCTTCCTCCCCGACCGCCAATCATTTTATTTAGTCATTCATTTTCCCTCTATTTTTATATCTCCATGCTCATCTACATTGTTGTATCGAATGAATATCAGTGCGTTCGCCTAAGAATCGCCTCTTCTCTGCTAGCAGAAAGAAGAAATGTTCTCATTTTCGGATAGCCCTAGTTACCCTACATCGGTTCTCAATTATCGCTCTCGGGAGATCCCCCGTTAGAGCTGCCCAAAAACTGTTGGTGCTCTGACACATAGATCAGAAGCCCAAGCGTACCTTGTGATACTGTGTGTAAACCAACGCTGAGAGCGAAATGTGAACTCTCGAAAGCAGGGCGCGTGCTAGACACGCCGGGTAGTAAACGCTGGGAAGAGAGTGCCAGAGGGCTCAAAATAAGCACGCGTTCTCGAATAGAGCAAGCGGCTTGCACTAACGAGTTCCGATTGGCTGAAACATAACTGAAACAAAATGATTTTGTGGTGATTCTCTTTGCATTCCCTTTCCTGAATCGTTCTTTACTGATTACGTTAACCCTGAATTGTGCACTCAAATACACTAATGGTCCTTTATCATACCTTCCTAATTGTCCTCATCCGTCCATTCATAGCGATCTTATCACTGTACGGATCTAATCAGCGCGAGGAATGCAGCGATAATAGGAGTGAACGGAGAGGGGGGAGAACTAGCCATGGATAGATATAAGTTAGGAATACTGGACTACTGCATTGTTTTTTGTGTAATTTCTTCAATTGAATTCCCTCAAGTATTACATCATCCATAATTAATTTTTCGAAAAATTGTGAAGCCTGCATTGTAATAAAGGAGCGGTCAGAAGCTCGATCAAAGGGTGAATCCGAGACGATAAAAGGAAGCCGCAGAAGGGGGTCAATTGCCTGTCAGTCTATCCAGTCGGCCATCTGACTCTCTCTAGTTCGCATGCTCTCTCGCTCTGTCTGACCGGTGAGAGAGCATGTGATTTGGGGAGAGTGTCGAGAAATAGATCAGAGATCGGAGGAAATATGAGTGGATAAGTCGTCCGGTAGGCCAAGTCGGTATCATTATTCTCTGTGGCTTCCGAGCCAAGAGCATTTGTCAAATGTACACGAATTTTCGGGGGAATTGCTTTATTGATCAGTTGATTCGCATTATGTGAGTTGAATTTGAATGAGAGTTGCTGAGAATTGTGAGTGAAGTAGGCATCATGAATCATTGGGGGTTTTTTCGGGTGTTTCAGCAGTGTTTTTGAAAGAGTGGAGGATGCGGTTGGACAGTAGGCAGAGAACGTACAATAAATAGATGGAGTAAAGGCGAGAAAATGCGATGTCTGATGATTGTGGGGTTAACGGGTTGGGTGAATCGAGATTATTCGGTAATAGGCAATTGGAGGGAAAGAAGAAGAAAACGTGATGAGGTTTCCGGGATTGATAAATCGAGATTGAGGGGAAAGACACCAGTCTGCGGATAAATAGTAGGGCAATTGGAGTGGTTGTGAAATTCCAGGGTTAGGGTATCGAGATTGAGGAAAAGCAGGCAAATGGTTGGGCTATTTGAACAAGAATACTGGAGCGGTGCAAATAAGAGACAGTCGAAATCGAATACGTTTCACAGTTATGGTGAGGCGATCTGAGCTAAGTATAATAGTAGCAAACGAACATCCTTGATGGGTATAACAAATGAGGGAAGACACTCTTTAGCGAGAGGGATTTTCGAATACAGTGGAAAATCAAGAGATAAACAAAAATAGAGCACAGAAGACCGCTTCTGAAAGCTAGACTAATGCGGGTAGACACTCGTTTGCGAGAGGGATGGTGGGAAACAGTGAAAATGAAAATGGAGAAGGGAACTTTTTTTAAATACAGAAGACTACTTGTGAAAGCTAGTCGACTGTGGGAAGACACTCTTTTGCGAGAGGGATTATCGAAAATTATGGGAAATAAAGAGGTAAATAAATAGAATGCAAAGGACTACAGTCCAATGCGAGTAGACACTCTTGGCGAGAGGGATTGGGTGGAGAAAAGTACAAGCATACTATAGTTCAAAATGTTTAAAACATACTACATCAAAATTTGTAAACATACTCTACGTTCAAGATTTAAAATATACTATATCTAAATTTTAAAAAAGACAGAATAAAATAAGACGACAGCTTGAAGCTAGTTTGACACTCTTGGCGAGAGGGACAGTGGAAACTGAAATGCAGTAGACCACTGAGACAAGCTAGCCTAATAATGTAGGCAGACACTATAGGCGAGAGAGGGAGGGATGGAAACAGTGGGAAATGCAGTGGGAAATAAGAAAAATGTTAGAAAACACTCATTGCGAGAGAGGAAGCGAGAGACGTGAGAAGTGAAACAAAGATAAGAAAAATCAACAAAAACCAACATACAGACACAGCGTGCGAGAGGGAGTGCAGACTAATGCTCCAGAGAAGCAGGTCGAATGCTCAGTTTCAGACACACTTGTGGAGACTGGCTCCGGGTCAGTCATCTCGACCGTATGGCATTGGTCCAAGTAGGGAGCGAAGTGGTTCCGGACTGCCGGCTACTTGACGGTTCCGGCTTGACGCTGACGCCATCAACGATGTGCTTCTGGATGACGCGAGAGACGAACTGGGTGGTGTGCTCGGGCGCCTTCTGAGAAAGATCGCCCTCGTACACCCGAGAGTAGACAGCGATGCGAGTGGGGAGAGGAGGGTGATCTGCAAGGAGAAAATTGGTTACTAGAAAAAGAGCCAGATAACACTGGGTGCGTAAATGTAAGGTGTATTTCTAAAGCATCGATTCCGAGAAACACAATTTCAAGAACTAGATCTCGGATTCAGAGCTCGGTTTCAGGACGCGGGTTCAGAATTAAAGTCAAGTAGCGCAGATACAACAATGGAATAAACTGCGTAGCAACAGGAAATGTGGTAGAGATCAAAGATCAAAGATCAAACGCGGAGATCAGAAATAACAGAAACAACTCACCCTCATGACTACGGGCGGAGCTTCCTGCGAGCAGCAGCAGGCGATGGTGGTGTGGTGCGTGCGTGCAGATGCGGCGCCTTTTCCGAGATTTCGGCGTGCGCAGGAGATGACTACGAACGAGATGACAGTTCAGCAGAGATGAGACCTGAACAGAGGAAGAATGAGGATCAGAGAACAGTTATGAATCTCCGCTATGAAACAGAACCGATTTCGCAGGCCAAACTCAAAAATAAGAACGTCTGCTGCATGATATAGGATATATGAAAGTGAACCATTACAGTACTCGATGACAGCTTGCGTTGGGTTGCTGTAGCTGCAGCTGCAGCCTAGCAGCTAGAGGGTCGGTCACATTTCTTCGATTCGATCTTGACTTGCCAGAGTACGATGAAGATGGAGGCGAGACGATGACCCGGCCGGGGCACAAGGTGAAGATAAGAGAGAAGGGAGGAGACACGATGGGAATAGTCACGTGGCCCTGGGAACGCTCCCCCTTTTATACCCCCTGTCCCTCTCCCCCTACCGGCCCCGAAAGTGGGCGGAGCCAGGCGGCGATTGTCCGAGATTTCGGCTGACACGCAGTGGTGGGCTATCTAGGCGAAGCGAGAGAGTGGGGCGAGAGGGGAGAGCGCCGACCGCGACGCGCTCTCACGCGTCGCGGCCCGTCAACTCGGTTGTGTGATGACGTAATTAAGCACAGCGAGGGGTCGAGGTCGACGGATTATTGCATGGGGTAGCATAAATTAGATAGCATCGGGTTGATGGGAAGATCAAATAGAAGAAGAAAAAATTAAAGAGATGGATCAAAGGTGCAATGAGAACGTTCAGAGAATGAAGATTCGATTAATTCATGCATGCATCGATTCTTGATATTTCAATAACTATAATTCCTGAACCCTGAATGTGAAGCTTTGATCTGCATGGTCTTTTGCAGCTTTGGCGAGAAAGATCACATATTTTGTCTGAAAGTTCGTCTCCGATTCATCAGATTGATAATGAGAAAACTGCGTCAGTTCTGTTTCAAATAACTATTTCGTGTGAGAGCCCCGTGAATACAATTAACAATCATGCAGATAAATTAACATAGAGAAGCATGGTTGAAGCATGCATTATCAACAGCCGGATTCAGAAAAACGAAATGCAGAATCTATCGCTAATGCAGCTGCTGCTGCACCTAAAAACGTTACTGCCGTCAACTATCTCCAACCTCCAACTCTAATTTAGGCAATTGGTGACATTTGAACTTCACCCATTTGTCTTGCCGGAACGCCGTTGCAAATGTCAAAAAGTGACAAAACACGAATCTATCGAAGATTAAAGAGTGCATTACTCACAGTGGTACTATTCTTCAACAACCCATTCATTCAACCAGCAACTGCTCGTGCTCATCTTTGCAGAGACCGGACAAACTCTGCGAGAGGTGCAAACTTCTCATCGTGAGTATCTGCCAGCTACAGCTTCATGCTTGGAAATTGAACCTTCATCAAATGACCTGTAAGTTCATCGATGGAATCCGGCTGTTGCATTTGGCAGCTTTTGAGTTGAACGTAATTTTTTTAGGTGCCTTTCGTCGCTACATTGTTGAAGAATGCACTAGTAATGCACTGATTCTCATCATACATGTTCTGAATACTGGATTCGATCCATAACTATTCCTAGGAAGGTTTAATTTCGCAGAATCCTTCTATTTCATCGTTCTCTCTCTCATCCCTCCTCCCTTCTCCTATTTCCCTCAATCAGGGCTAGCCTCCGTTTCGCCTTCAGTCGTCTTTCCGTGTCTAGGCCTAGGTACTCTGTCTAGCCTCTCTCTCTAGACATGACCTCGGTTGAGAGAGTGTCTGACTGAGGAGAGTGGGTATCTATAAATGAGAGAAGATCGAGCTAGAGAGAGAGTAGGGCACCGATTGGAGCTAGTAGCAGATGGACAGGTGTCTAATTGAGGATGAGGATGATGTATTGTTCTTTCAATCTCATGCGAGAAGACGTTATGAAATCAAAATTATTGTTGGTAATTTGCTCAAAAGAGATCTTGAGCATGCAATTACCACTGCCGCTGCTACAGTGGAGCTAATATCAAATAAAGTCGGACAGGTGGCTGATTGAGACAGGAGGAGGATGATGAAGGGGTGTGCTAAATATGGTAATCAATGGAGAAGAAAACCATTTCCTGTCGGTTATTCTTTTTCTAAGTATGCCATCTGTCGCTAAATCCAGCCATCCGACAACCGTTGCAGCATGGTAGCTCATGGCAACCGGCTATCGATTGGTGGTTTATTGCAGTAGAGAGAATAACTGATAGATAGCTGGATTAGGCTGCTTTGATTTTCATCGTTGCATTTTGGATAAACTGTTCCTGAAACGTATTTGAGATGGAATCGAGAACTGCCTCCAGAATTTCAATTTTTAGTAGTCACTTTGAGACCAATAACTCCAATTGTCGTTATCTCACGGCTGCTCGCAGTCACAGGTGCTGCATGCTGGCTATGATCGTGCCAGTATTTTGACTCCATTTATCTATGCTTTTGCTGGATAACATGCAGGTGAAACACAACGATTCTCGATGAAGAATTTCGATACTGCTCACGTTTATGAAAAAAATGACTTCGCACAGACTACAGTATGAAACTACAGTATGCAATATAATCACACGACCTGTAACTATGCCAAAGAAACTAAAGAAGTTCCAGTAATCACCTCGCATCTCGTTCTAGCTGCGTGGCTTAAAGAGAGTCGGCGGTCAAAATTAATTTTTTTAAATTATTTTATTTTTGAGCTGGGCTATGCTCTGACATCCTCAAATAAATAAACAAGCAAAACAAAAATAAAAATAATGAGTCAAAACAATTAATTAAATAATTGTTGTGTATTTTGGTATACTGTAGCAATGGCATAGTACAAATATCGATGTTTCATGAATCGCGCTCGGCATCGCGCACGCCAGCCATACACTATTTTAAATTTTTCGTTGTCCTTCGATTCGCGCCGTGTTTTCCTTTGTTTTGACGATTGTTTTGCTGCCATTTGTGCATGATCTGTTGGTAAACCTTGTTGTCATCGTGTAGTGAAGTATTTGTTAGGCTGTAAACACGCTATCATGCCTTTTCCTGTTCACAACTGATGCCACTTGTCATAGTTTGCTTTGTTGCTCGAATCTTTCACCGCAAACGACGTGTGTACGTGATTTGAGTGGTTAATTGTATCCTTTCCAGTGTGTTATGACCGGTGTCGCGCCTGCCAATGGCCACACGAACTTGCGAAGAAGGAGCATCTCTTCGCGTGCCTACAGGAGGACTCTGGAATATCGACGGAACAGTTCCTGAGCGGGTACCAGGGATTGGCTGACTTCGACGGTTAGTTTTGTACCGAATAAGGCCTTTGGCCCATTTATTCTAGCCAAAAGTGATTTAAACCCGTTGATCTAGTTTTCACGAGCCGTTTCTTCCAGGTTTAATGAGAACTGCCGTCGCTCTCGTCAACAGCAACATCGCAGGCAAAGTGACTAAGGTATTTCCGCTGTTCAACCTTCAATTTTCCCTTCCTTTTGACGATTGTCATGTTTCGGAGCATGTCGTTGTCGTACTCAAGACGATTAAGTCCTTTCCAGGTTCGAACTCTGTGGCAAAAGGATCCCCACCAGAAAGATGATAGCGACAAAATGGGCATCGCCACCGAGGGACGGCTCTGGCTCAAGAGGTATGCTGTTTTTTGTGGTTGGATGTTTTGCGTCTTTCCTCGTTGCACTTCAAGTTATATCGTCAAGTCTTGCTTTATCACAATGAATTCATCGCTAATCATGTCTCCAAGGCGCGTAACCTTGATATTTCTAAGCTACAAACTATTTTTTCCCGTTATTATCGCTAAAATGAAACATACCGCGCTGTCAGAATATCAGAAACTACCCATTTTGACGCGATGTGGATGTGTGGAATGACTAATTCACACTAATTAATCTAATTAAGGGCGTAATTCAGGCGGCTCCTCATCGGAAGACAGTTCTGAAGGCCGCCGCTGAGGGTCGTGAGGGAATGAACGAAGTCTGCATTGAGCACGTTGAGGTTTTCGTTGTTTCTCATTTATTATCTTCCCAGGCGCAAAATATGCTCTGGTTGCCGTTCGTTCATAGCAGTACCCTAAATTTACACGTTGCACAAGCATAGTTATGCGTTGATCATTGTTACGATCTCGTTACAATTAATAATTAATTAATTAATCAACGCTTGTTGAATTACTTCAACTATGCACTTTCCAGGAGCACTTGGGCAACTTCAAGATGAACGTGAAGACGCTGGTTGACTACTACGTCGCCAAGGGCCTCGATACGCCCATTCCCAACCAGTAGCAGTGATTTCCCCCTTAATTATTGTTTGTTTCAATCGTATTACCATGTGTACCATGTAACCCTGTTTCTAGAAGATCTTTTACGTATTTTGCTATGAGGCACTGTCGTTGTTCCTGATGCCCTAGGAAAACGATCTTTCTGTGTCGTTTCGTGTTCATTGTGAGAACGCTTTGTTGTGACGCTGGGAGTAACGATAGCTGTATAAAATGTTTTAAATTATAATATATCCATGCTGATCAACACTTGATGGATCCCTAAAAGAGGATGAGAAAGTCACAGAAAGATTGCGCGATGAGGATGAGGGCATTATTATTCGCATCGGCAATACGAACTTCTGACAGGTGAATGTCACTTATGTTTCGTTCTCTTTGATTTGCATTTCCCTTCCCCTTGAAAAACTCCCAAAATAACCTTGGAAAACAACGCCGATGGAGTCTGGTTGGCGGCCGTTGAAGTGATTGCCGCAACAGCAAACCCCCGCTTTCTTATCAAGTTTCTCCCTCCACTGCCGGGCAATCGATCGGCTTCCTCGGGCAGCATACTGAGCCTACGGTGGATAACCCACCCATATATTCCGCTTGAGCGGGTAAGAGTTTCTCGAGAAGGGCCCATAGACGCCTGTGTAGTTATTCAAATAGTTATTCAAAGATGCGCTTCGCCATCTTTGAATAACTATTTGTTACAAGAGATAATGGCCAGTTTCCAATCGAAACACATCATCAGCGATAGTTCCAAGACGATTGTATCATTTTACTAAGCGGAACACCATGTAAAACCAAGTGTAAACTGAATCGGCGAAGCGGAACCACCACGAGGGACGACACTGGTTGATCTGATTGATCAAAAATGGTGCAATTTGACGCTCCTTGACCACTAACACCGAAAATAGCTTGAAAACAGCGAAAACATGACTGAAAAGGGGCTCAAACGGACAAAGTCGTCGATGTTAAACAGTCGATGTCCGTCGTTTTCAAACTACAGTATGAAAAACGACGGCTATCGCAATCGACAACTGACTATGCTATTGTTACCGTAATCCATGCATTTAAAAATTAATAACTCTTTAATTACTTAATTATAAAATTTACTATTTTGGCATTACGATTAGCAACAGGGAACACGTCATTTGAGCCATCATCACTTTTTACCTGCCGACTCCCTTTAAGAAGCACAGTAAGGAAGCGAATATGCTGACCGCACTTCGAATGTCGTTAGCTGGAGAATGCACTTACTTTCAGGAAAGAACAACGACTAATAACAACGAAAGACAGTAACGTCTTGATTGGGACAGTCTTGCATTGAACTTTGAGCATTGTTCGCTGCAGAGTGCACCGAGTTTTAGAGAGGAAGAATAACTAGGGAAATTAAGAGCGATAGTAACTTCTTGATTCAGTCAGTCTTCATTGCACACCTGCTGTCATCTCATGGATGCACCTTCTCCTCTCTCCACTCCTCATACTCACTCGTTGGTCAGACAGAGCGAGAGAGTGGGTGAAATGAAGAGCGTCCGAACTGTGCTCACACAAGGAGCAGTACTGATGTGTGAGGAACAGAGCCGTTCCAGACATGCCGGCTTGGCTTAGAGGCAGAGCGTCGCTCTCGTAAAGCGAAGGTCGCAGGTTCGATTCCTGCAGTCGGCAATCTCTTTTGCTCCATTTGATTCACTTTTTTGTTATGTTTTCAATGCATCGTTATCAGTTCTAGTGCTTGAAATAATCTATCTGCTGTCAACTATCTACTATTTTCTTTTTAACATCTTTCTCCGTTTCTTTTTATGTCCAATACTCATTGATTGTACTCAATGACTATTATTCATGCTAGTCACCGACTTCACAAGTTCGCACATATTTTTAGGTAAGTTAAATTCATTTAATAAATTTCAAAATTAAATAATTTCAACGAAAGAATGGCAAAACGGTACAAAATGCACTCTCCATTTAGCGTGTAACCGTTATTACGTTACACTCTCGGAACGGAATAATTTCGAATCTTCGGGAAACGCCTCGATTTTCGCAACTGTGTTTCCCTATTTTCCGCTTTGTTTTGGCCTTGTTTTGCTCATTGTGTGCTTTACTCGATTATTACGATGCGCTGGTATCCCCCTGTGAGCTATACGCGTCGTTTCAGGCACATCTTCAACCCCAACTCGACAAGATGATGCAGCCTCCGATTATCCTGTTAAAAGACGGAACCGAGAACAAGCAAGGCAAGCAACAGATCATCTCCAACATCAACGCTTGCAGCGTAAGTGTGATTTAAATTGTTTTGAACCTAATATTCATGAAATTCGACTATTTTCATCTTTTCTTCCCGAAGTTTGACAAAACTTGACAGAAACCTACACTGTACCTATAATATATTTGTTGGGTTATTAAAAAATGAAATAGCCGCGTGAAAGAGACCTATTTATGGCCATCACTGCAAAAGCAGCGTAGAAGTAGTCCCGCCTTCCGGAAGCTTCGAATATCGAAACTCGTCTAGAATCACCTTCCTTTCATAAATGAGGCAATCTAAATGGATTGAGGTCGTTGAATGTATGCTAGACGCTCTCATTTACGATATTTTAAGTTAATTAAATACGAAAATTCAGGTCGTCGCTGATAGCGTGCGCACGACCCTCGGTCCGAGAGGCATGGACAAATTGATTGTGGACTCGAAGGGCAAGACGACCATCTCCAACGATGGAGCAACCATCCTCGTCAGTTTTGTTACAAAAATATTTAAATATTGTTGAAAAAACAGCCCAAAACATCGAAAACGGCAAAGAGTTGGTTGTTTTCACTCAAAGTGCTCTAACTATATAAATATTTACTTAATAATCCTTGATAATTTAACAGAAGCTGCTCGATATCGTCTTCCCTGCCGCTGTGGTGATGTGCGACATCGCGAAGTCGCAGGACGCCGAAGTCGGAGATGGAACCACCTCTGGTGAGTGGATGTTTCACTTGCTGTTCTTGATTTCGTGTCGTTATCATCCTCTTTGATTCCTTTTTGCTTCGTTATGTCGCATTTCGTCAGTTATTGGCCTCCATCCGACCCGGTTCTAAACCCCCTTTCTATTTCACAAATAGAAATTATTTCTGAAACGCACAAGCGAATATTCGGAGTAATTAGTGCCCCAGATTATTCTAGTTGCTTGTGAAGCACAAATATCAATTTTCCTCCTGTCAGTTTGCAATTTTTAATCCTATTTATGCTCCTGGTGGTCAATTTATTATATTTCCAGTGGTCGTCCTTGCGGCCGAGCTGCTCAAGCGCTCGAAGCCCTTCATCGAGGACGGCGTGCACCCGCAGCTGCTCATCCGCGCCTACTCCAAGGCCGCCCAGGAGGTTAATTAATCAAAATTGTATTAATTACCACGTCATATTTGACGAGATTATGATAGCTTTGTGAAGCCCAAACGCCTTTATTTTATCGCTTTTTTCTCTCGGTAAAATAATTAAAGTGTTAATTAACTAATTAATTAATCTAATCCAGGCCGTCCGCTACCTCGACTCGCTGGCGGTGAAGATCGAGGGCGAGGCCGCGCTCAGGGACATGCTCGTCAAGTGCGCCATGACGACGTTGAGCTCCAAGCTAGTGAGTGATTTAATTAGAATATTGTTTGAAACGCGCGTTCACTGTGTCTGCGATTCGTGACGCTCAAATATTATTGGAGTACAAGCTTTTCACATTATTTTACCTGTCAGCTTGAACATGTTTCATAGCAAGGACCCGTGCAAATTATGGAAAATGGCAAAATATATAGTGGGTGGAGCTTGGCGCATTTTGTGCACGGTATTCAATGATGTAATCATCAGGTCTCGGCCGAGCGCGAGCACTTCGCGAACATGTGCGTTGACGCCGTGAACATCCTCGACGACAGACTCCCGCTCAACATGATCGGCATGAAGAGAGTCCCCGGAGGATCCCTGCTGGTACGGTAGATCGATCGATTGATGGGATACTGTAGTCTCTGTGTTGTTTACAGTAGTATCGATCAATTGATTACGGTAACATTCCCTACAGGAGTCCCGTCTCGTGCGTGGTATCGCCTTCCAGAAGGCCTTCTCGTACGCCGGCTTCGAGATGCAGCCCAAGGTGAGCGGGTGTGGGGAACGAAGTATTGGGGAGGTGACAAGAAGGTGCTCTAAAACCTATAAACTGCTGACGCGGGTTGAGCATCTTTTATCTTCTATGTTTGCTGCTATCATTGCCGACTCTCTGTTCGCCGAGATCTTATACCACCAATGAAACACAATTTTGGTTTCTAAAATATCCAATCCGTTTCTTCCGGTCTTTCTCCAATCTGTTTCGCTAATATTTAGCAATCGATCATGAACAACATCTATTCAATCAGTTTAATTAATTAATTAAGCTATTTAATTAATTAACCTAATAACTGATCACAGACGTACGCGAAGCCCCTGATCGCCCTCCTGAACATCGAGCTGGAGCTGAAGGCGGAGAAGGAGAACGCCGAGATGAGGATCGCCAGCGTCGACGAGTTCCAGAAGGTGAGAGTCGTGAGGAGCAGACAGCGACGCGTCCTGGTGACGCGTTGCGTCAGAGAAGTAGATGCTAACATAAGCGCTCCTGTTGAAACAGTTGTCTTGTGGCGAAAATCGATTTTTCATTGCAAGAGTTGATCAGCTCAAATCGAGTATCGTATTTGGGTGCGATGTTAACGAGCAGCTGAAACTGCAATGATTTGAACTCGCGAATTTGAGAATTTTTTTCAATGCATGATCCGGATATGATTAAAGCGCCATTTATATACTGGATAACAGTGACCCGCGGAAACCGCAATAATCCCGTGCCTCATTCACAGATCGTGGACGCCGAGTGGAACATCCTGTACGACAAGCTGAAGAAGATCCACGAGGTGAGGGGAGAGGATATGGGCGATGAGTGAAGCACAACTCGAGCGGGACTCTAGAATGTGCTGCCACGAACATTCTCACTATTCAGCGCGAAACGTCCTTGAAAAGATCGATTCATTTGAACTGTCAGGTTCCGTGACGAAATGCGTGGCGGTGGAGTCTTGATTATAATTAGTTTCATTATTTTTTTATTTTTTAAATTATCATTATTCCCAGGCGGGCGCGAAGATCGTGCTCTCCAAGCTGCCCATCGGAGATGTGGCGACGCAGTGGTTCGCGGATCGGTGAGTACGGTAGTCGGGAAGTAGGTTGGATCGGGGACTGAGTTTATTGTTAAATTGTTATCCGGAATGGCATTGATGTCTCTTTCTCATTATGCTCCTCGTGAAACCTAGTTGTGATTGGGCAAAATCTCGGAAAGTAATTAGATAACGATCGTGAACCAGCTAAATATCCCACGCTCATTGTCAGCGACAAGTTTTTGCGTGATTAGTGAAACATAGTTGCGATCGGTCGCAATATCAGAAGTCGATCACGAACTGACTAATTACATGTCTCCCTCATTGCAGCGACATGTTCTGCGCTGGCCGCATTCCGCAGGAGGACCTCGACAGGACGATGGCTGCCTGCGGAGGTACGGTAGAGTGGGAGTGGATACGGTATTGATTGGTTGGGATACGGTATTGATTGATTGAGTATTACGGTAGTGATATTATTGATTTTTTAAAAATCGTTTCCATTGCAGGCTCGATCCTCACGACGGTCTCGCAGATCTCGCGCGACGTGCTCGGCGAGTGCGACAAGTTCTACGAGCAGCAGGTCGGCAGCGAGCGGTGAGTGGCGGAACGATTTATTCCTTTGGCACGATACCAGGTTTTTAAAAATATTTAAAGTTCCCGAAGTTAGTTTGATTTGTTTTGCTGGTACAACCATTGCATTGATTGCATTGCGTGAGGGTAACTAACCACTCTTGGTGACAATGTGAAATTTGAGAGCAGCCGTAAATAAATCGGAAGTTATTGTAAGCAATTTGTTTACTTGTTTATTGATTGATCGATCCCCGTTGCAGCTACAACTTCTTCGAGGGCTGCAAGAAGGCGCAGGCGTGCACGATCCTGCTCAGAGGAGGCTCGGAGCAGTTCATCGCCGAGACGGAACGATCGCTGCACGACGCGATCATGATCGTGAGAAGGTGAGCACATCGGAGCACAGTGAAACACAATTTGCAATGCTGGAGGTGTCCAGGTGGCGTGGTTGCAATGGGGCGTCCAGGGCTCTTGAGAATGTTGTGAAGCGTAATGGTAATGTGAGCAATAGGCGGCGTGAAAGAGGGAGAATGTTGTGAATCAGTAGTATGGGGGGAGGGGGGGGGGCGTTCACGATCCTCCTGCGAGGCGGCTCGGTGCAGTTCATCGCCGAGACGGAGAGGAGTCTGCACGACGCGATCATGATCGTGAGAAGGTAAGGAGAGAGTGAAACGAGAGTTGGACGGGTGCTGGTGATAGGCGAATGGTGTACATACGCTGTGCTCAATAGTAGTGATTGTGGATACACTAGATGATTCGATCATGATCGTCAGGAGGTCTGTGTTTCATGCGAAGCACGTCTTTGACAGGTGTTCTTAATTATGAATGTCTGAGACCGGGAGTTTGTGTAATTGACCATGAGTGCAGTGGTTAGGATTTCAAGACCGCATGAAACTTGCTTGTGATGATCGCGAGATCCAGGAGTCGCGAAATTTCGGAGTAGTCATTAGTTTCTCATCGAGCATACTTAACTAACGCTAGTTAATTAATTACTACCTAATTGACAGAGCGAAAAAAAACGGCGCAATCGTGGCGGGTCTAGGCTTCCAGTTAAATAGTTAGGTGTAACAGTGACACTGCTTACATGTTAGTCTTTAATAGCTGTAAATTGTAGTTGTATTAATTAACTAATTAATTAATCATCAGAGCTAAGAAGAACGACTCGATCGTGGCGGGCGGAGGCGCGATCGACATGGAGTTGTCCAAGCATCTGAGGGAGCACGCCAAGACGATCGCCGGCAAGGAACAGTTCTTCTGGCAGGCGTTTGCCAGGAGCTTCGAGGTAATTAGACTAATTGATTAACTATCTTAAATAGAGTGATTATAAGGGCGATAGTTCGATTTGGAGGGAAAGGCATTCTTTTCTGAGGGTGATAAGCAAACGTTAGTTTTATTTTTTTGCTATAGAGCCATTGCAGCATCGATTTACTTGAAAATATCCCTACATTCTGATCGTATTCTTTCTACTTCTACCTTTCAACACCTCTCCTACTTCCAGATCATCCCCCAGCAGCTGTGCTACAATGCCGGCATTGACGCCACTGACGTGCTCAACAAGCTGCGCCACAAGCACGCTAAGGGTACGGTATTGATTGATTGGCCTCTAATATTGATCGGATTGTTTTCGCACACGAATGTTGATTTGTGTTTCAAAGTGGTAAGATAACAAAAAAGTAGTGATTACGTAACATTCGTTTCGTAAAAAAGTAAATTATTTATTGCTGCACTAGTTGTCCGAGAGATTCCTTAAGCGATTTACAATATTTATTAATTATCTATTAGCTTATCGATACCCTTCTGCAGGCGAGAAGTGGGCGGGCATCGACATCCACACGGAGGACGTGAAGGACAACATGATGGCCTGCATCTGGGAGCCGTCGCTCGTCAAGAAGGTACGGTAGGATACGGTATCGAAGGGGAATACGGTATAGATCCAGTTGGTATCGATTAAGGGTACGGTAGTGGAGGAGAATAGGGTACGGTAGTCCGTAATATTGCGCATTGCAGAACGCCCTGATCTCCGCCGTCGAGGCCACCTGCCTCGTCCTGTCCATCGACCAGACGATCAAGGTATCGATTTTCAGCTACAGTATGCCTAGATCGTCGACTACAGTACGCCCAGGCTATCGATGACTGATGTTATTTATCCAATCGATACTTGCAGGCTCCCCGCACGCCGTCCGGAGGCACGCTGCCCGGCTTCCCTCAGCAGTAAGCGGCTGCGACTACCGTAGTCGATGACTACCGTATCCCCGCTACAGTAATCTCAGTTTATCGATCTTGACTCCCATCCACAATGTTTTACTGATTTCCCCCGCTGATCTTCCTTGCTAATGTTCTCGTATTGTCCGTGTGATTTGTCTATCTGAAATCATAATTGTTTGCCTCTTTACCGTTTTCTCAACTTTAGCAATTCTATGGAAAGCTTTGATGATCTTGAATGCGTCTCTCACCTCTTTCACATACCTTGTGTTGTTGTGTTGAGCGTTTGTTGTTTGTCCTTCCTAATTTTCATGCTGCTCAGTTTGGTAAAATAAGAAATTTGCTTGTTTTTATTGTTAAAAGCGTGTTGTTCGTGTTGATAAAATGAATAAGAAAGCTGATCCGCAAAAAAACGCAATGTGGTTAGAGATTGAAAGCCAAAACCGTTGAGTGTTCCGTACTCCTGTGAACTAATGGGATAATGTGTCGCAACATCTCGATACCATTTAACATAACGGTTATTATTATCATAACTTTATTCATCTTCTGGACGAGCAAACAAGAGAGAAAGTATTGAACATTCGACGAGGGAGCCTCTACTTCTATCAGAGACGAGAGAATTGAGCAGTAGAGGGGGCTTTGTTTGCGGGAAGACATCTGGGATCAGACGATTACTGTGGGCACTAGCTGAGATTATCGTTTAGCGAGACTGAGACGGGGTACAGTAATCGCCCGAGCCTGCAGAGTACGGTAAGTACGGTACGGTAATGGGGAATCGATAGGAGTAGAAGCGACAATCACTAGCGAGAAGGGGCGAGTTTGATCGTCAGACGGGGGATGTGGATACTGTAGTGTAGTCTCTTGGGCGCATACCGAGAGTACCGGTACTATGAGGGGAAGGGGGCGGGGCTTCATTCATTCATTAGCTAATTATCATCATCATCATCATCATCACATTGCGGTGTGGGTGGGCAGGGGACGAGCTTCTTGAGGGGGGCTGGAGCGGAATGGGGACAACGTGAGAAGGGGGGGGTGGAACGATTCGGGGACATACGATAAAAACATGTAGCATCTACACAGCTCGTTGCGAACAGATTGTTCACAGAAGAAGTCAAACTAGGCAGCATAAACGGACTGACAAACTTCGCAAACAGACAATAGTGAAAAAATGAAACTTGCAAGAGCATACAACATGGTCACAGTATATTAAAGTGTGTGGTAAGAGGAGGGATGGGGTAGGGCAAACTTCGGGTTGGGGGAACGATGCATCAACCGGATTCAAATTTACAAAAAAAGGATGAAATTAAACTCGCAAATTAGGTCAATTTCGAACATTACCGGATAACACAGTCTACATAAAGAAAGTTGTTGAGAGATATTGATTAAACTTCGCTATACGGTACTACTGCAGTACTGTAGCTCTCATTACTGATTGAGGATTACGGTGGAAGCTGGTCGATCGATCGATAAAGGGGGACGTGGTCTCGGGAGGGGGCGGGGCTTAGGCGGACGAGACAATCTCGTACTTCTTGGGCGATGTAGCCGAGGAGGAGGCGGGAGAGGGCGTGCGAAGGAGCTTCCTGGACAGATTATTGGTTGGTTGAGGGAGAAAAATAGATATCCAATCAATACTCTAGCTTTAGCCGCCTACTGTATCCCTCACTTCTTTACACTAGCAATTCCCTCGCTCTGAACGATGAGAAAGCAAAGACAATGGAGAGAGCAATGCTCCAATAATCCCAAGTCGAACTCAACATAGAATCGAGCAAACAAGCGTTATGTGAATCTCTTGCAACATAAATAAATCGAAACTTGCGGGGTGGCTTACCTCCGTTTGTTACCGTATCCTCCTCGAATCTCAGGGAAGGGGATCAGGGATTTGGTCGGGACGAGGAATGGACTAGGTCAGGGAGATTTTCAACATTTCAAAAACGTATTCAAAGCAATGTTAAACGTGCACAAGCGATAGAGAAGTTTGAGGCAGATCGAAAGAGGGACGGGGCCGGGACCGGTAATTAGGTAAGAAGGCAGGTCATGGAAGGGGGTAAGACCGGGTGGGTGATGGAGAGCCGGAGCCGGCGATTACTTTCTGCCGAACTGCTTCCTGCAAATGGACGCTACCGTAACCGTCCCGTGCTCCTCGCCGGATTACGGTAGTGCTACCGTAACCCGGACACCGGATGTAAGTCCATGCATCTTCTTCTGAATTTGGTTGAAAGAAAATGAGCTATGAAGCTGGAAATAAAACGTGCAAAACAGGAATCTGAATCTGTAGGTTATCATGCTCTTTTAAGTTATAAAAGAGGGAAGGACTCTCCTTTGATACCGTACTCTAACGATGTTAGTAGCAACGATTGTCTACAGACTAACTACCGAACTATTTATGCTACAGTACTACCCTATCACCACCTGTCAGCACTCACCCCGTGTTGCGGCTTACACCGTGCTATAATAAGATTATTTGAGGCTTTTGATTACCGTATACAAAGAGTCACTTCTCGATCGCCGCTCCTACCGTAACCTACACTCATCTCCGTAATCCAATCAGTTCTCGATACGCATCTACCGTAACCCCTCAACTCACTCCCTCTTGGCGACGTTGTAGTTGTCGTGCTGGTAGCGCTTGCAGGCGGTGCACGCGTAGATGATGATGAAGAGCAGGAGGAGGATCACGAGGATCACGAGAAGAGGGTAGATCCAGCCATACGGGCCTAAAAGCCGGTTTCATTGAAGTCAAAAGCCGGTTTCATCGATATCGTGACATTTGCATACAAAAAAGGCAGTTTTGAGTTAGTTTAGCCGCGTTTCATGACAACTAGAACCCCCATCCTCGTCATCCTCCCTCTGAATGAGAGCAGGAGGAGGATGACGAGGATCACGAGAAGGGGGTAGAACCAGCCATAGGGGCCTAAAAGCCGGTTTCATCGATATTGTGACATTTGCCCTTTTTTGTCATTAAAAAAGGGGCAGTTTTGCGTTAATTTAGCCGCGTTTCATGATCCAGCCATACGGGCCTGTGAATATGCAAATGAATTTGATGGACAGAGGAGCTGGTCATGTTGCTTCACTGTACAGAGGCGCCTACGTATTGTTTGCAGCAAAGTTAGAGCGATAAACAGGTTTATCCACACTACTGGCCGCATTTATGTATGCAAAACCATCCAGACAATCACCCTATATGACAAATTCGTAACTCAAAGTCGCACCCTAACCGTTATTTGTTCTAACAGCCATCGGGAGCACCAATTTTTATTTAATTTTGAAATGCTATGAGGTAAAAAAGGAACCAATCCAACGCAAACATATTTAGCATGATTCATGTCGAGCAAAAAACAGATTGGAAACTAGCTATCCTCCTGATCCCGCTTACCAAAGCACACTGTAGCCTTTAGTATGTCTGGAAAAGATATACCTCGAAAACAAAGAGGATTTGTCTGCTCTAATAACAAATATTAATTTTTTTATTAAAAGTAATCAATTATTTTCAAAGAGGAAATCGTTCTAATACATCCGCAACCTCACGATTTCGCTCACCTACTCGCACTGAAGCCACATCCTAGAGAGCTCGACAACTCAAACTCAACGGTACCATTTTCACAGGTAAGCTTCACGATCACGACTTCTCTACCAACTTACGGTTGAATCGCGTCCAGAAGGTCGCTACAATCTCATCATTACCATTTGTCCCCTTCCAGCTCGAACCCTCATCGTGTCCCCATTCCACTCCAGCCCATGTCCCCATCCCGCTCCACCCCTCATGTCCCCACTTCACTCCACCCCTCATGTCCCCATTCTGCTCCACCCCCACCCCTACTCACTTCCGATGGCCACCTCCTGGTCCAGACTGGCTTCGTGCTGCTTCGGATCGATGTCGAGCAGGTTCGGGTACTCATTGGTCGCCGTGCAGCGGTAGACGCCCGCGTCCGACTCCGCGAACTGCAGAAGTACGGTACTCAGAATACGGTAAGAGGTTCGGTAACTGTAAATCGATGGCATTTCTGCGGCTCCGATAGACATTACGGCATCAATGACACGATAGTCATTGATAGCTTATTGCAAAGTTTATAATGTATTGCTAGTTAATCAACTCCTCGGGTTTCCACCTTCTTTGTATCGTCGGGAAAACTAGAAACCACCCGGTCACGAAACACTCGAGATCACTGGGAATTTGACAAGCGGGAACTAGGTCGGATGAGAACCGACTGAATAATTGATTAATTAATTAATCACCTTGTCAAACGTGAGCAGCGTGCCGTTGCTCGAGAGGGCGAGGTGCGTGCCGTCAATGTCTGCAATTAATTAGGCTAATTAGGCAGCAATGATAATTAGCTAATCTCCAACCTAGCCACGGAGCCCCCATCGTTCAAACCAATCAATACGTCCCGGATACCGTATCCCCAAAAGTACCGTAAGCACTCACTCAGAAACTCGCCGTTCTTGTACCAGGTGATCTTCTACCGTATACCACTAATCAATAATACCGTAAGCACTCACGCAGAACCTCGCTGTCCTTGAACCAGGTGATCGTCGGTTTCGGGAAGCCGGTGGCCGGGCAGCGGATCTCCATCGGGGCGCCCTCGGTCGCGAACAGTTTGTCTGCAAGGGAGATTATCGATTGATTGTGTGAAATATTACGGTAGGTTTCCAATTATCGATTAGTGTTTCGCATTTTATAAATATAAGGAACCCGTCGCGTGCAGCTTGTCTGCAAGTGGGATTATCGATTGATTGTGGAAAAGATTACGGTAGGTCTAATTATCGATCGCAACTACACATTTTATAAATATAAGGAACTCGTCGCGTGCAGCTTGTCTGCGAGGGGGGGGGGGGGGTTATCGATTGATTCGGAGGTACCGTATCTCCCTACAGTATAAAAAATCCACCGTACTCACCCGCAATGCCCAATCTGCCATTTTTAGCTCCTTTAAACACTACCGTAACCAGAGTTTCGAAATCAATTTGTAGTATCTCCTGATCAGGGTTGAATCTACCGTAATCTACCGCACTCACCCGCTGTCACAATCTTCTGCTGCGTCTCGGCCACAAAGCAAAGCTAACCAACCGTAGTTTAATCTGTGAATACCGTACGCCACCCTGATTACAGTATCCCTCACAGTTTACCGTACTCACCCGCTGTCACAATCTACCGTATGCCACCCTGATTACAGTATCCCTCACAAATCCTACCGTAGTCTAATCTGTGACTACCGTACGCGACCCTGACTACAGTATCCCTCACAAATCCTACCGCAATCTAATCTGTGACTACCGTATGCCTCCCTGATCCCTCACAAATCCACCGTACTCACCCGCTGTCACAATTTTCTGCTGGATCTCGTCCTTTACGACCATGTTCATCGAGCCGTTCGTGTGGAAGAAGGGAGAGCCTGCGAATTAAGTTATTATTCAAACGAATTAAGTATATATTTTAATTGCGAGTCACAGAGACTGGAAGTACTGGAAATATGCATTACCATCACAAGGAAAGCGCAAGCTTTTAGGCAATGGTCTAGGGCTTCGCGACGTTACTTCGCAACATTACAGCATAATTGTTCCAACAACAATCAACTCACTGTACACACAGGTAGCTGATGCTAATACTCTTCCTAGCGCCTAACTACAATAATTATGGAATACATTCCTAATTAGCGAAATCGTTAATTAACTGATTACAACAATCAACTTACTGTAGACCATCAGGTTCCCGTAGACGACCTCACTCCTTTCTGCAGCAACAGAAAACTAGTTCCAGTTTCAAAGTTAGACAGCTAACCAATTACTTCAATATACGGCCCGGTACTAATCAAGAACCGTAATTAGCACAATCGTTGATTATCTAATTACCCAATTAGACTAATTAATTCACTATAGGCGAACGCTAGAACTAATCTTGATTCGTTATTATCACAATAGTTAATTAACTAATTAACTAATTAACCAATTCCACCTTACTAATTAACCAGAAATTACTCACTATATGCGAACAGGTTGCCGTACACATCCTTCGTCTTGGTCTCGTCCTCAGGGTCCTCGATTGTGATCTCGCATCTGCGAATTTTAATTAATTAATTAGCAAAATTAATTAATTAAAAATTAGTAGTATTAATTTTAAAAGGGGTGATGTCACGTCGAGCGATTTCGTACGACAACGTTAGGTGGGCCCCGCTGGTAAGGCCAGCTGTTAGACGGACTACAACGTACTTAACTAATTAATTATCACTAATTAATCACCTGTACTTGCCCATGTTGTGGATGACCGCCTGTTCGGGCTCGAACGACGCCTGCCAATCAGGGTAATTAATATATTGACTTTTTTTAAAAATGCCGATAGTATCTACCGTACCCTCGCCGCTCCATTAGTAGTGCTATCATACCCCCGGGCCGTAGGTTTGGATCACTATATATTTTCCCCAGGTTTGGAGCACTATATATTTTTCACCAGGTTTGGGGCACAATATATTTTTTCAAGCAGTTTTACAGTTTCAGAGCACAATATTTTACCCTTTTTAAGAAATTCCGAGTTTCAGACAACGATATTTTACACTTTTTGAGGGAATCCCAGTATCAGACCACGATATATTCCCTTGTTTGGGGGTTCCCAGTTTCAGGCCACTATATATTTTTCGTTCACGTAGGGCAGCGAAAACGTATGAGTGCTATCCACAACCCCATCCTACAGCATCTCGCCAATACCAATCGATACGCTACCGTAGTCTACCGTACCTTGTGCGTGATGTTCTCAATAGCGGGCGAGATCCGTCTTCTGGGCGGGTCGTGGTAGCGGATGAAGTTGGCGCGCACGATCGGCAGCGGCACCTCGTTGAGCGTCGCTTGGCACCTGAACGGATTATCGATTTATTTATTGATTTATAGGTTACGGTATTCAAACATTGAGTCGCCTGGCACCTGAGATATCGATTGGTTATTGATTGGATACGGTAGCTCTGGTATTTGAGCGGATTTTCGATTTATCGATTGATTGAAAAGTTATTCATGAACTACAGTATCCCATTATTGGATTATTGATTAATTTATCGATTTATTAATGATTTATCGATCAATTGCGATATTCCAGCATTGAGCTGGAACCTGAGCGGATTATCGATTGATTGAGTGATTGATTTTCGATTTATTCTGTCGACACTGCCTAGTGGTGGCGCGAGACCCCCGCTTCCATCACAACAACGACTTCACTCCCGGCTACTGTTTGCGATCTCGAAGTGCTCATCACATGAACGAATTGTGCTCCAGCACCGCTACTACTCTGTTGATCAAGCAATTTCCGTGATAAGGTTGAATAGCAGTATTTAAAAAAGTCGATACCTTCTTCTAACATTGTCCCCTAGTTCCGCAAACCCATCATATTTCAGTTTCACGCAACCCTCAATATCGCATCCTCATTCCACCTCAAAACTCCTCTCAGAACGTTCTCATCCATCATTTTTCTTCCTCTTCCTTTCTTTTGCAATGACAGATTGGCATTTCATCATGTCTTTCTACATTTCCCACTCGTCCTTGTGCTATCGTCCGAGCCTTGCAAGACATTGTGCGCAATGGAGAGACTTGGACCCCTCCGAAGAAAGGTATTTCAGGAAACACCTCTGCTTTCCCCTTTGCCAAGCACTTGAGCAGAAGGTCAACAGCGCTTCAGTGTTAGTGCAACAGATTAGCCATCCACAAAGTGAGAAAGCAGTAACTTCGATGCTTCAACAGTGAGAGATAAGCCGAAAACTGTGTGCTGGAACAGTCCAAACGTCAAAAAGTAATCCAATTACGCAAGGCATTCATTTCTAAATCACGAATGGTGAAACGAGCGATTTAGAAGTTTCACAGTCCCCATGTTAGCAGAGAAGCGTCTGCACGAACAATGTATCAACCGAGGACACTATCACAACCCAATTAATCATTGCAAACACATCGTTTGCCCATGCATCATAGACAAAAAGGTTCTGAATCACAAGTTCTAATGAGTAATCGTCCTCCCCCATTCACTCATTCACTAATTCACCCCCGTCTTTCCTAGTCATCCCCCCATCCTTATCCACATCTGTGTATCCTCGCCTGCGCAAAAACGCGGCATTTATCATCCTGCAAGAAGGCGAAAAACGCCTGCCAACATCGCACAACTACGGGTCTCTCTCATATCCGTACACTCTCTCATTGCCAAGAGAAGTGAGAGACTGTGTGAACAGGGGAGAGTATCTCTTATGCATCCAACTTGACTCACAACACACGCGCGCGTTTTTTAGGAAGCTGACATCTTCCCATGTGTGTTTGTTTTTCTTCTCCTCCAAATACCAAGCGTTGGAACCACAAAACTCCCTTGAGATCGCATTGCACACTGCAGATTTTTACAATGCTTTCTCGTTCGCGAAATGCAAGCAATCCTCTGCGCACCCGTGAAACCTCAACTTTGCTGATCATTCGCTGCTAGTTCCCTCTGTAGTTTCAAAGGAGACAAAAAGTAGCTAAACCCCCTTCTTTTCAAGAGAATGAGAAGCGAGGAGTTCAATTGGCCTCGTTAGACCGCTTCCACGTCCGGACGCTTTCCGCTTTTGCCTCTTTTCTCTCGTGATCTCTCCATTCCTCACGATCTTTCACTTTGTCTAACTAGCGAGATACTGCGCAAAATCGAGACAGCAGTCCTCTTTCATTCCGCTAGCCAGATATCTTCTTATCGGTTCTCGATGGGTCCCTGGAGACTTTAACTCGCACCGTTTCGGTTTCACCTCCTCCCCGAAAATGGCAAACGGATGATTCCCTAATCCCCGGCCGTGCGAATGATGAATTGACGCATTAGGCTCACACGCGGGAGTTGTCTCCAATTCAGGGAGAGATCAAAGGTCTCGTTCTCACTTTCCTCTGATCTCTCGCTTCCACGCGCAGATGAAACATCATCGCGAGTTATTCACAAGTTTGCACACTCCTTACTGCACTCATCTCTCCTGCCTGACAGGACGAGAGATCACGCGACATTGAGAGAGTGCTCGAGAAATGCGAAAGTTCTCGCCTACTAATGCAATATATAGCGTAAACTCGCAGGCACTGAGCCCCCTCCCCTCTGGAACTTTCGTCTGGGAGAAGAATAAAAACAACGCCCCCGGCAACATGCCCATTTCACACGCCTAAAGCACGCAATAAACTGCAAGAAGCTCGGCTTGCTGGGATGAAACGGAGCAGTGGGCAACAAAAATTGTTCCATTGGACACTTGTAGACCGCAGTGTGAGCAGTAGGACGATTCAGCTTCCAGCAAGACTGTAAGTGTCCTGATGCGACTGTTCCATGGTTCAGTCTGAACTTTTTAGTCCACGACTCACACAACTGATTTCGTAAACATGGCGGATTACAGTGGCAGTGGCTCATAATCACCTGAATCGCAACTCACTCACAATGGTGAGCATGATTCGCTTAAAATATCAACAATCTTCTTTAAACGTCCCTCGAAACGGCAATCACTCATCGCGAAATTCCCACGGACGCTCAAATCATCCAATCTAAGAAACCATCCCCATAACTCATCCGTGAAACTCACAATCGCCGGTAATCGAATCACGCAAAAATCACTTTTCCCCTGCTAAATAGAACTGGTTCACTCTCGCCATAACCGATCGAGACGACCAATCAAACCCCGGACTAGTGCGCGCGAGCAAACTTCAATAGATTGTTGCTTGAGTGATCCCGTTTTTGCCCGTGCTCTCTCCGTTTCGCACGCTATCTCGACTACAGTGAAACATCCGCTAGTGACTTCCCCTCATAATCGCATCACTTTTTGCTTGCGGAAATGTCAAGCGTGAGAGAACGGAGCGTTTCTCTCATCTCTCGAGAAACGCGCATTGAATCATACCAAAAAGTAGCGACGGTAATAGTCCGACTCTCTTCCATTTACATGCTATCTCGCCGGTCAGACAGCGCTAGAGAGTGGGTGAATGCGAGAGACGCAGAGAAAACGAGAAAAGGAAGAGAAAGGTGACAGGAGCCGGATGATTCAGCACCCGCCAATATGCAAGAACATCATAGCAGCGCAGGTACAACCCAGAGGCGTATGACAACGCGAAATATTAAATGCAACCGCTGCGTGAGATCAGTCAGCGAACTTCCCTAATCGCAAGACTATGAGGAACCGGTGAAACACAAACACCGAACCATGAAATCGCCCTTTACAATGAAATTTGCATATTTGGCGGAAAGTCTCAACTTTTCACTTGCAAATATATGCATTTCGCGCTTCAGCATGCCATCATGAAACAGTATGCGACCAGTGATGAGAGCGCGGTCCGAAAGAGGAGGCTTCACTCGATTTTGACCCAGAACAAGTGGCAAGACCGTGGTTTAGACCCAATCTCCAATATTAACCGGGCTAAAAGCACGAAACGCACCAGATCTTGTCGTTCGTCGCGGCCATCAGCGGCTTCTCGTCCGTCGAGATGACGGTGCGGAAGTTGTAGTGCACGCCCATGTTGCCCATCGCCACCGGGCGGTCCTTGGTCTGCAAATTAGTTTATTAATTAAGTTAATTAGTTAATTAAATAACAACCACAAAGTGACTGTACTCAACCACAAAAGATGTGAAAGTCTATGAGCGCGTCTCGCTACCACCACTGGCACAAAATGGCGCTTCAGAGAGCGATAGCTACAAAGTAACGCGGAAATGGGCCTAAGGTACCTCCCAGTAGGCGGAATCCTCGTCCTGAACGGGACATTTCATCATAAAAATGAGCAGATGCAAGCTAGTTTTCGAAAATGGCTAATTAGCGAGGATAAAGGAAGTAATTAGAGGCATACCAGGGCGGACACGATGACGACAAGCAGCGTCGCTGCTGAAATAGGACGAGATTAGGTGAGAAATCAAAGAAATCCGATTAGGAAAAGCTCAGGAAGGCCCGAAAACATGAATCATACCGAGAAAGACAGGCCGAATCATGATGAGTGTGTGCCCGCGAGACGTGAGATTGCTTCTGTAACGAAAAATATAATTTAAAAAACAATAAAACGAGGAAACTCGCGAACAAAATCATCCTAATTTGAATCAACAAGGGCGTAAACAAGTCGATAATGGTAATAGAAATGCGCGCGACTTTGTGTCATACAGTACCCTTGCGGTTCCTTCACGGAACTTTCAATATAATTTTGACGGATTTTAGTTTAATTCAAAATCGCTTAAAATATTATTATATTACTTCATTTTCAAGATTTTCGAAATCTCAAGCGCTCCGGCGAATCTCACGAGCAAACACAAACACGCGCAAAAGTAGCTGGGGAGCGATGGGGCGAGACGAGAGAGAGGGGAGGATGAAACTTCGAGCAGAGAAATAGCGAGTAAACCACGAGAGGGAGGGAGGAGCAGGCAACAAATGGAGGGAGGGGTGAAGTTATAGTGAGTCAAGCACTCTCTCCGTTCTTGATGCTATCTCGTCAGGTAGAAAACTGAGAGAGCACGCGGAATGAGGAGGGCAGGGGCTAGGAACACTTTAGGTGATGGAATGCAAACTAAGGACCAATCGCCCTTGCAAACTCATGTAGAGAAAGATCACGCAAAGTTGAGAGAATGCGCAATGTTTTCGCCATGCCCTTTCAAGCGTTCAGCTCCAAGCACATTACCAGCAGTGAACGCGAGGTTCTCTAACTCTGTTCTTTCTCTAGTCAGAATGTGCAGAGTCAGAGGTAGAGAATGCTGGTTAGAGAAAGCGACATCTCTTTCAACTAGCCAATCTATCTACCTGTCTGCCTGATCGGCGAGAGACCGTGCGGAACGGAGAGAGTGCAGAGAACTAGAGAGTCTTCATCCTTTCAACCTTCGCACAAGTTTGAATTGTCCCGCCAAGGTATTGCGCAATGGGCAGAGAACCAATAACTCAAGATGATTCATCTTTACAAGTGGCCATTCTTTGGCAGTAACAAACCTCAGACATTCAAGAATGAGGAAAAACGAGAACCTTTCCTTGTGCTCCGAACCGAGATCACTACATAAGTTTCAGGCATTCTACGCATTTGAGAATGATTCATATCGGTGCGGCATGAGCGTTCATTCTATCATAGTCGGCAATTCACGTGAGATTCCCAACATTCTACGACAACCATCAACCCTTTCTGTTAACCGTACAGAGATAATCGGAAAGGAGCACAGTAGAAACGCGTGCGAGAAAACGTGGAACTACCTAAAGAAACGCACGCTCTCCCTATCTTGATCTACCTTGGCATTCCTACTGGTGTTCGCGTGTCTAGGAGTGTGAAGTGAGATAGATTAGGAGGTGGAACCGATAAGATCGCGCTCTCCTCGTTTCACACAGTCTCTCACTGTGGAACGAGAGAGTACGTGAACTGGAGAGAGCCAGATAATTCCCCGGTGTTCGCTTGTCTCGCTTTTCTAGGAGTGACCTGTGAAACGGAGGAGGAGGGTTGAGAGATGGATTAGGTGGTGGAAACGATAAGATGCGATCTTGCATTAGCGAAATTTCGAATGCTCTCCTCGTTTCACACGCTCTCTCACCTCAGAGCGAGAGACTATGTGAAACTGAGAGAGTCAGGAAGAGAGGAGGAGTAGGTAGGACAAAGTTACCTGCAAACTGAGAGGGCGCAAAATGCGTTCGAACGGGGGCTGACGAGAGATGAGAGAGCGCAGAGAGAACGAGGGAAACTCTCTCCAATTCGCCTGCTCTCTCGCTCTATGTGACTAGGGAGTACATCAATTTGAGAGAGCGCAGAGAGGCAGAGTCATGTTTCAACGGAGAGAATGCAGAGATGGAAAGGAGGAAATTGCCAGACTCTCTCCATTTCCCTTGCTCTCTCGTTCTCTTTGACCTGCTAGAGAGGAAGTAAAGAAGGAAGCTTGTTCGTCGATGTTTCATCATCACTAGGCAACGAACGACAGATCTTGAGACAGTAGAAAGAAGAGGGGAGGGAACCAACATCCGAAAACAAAAGGAGCCTTCACGCTTATCCATCCCTGAGAACCCTCCTCCTTCTCACTGCAAGACATGACAGTGTTATGTGAAAACAGCTCGAAATGAAGCATAACACCCCAAAAGAATGCAAACATTTGTACGCGAAAGAGTAGATGAATGGAGTCTCGAGCTTGACTATACTGCTTGGAGGAAGAACATCTTACCCATACTGAATCACTACAACCCAATAATAGCGTTCAAATTTTGGAAAGTTTACATAGGGGGGGGGGGGTAGAAATTTGACGGCAGTATGCCAACAAGCCTGGAGTTTGACTTCCCTACTCATCTAGAGTTCGAAAACAAGAGTTACTCTCATCATTTCAAACACTATCTCTCGTTATTCTGACCGGTGAAAGAGTGTGTGAAATGAGGAGAGCAGCTTTTCCTTTCGAACTCTACTCTACAACAACAACTGTATCACTAGTTGGGCGAGAGAGGGATTGGGCCGGGGAATCAGTCCGGAAAAGGGCTTCACTCACTGCTACTCCACCCCATTTCTCGCCTAACTCTCTCTATTCCGGACGCTCTCTCGCGCTCTCTGACCACTGAATATCGTCTCATTGGTCAGAGAGAGACTATTTTGACGATTGGGAGCGCCTCTACCCGAAAAAAGGAAGAAAATGGAGTGAACGGGTTCGAATTTCACGAAATTCTCACGCAAGCGAGGGAGCAAATCACTGGTTTCCGGGTATAATTCAGGGAAGAGAATGACTCAAAATTGCTGGCTACCGGAGACTCATCATATAAAGGCGAAAGGGATAAAAACTAACTGTGAATCATTAGCAAAGTCGTATGAGCGCGCGATAATGAGGGCGGAAAGGTCGGTAAACGCAATGATTCACAGAGTAACTCGAGCTGAGCTCAAAAAAGAGAGTCGATGTGGAAAACTGAGAAACTCGCTGGCTAGCGTGACAGAGCAAGTAGAGAACAAGAGAAAGAGAGGGAGAGGAGGGGGAGGAGGAGAAGAGACAAAGCCTTGCGGGCTCCAGGCTCCTATTGGAGTCATTGGAAACTTTTGGGGCGCGGAGTTTTAGCGCCTGGGCAGCAATGGTGAGAGAGCAAGTGGGAAGGAGAGAGCGGATGGGTTTCAGAGCGCTTGCTAAAGGCGCGAAAAGTGAGAATCGGAGTCGGAGAGCTATAGAACCCTTCTTTTCTCGCCAAGATTGAAGATACTGACAGAGAGATAGGAGAGGGCTATTCTAGAGTATATTTTTCACACTGCTAGCTTGGGGAGGGTAAGAAATGTGAGGAAAACGCGTGTTATGAAGGGGTCTCTCGCTCGTCAGGCGGGCAAGCGAGACTAAACACGGACAGTACTGTCAATAAACCGCCTTTTATGCCTTGGAATGGTCGGAATCTCTCCATTCCAAACAAGCTCTCTCCAATTCTCTCCATTCCGCACGCTCTCTCGTCTTCATGATCGCTGATAGAGCGTTAGAGTATGCTCGTCGAGGACCATTCATGCCGCTCTGCCTTCTAAATGGCACCAAACCAGTCAGACAGACCGAGAGAGCATGCAGAATCGACAGGTTCAGAACGTTGTCATCCCCCGGGGCTTCCAAGCGGCGTTCCCTTACTGTTTTCTCGGCCGGATACGACCAGAAACCTCGAGGTTTGTCTAGAATACAGATTCTCGGAAACAGAAAGGCGGTTCCGGCTCTTGTTTTCCTCTGTTAAACGGAGAAAAAGAGGGAGTGATGCAACTCTAGCGGATATTTGATTGAGCGGCGCGAGAAAACTTCCGGGCCGAAACCAGAAAACAATGGAAACAAATAAGGAAGAACGTTGACCGATCCTAAAATAGTACTGATAGCACATTGGAAAGAGCAAAAACAAAGGCAGTAAAGTCGACGATTCCGCAATGCAATGGACTTGGCTAGTGAAATGCGCTCGGATAAGTTTCACGGCTCCGATAAATCCGGATACGACTGGAATAGCGTAACGGAAGTAACAAGAAGACAACGAACTCAAAGAAAAGGGATCAGTTAGCCCAACCCCGGATGCCACTACTAGTCACAGGCTACTACTCCCTACTACTACGATCACAGGCCGGATGTACTCATCCTTCCGGTCAAAAAGTGGTCGAAAGGGCGATTCCCTAGGATAACAATTGAGAAGACTCATCCAGCGTGAGAATTGCAGGGAAGTACTACTATCACATGGTCTGTCCCTCACCCAAACGTTGCTCACCGCTCGAAAGGGTGTGGAATAACAGAAGACAATGGGAAGACTTTGGCCCGGCTGAACACTTTTTGCTGTGCGATCTCATTAAGTGAGACGGAGGAAGAGAACGTGTAAGTTTGAGAGAAGAAGAGGACACCGGGCCTCGCATGACTACTTTACACCCAACACATGAGTTTCGGAGCGGGGGAAGGAGAGGAATGAGTGTTCGGAGGGAATGCTCTGTCTCTCTCGATGTCTTCTGCTCTCTCGTCGGGTAGGGCTGCGCTTACGACTCAACGGCAAAGATCAAGGAGAAAATTTCTGGAATATCGCGTGAAATGAATCACATGCGCTCAAAATAGATGGAATGGAATGAGTTTCAGCGAGTTTATCATAAAACTGCTTCTGACAACGGCAGACGCATCTGACATTATGATGGGAGAAAAGAAATGCAGTGATGCTGATCAGAATAGATCCGGATAAGGAAAAGGGGCAAAAACGCAGAACAAAGGACGAAAAAGGGCGGCACTCTACTATACAAGGGTGGTGGCAAAAGAGATCGCCGACTGTGAGGTACCAATACTGATAACTCGCGATAGTTCAAAGGAGTGCGCAAGTCCATAATGGCTGTCTGAGTCTCTCTAAAGAACGTGATCTCTCGCTTTCTCTGACCGATAAAAGAAGGCGAAGACTCTCTCACATGTCCATGCTATCTCGCATCTCTGATCGACGAGATAGCATGCGCAATTAAGAGAGTGAAACAATTCCTAGCTGCGAGATATTGCGAGAGTGTTATCAAGAAGCAAAAGCCGCGATAGCTTCTTCTTTCTTTCTTTCTTTCTCGCTATCACTCACTCTATCAACTAGAGCCCATCACTTTTATCACCCGCGAGGAAACTTTATCGCCATCTTCTAGCGCATCTTTTCGTACAGAGAATGAAAGCGTGGAGGCCAAAGATGATGGGTCAGTTATCGATAAACTACCGTACGCCACCTGGGTCAGAAAGCGAAGAAGTAGTCCCACAACGTTGACATTTCCTCGGATGTTATGACTGGGCACTCAAATACGCACATTACAGTCCGCTAGTGGGAATGGGCTGGGAAAGATCACTCAAGATGGGCCCTCAACCCCTTGCTGAAAGAGCGGATAGCTGTGAGATCAAGGGGACTGAAATGGAAAAATGGCAGCGGAATCATCTCAAAAGCAGAGTTATAATATGTTAACATTCAAAAGATGAACAATCAAAGATCAAAGGTCAACAAGGAAGCTCTATATCGAAAATGTTCAAGAAAGTTCCGACAACACTGAGAAGCCTGTGCTGTAAGACAAGAACAACGCACAAATGCTCGAGAACAGACGAGAAAAGCAGTGAAAAGACAGATGTCAGCCACTCTTTTTCCTCCCTTTTTTCTCTTTTCTCATCTTGAGCAGGGCAGTGATAGGGTCTCTCGATTCTACACGCTCTTTCACACGTTAGACGCAACGAGAGAGTATGTGAGTTTGAGAGAAACAGATTCTCTCCTTTCTTTATTTCTCTACTAGATAAAGTCCTGAACGCACGGAACCCAAGCTTCGAGCTTTGAGCCTGGGCGATCCTCAAGATGGCAACACAATCAGTGGAGAAAAATGCGAAAACGGCAGATAACGGATAACGCTGTTCTCCGATCAACTCTGTTCTCTGCTTTCACTTGCACTCACACCGTCCAGGGGGCAAAAAGAAAGAGATCACGAGGAAAGGAAGACCACTTCTGTTTAGATAGCGGCGCGTATACCTCCTTGCCCCTATGCACCCATTCCCCCGCCTTCACCACATGATGAGTAGGAAGAGGCGCGAAGGAACATTGTTATGCTCTCTCCACGGTCAGAGAACCGAGAGAGCATGGGAAATGGAGAGAGGCAGACAATATCTAGACTGATCATAAAGAGGAAGCAGCGAGAACCATCTGTTCTGACTCAGGAGAAAGGGCGGCTCATTTCGAATAGCACTTGAAAGTGTTGCCAGAGGGTTCCCACTAATCAGCAACATCAGGCAGGGCTCAAGATCTGGAATCGCAGAGCATTCTATCCAAATTATTCTCATTCTCCACCTCGCGCGCATTCAGAGCTGTCGCAGCCCGGGCCAAAAAAACAGAGCTCGAATCCTCAAAGGATCAGAAAGCCAATCAGCCGCGATCAGAAAATCAACAGAAACAACGAATTCAGAGGTTTCCGAGGAAGCAAATTGGAGTTATTCGAGAGTTGTAACTTCGGACTCAACACCCACAACTCGAAAACAAGCTGCGAAACACTTGCGAGGGAGCAAGGCGAGATACTCGCAGTGTGTGAAATGTGATCTATCACAGCGGAGTAGAACTCACGAGAGGGAGGAGAAAGATCGGGAGAATTTTGACGGATCACCTGTTTCGAGTGAGGGCTTATTGTCTGCAAGAAACATACTTGACAAGAGAAAAGAAAGATTCATCTGTTTCACAGGATTTCGTAGTGAGCCATCGCATAACGGAGTGAACAAGAGATGAAAGGAAATTTTGACGGATCACCTGTTTCGAGTGCGGGCTTATTGCCTGCAGGAAACAGCCAAGGATTATGACAGCATCAGAAAGAAAATTGAATAACATGAGGATACTTCATATTGAAAAAGCCGAGAAGAGCTCAAGATCAAGAAAGAAATCTCACGCGAAGATGAATCATTGGCTTCTGGGCGGATTTCTGGAGGAATGCACCGGAAATGGAAAGAATTCAGGAGAAGAGAGACGTCACAAAGGGATCAGCCTTTCACCGCCTTGAGGTCGAAGTGTCATTGTCCTATCAGTCAAATGCGTGATGATCGGAATCACTCGGAGTTTTCGGCTGATCACGTAGTCCAACAAATCGAAAAGACATGGAGCTCGATAGATCAATAGCCGCTCGCAGATGTGAAAGAAGGGAGCTCGAAGAGAATAGAAAAGATCAGCATCGCCTTCAGATCAAAATAAGTTCCTTATCAGTTGAAATATGTGTCACTATCGAGGGATTATCGGGTCAAACTGTAAGAAGAAAGACGGATCAAGCATCGAAAAGCAGACATGATAACGTTGACGAATGATGCTGCTCACTCTAGAGAGGCTATTCAATAGCCACTCGCAGGTGTGAAGGTGAAACACTACACCAACCGGGGTCGCGCAGCGCTGTAACGCGCGCTGGAACTTATTCGGTTTCCTTTCGACGGAAACGATCGAGAATACGCTAGAACATTGACGAACACGAACTAGCAACCTACGGTTGCTACGTTGTACGCCGGGGTGTGTGTTAGGGTTATCATAAATTCACTTGAATTGCAAGCCTGCATCCTCCCTTGCAAAAGGCTCGTGAGGCTGAGAGCTATTCGAAAAAGTTGCGAAGGAGCCACGAAGTGGCGGAATCGCAACTTTTTCGAATAGCTCTCAGCCTCACGAGCCTTTCGCAAGCGCATCGCAGGTTGGGTCATGCATTAAGGTCGCCATATCGCAGGTTATACCATGCATTGACGTTCTTTTAATAGCGTTGCATGAACCTACGTAAAGGAGGGGGCAATCCGGATATATACGTAAGTCAAGAAGGCGGGAGGTCCGGATACATACGTAGGTTTAGAAAGCGGGGCGGTCCGGTTAACTACGTAGGTCTAGAGGGCGGGGCTATCCGGTTACCTACGTAAGTCTATAGGGCGAGGTGGGTCGGATGCTTGCATAAGGGTATTGTGTGTTGGGGAGGGTATTGTCTCGTATAGCAATGTGAAAGGTTCGTGTGGATAGCAGTGGTCGAAAAAGTTGCGGCTTCGCCACTTCGTGGCTCCGTCGCAACTTTTTCTCCCACTGCTATCCACACGAACCTTTCACACATTGCCATCGAGATAGTCCCCACGATCCATTAATCATTATGAAAGCAGTGCGATTTTTTGAAAGTTTTGTGCGCAAGAAGTTGCCCAAGTCATTTGGTTGAAATTCAGGCGAGAACGGCTCGAAAAAGAGATTTCGTCATATTGCGTCATCACTACGTAATATGTAAATTTTTGAATATTTTAGTCACGTGAAGTTGTTTGGAGGTCTGCCCGAGTGATTTGGTTGAGTTTCAGGCGAATACGGTGGGAAGAAAAATTTCGTCATATTGCGTCATCATTATGTAATATGCAAATTTTTTGGAAAAGTTTCTCATGGGGATTCGAATGGTACCGGGCATGGACTTGGGCGATCATTTTTAGGCCAGTTATAGCGATTTTTCAAAAGCGTGACACACGTTACATACATACATACATACATACATACATACAGACAGACAGACAGACAGACAGACACTAAGATATATTACTTCTTTAGTAACAAGGAATTTGAATGATCATATGTGCGAAAGGAAACGAAACCGCGAAGAGAAGCAATGGTTGCAACACGCACAAAGGGTGAGAATGGTCAGTCTGGTTTGATCTGAATGAGCTCCTTCTCGCATGTGCAAATCTTCTAATTGTAACAGGAAGCGAATGGTCAGCGAAAGTGTAATGGTTTAGCGCTGTGAGGGGAACCAGGGTGTGAAGAAATGCTGGGGAACACCTCAGCTTCAAAGTGTAGTAACAGGAAGCGGTCAGCCGAGTGGGAACATCCCGGAAGCAGTGACCAGACTTTTTCTCTATTAGAAACGTTGCCGGGAAGGTGTGAGTGGGCGAGAGAGCGTGCAAATACGAGAGAGTCAGAGAATCAGAGACGGGATGAGCGAGATCAGTCTGTTTGGATAGCGAGATGTTCCCCGTCGATCCCGACGATCTTTGCATGAATCTGGAGAATCTGAGGGCACTCTCTCGATTATGCATGCTCTCTCGCTCTGTCTGACTGTGAAGGACTTGTCTGACGATGAGAAGAAGAGTGATAACGCGAAATGAGGAGAGTATAGAGTAGAGAAATGGCCAACAGCTTTTTAGTGTCGTTAAAACGCGCTGCTTCATGGATACGATTGAGTGGTTATGATAGCCCTCACTATACATCTGTGAGCAAGAATCACTGACGAAATAGGAGCTAGAATAAGGAATCTAGAAATACTCTAGGAATGCAGTATTCATTAGGGTTGAAAGTTCGATATTACGATATCGCATTCGAAACTCAATCAAATGAGTCTCGTTTCGAAACGAGCCAATATTCGATACGATATTGATACGATATTGCACGTAGCTCGACTCTCATTTCGCAACGCAGTCAAATCACCCTCTCGGTCTCGAAATTGAACACTAATTCTCCTCCTCACTCTGAAGACCGGCCTCCCCTCTCCCTCTTTCAACGAATGCGAACGATACGATATTGATACGATATTGCACGTAATTCGACTCTCATTTCGAAACACGACTCATTTACATGTCTTGCGTTTCGAAACGAGAGTCAATCATTCAAATTGATGCGATATTTTCGTTATCGTTATCGTGTCGTTAACCCTAGTATTCATCAAACCCTTCGAAAATTCCATCGAAAGGTTGCAATGAACGGAGAAAGCGAACTAGGCAGGAAATGTGGCCGAAAATGATGAGAGAATGGCGCTGAGCTGATCGAAGCTAAGTAATAAGGAACATAGATTATGCCGATAAGATTTTGCGTGCGCTTCAGAATTCGAGTAATACCAGAAAAATGGACTATGACTAGGGAATGAATGAAATATTAGAAGCTACTTCGGGTAATGGAGAATTTCGAATTCTGAGAGAACTACGCAGCCCATAAACTATCCCCCGCTGCTTGGCAATGCATGGGGGAACTTCAATGGGGGTAACTTCCTATGAATTTCGAAGGGGGGGGGGAGTCTAATTTCGAGTGGCTCAGAGGTAGATCCCTTCATCCCCCAATGTCAATCAAATCATGTGAGAGCCTTCTCCTCGTCAGTGCACTCTCTCCATTTCGCGTGCTCTCTCGCTGGTCAGAAAAGAAGAAATAGCGGGCTGAATGGAGACAACCTTCAATCAAACAATGCGCTAGGCGGACATTACATAAACACGAGAGGGGAATGATTGAGAGAGCGAGTGTTATCATCATGAAAGAATAGGGTAGAGAAGAAAAGAGAGCCTTGAGCAATGATAGTGATAGGGTAGGAGAGAAATGATAGTGTGAAAAAGGGTTCCCGTTGCATGTTACCCTAAAACGCTACCGCTACCTGATCGAAACTATAAATGCCTGCGGTAACGTGGTAACATTTGCACATGAACGCGCCAAGAGAATGATTGAGAGAGTGTTATTCAAAAGGACGTAAGAAGAGCCTTGAACGATGTTAGTGATAGGCTACCTGCACGGAACTATGTCTACGCTAACTTGACAGCGCTTGTGAACACGTCAAAAGAATGAATGAGCGATTGAGAGAGTGTTATCATGAAAGAATATAGAGCCTTGAGCGATAATAGTGATAGGCTACCTGCGCGGAACTAGATATGTCTACGCTAACTTAACAGCGCTTGTGAATACGTCAAGAGAATGATTGAGAGAGTGTTATCATCAAAAAGGAGGAAAAGAGCCTTGAGCAATGATACGCTAGAGAGGAATGTGATAGTACGCGATTGTTCTCTTTTGACAATCGGCCGAATAGAATGCACTAAGTATTGAGGTAAGTTCGAACGATTGCAATAGCGAATCATTGACACATAGAATAACTGAATGAATGATTTAGATCTGGTCAATCTAGAATTAAGGAAACAACTGCAAAGCTCGCATTCAGCTCATTACAAACTGATTGATTAGCGAGATCGGAAGTGTTTTCATCTGCGCAAAACAAACAGATTGCCTCAAGTGAGAAAACAGTCAGCGTTATCACACACTCTCTCCATTCCGCACGCTCTCTCACTGTTCAGACAGGAGAAGAGAGAAGAAGGATCAGAGAGACCACTCTAGAGAGAGTTATCACTGTTTTCACCGTGCCTCTGAGCAGCAAAAACGTGATAAGAAATAGTGTCGATTTGATGTCGTTGAATCGACAAATCGACAGAATCGATGTGATTGTGAGTTGATATCTGAGATGAGTAGTGAACAAGCAGAAATTGCAGAACAATTTATTTACAACGGAAAGATCCATTCAAAGTCAGCGAAAGGTATCTCTAGTGCCCTTGCGAGTAAGAGGAAAGGAGAGGGAGGAGGGAAACGGGGGCATCAAGACAGGAAGCGGCGCAACATCAAAATGAGTGCACATCCCCTTTTAGCATAGGAAATGGGTGGCATCCGGGGGCGGTTCGAGGGTTGAAATATTGAAATGTGCGGAGTGAAGGGGAAATGAAGTCACGTGGAATCGAGAGTACTCACTGACAGAAAAGTTATTCACAGCTATTCCTGATGCCCGATCAGACAAGTTTAGAGGGAATGGGCGGTATCAGGGGGGCGGTTCGGCGGGTTTGAAATGGGTGGTGGAAGGGAAATGGAGTCACGAGATGCGTAAACAGTTAGTTCTCCAGTGCAAGGTGTATTTTTACCAGCATTTGACACTATTTCGAAAGCAAATCATTCAAAAAAATGCCTCAACAATGCGCGACAAAGTGATTGAATCGAGAAGGAAAATTTGAGGCATGTGGACCGATTCAAAATTGGGAAAATGACTCTCTTCAGAGGTCAGATCAGGATCACTCCTCCTCAGTTCTCACTCCCAATGCCGAGTGACAGCATGCTAAACAGGGGCGAATGAAGGCGAGAACTCTCTCCAATCGCCACACTCTCTCGCTCTCTCTTGCAGGCGAGAGAGCATGTGGAATGGAGAGAGTACAGAAGAAGAAGGGAGTAGAAGGATAACTGTCAGATTAGCCATGTGGTCACTCCTGTCTTTCCTCCTTCAAGGAGAGACTCTCTCTATTTTGCGTGCTCTCTCGCCTCTCTGATGGGTGAGATATTGCACCAAATGAAGAGAATGCACCTCTCTTCTCACTCATTCTCCGCTAATTCGAACCTCCTTGGCGCCAAATTCCACTTGAAATGTGTATTGAAACAGCGGGAGGGAACAGATGGGAGCTATCTCCTACGAACTGGATAATGAGCGAGTAGTAGTAATGTGTTCCGGAGATGTTACGGAGTAGAGATCGAGACTAATGTACACTTCTTGGCGCCAACGAACTTCTTCAAAATGCTAGGGACAGATCGAGTAAAGACAATTTGTAGTGTGGACACCGTGTCTTTCCACAAGGAACATAGACGGGAGATATATGGGTGGGAACTTTCCGGAGTTCAGCTGTGCAGAAGATCAGAGGGGAAATTTCGTAGGAAGTAAGGGAGTTCGCGGTAGAATTCAAATGGAACTAAAACAACAGTTCTGTTTTACTGAAAGGACAGACCAGTACTGGTCAAGGCTATTTCTGTGTTTCTTCTTGACCAGTAACAGATGCGTTTAGGCTGATTGCGAACGGCGACCTTGGGCCAAGAAAAGCTGTTGGCTAGCTTTTCTGGCTGGAAGGAACGGTCTGACTCTCTACATTCCGAATCGTCGGTCAGAGAAGCGAGAGAGCATGCGGAAGTGAGTGAGTCAGACGATCAGACAAATCGAGAAAGCAGGCGAAATGAAGAGAGTACGAAAGAAACAGCAGCAACAGCCGGGGATTATCGTGTTTTGGGCGGGAACCGAGGCAGTGTTCCTAGTGTTTCTTGATTCTCTCTGCTCTCTCGTCGGGAAGGCATGATGAGAGAGCATGAGAAATGGGGAGAGGCAAACCAGTGCTGGGACTGAGTGAATTAGGAGTGTTCCTCCTCATGCTAAGCTCTATTTGAACCGGGAGGACTATAGTCTATAGCTGGAGTCGGAAAAATCTTGGTTCACTGGTTTTGGAGCAGTTCAACAGTCAAACAATTGGCAAACATTCAAGGAAGAAATGAGAAGGGGAGGCTAGACAGCTAACCAGGTAAAATGCGAAGCTAATCTAGCAATAGCCTGTAGTGAAACAACCATAAAGTTGAGTACTTTTAGCATGAAAATGAAAAGGAAAGGCTAGACAAGCTAATCCTTCAACAATTCAGAAATTCGTTCGATGATGTGACTATCTAACTGACACTGATCGGATTACACGCTTTTTGTCTCGTGAGACTGATAATGACTCTCTCCATTTCCCATGCTCTCTCGTCAGTCGGACAGAGTCTGAAAGCGTGATGAATACGAGAGGCAATTGCTCTTTACGAGCTGATACGACGCTTTTATGGTCATTAGTGCTCCTGATAAGATGGATTCGCGTAGCAATTGCAATGGGATCTGGCTCTATTCGTTTCACGCGCTCTCTATTTCTTCTGATCGGTGAGAGAGTGTGCGGAATAGAAGGATCTTCATTCAGTTCGATCACTCGTAGAGAATGGCGGAGAGTGCATAACAACGATTATCGAGACAATACGAGGGAGTTGACATCAGATCGAAACCCGAAGCAAAGAGGTCAAAGATCAGGTGCACTTCTAGTGAGTGATCCTATTTCTAATGAGGACCGTGTGCGCTTCAAAATGCTCGACTAACTGAAATTTTCAATAAGTTGATCTCTGATCTTCGTACGTCATGTGGAACGACAAACAATCGGATGGATATCCTCCGCTCGTACTTGCTCGAGCATCCCTTTATCAATTCAAAAACATAAGACAATTGTGTGCGCAAACAACATTTGAACTCCAGACGTGTACCCACAAGGGCAAACACTTTGAGGATTCCTTGAAGTACCTTGAAGCCGTGAGAGGGCGAAGATCGAAAGCAGTATACCCAAACGATCTGCAACTGATCAGGATTGAATCGTCGGAACTTCTCTGCTTTTGGCCCGGGCTGCGACCGCTCTGAATGAGCGCGAGGCGGAGGATGAGATTGGTAGGGATAGAATACTCTGTGAGAATAGCCTGGGCCAAAAAACAGAGAAGTGCCGAATCGTCTAAGCATTCGAATTGCGTACCAGTTTATCGATATTGTCGCTTATCATTGTGGTGGTTCCATTCTATTTTTTCCTTCATACTTAACAATAGTGCACTCATCGAGTGCAGACGAGCCGGAGTAGACGACTGCAAAAGGAGAATCATTATTAGAGTCGAAACATCTAACCAAAAACGAGCGTAACGCGAGTGACTGAGATCGGTTCTAATCAAATCTAGCACAAGGGCGTCGCACATAATGGTCAATATGCTTCACAGTGACGCGCACATCTTGTACTAATGCAAGATGTAAGCAGTGCAACTTGAGAAATGAATACGAAAGGAGGAGAACAGCTTCTTCTCACAGGAGTACTTTCGAAAATTTCCCCGTAGTTGTAAAATGATCGGAACTCAAAAACAGAGTTCGGAAGGGCAGATTCATGATTTGCCTGTTCACTATCACTGTACAAGAGTCACTGGTCTTTCGATCTTATCACTCGTGCTGTTGATACGAGACCTGAGCGATGAGAGACCAAGAGAGCATGTGGAATGCATGATGTAGCCTATTAGGGTTGCAGGATCGAGATCGAGATCGAGATTATCGCGCGAGACTCACTCTCCTCCCAATATCGATTTCAATCTCGCGCGAGACTCACGAAAGGGTCAATCTCGATTCAATCTCGAAAATGTCGAGATTGAATCGAGATTGACTCTTTCGCGCGCGCCCAGGCATAGCTCGAAGGTTCGACTCCCGCTTAAGACATAGCTTTTGTCGGAATTTTCGATAGTTCGGATGTTGTAAGAGGGTGTATCTGGAGGAACCTGCCAAAATCTCAGACCGTTTCAACCCGAATTCACTTTGTGGCATTGCGTTTTGTGCGAAAAATCGTATTTTTCGGCCCAAAATGACCCAAATCGAGAGGAGGCTAATTCATCGTAACTCGGATCGCTTAGATGTGTTCATACAAAACGTAGAGCATTATCTAGTCTATCTTGTATTTCAATCTGGAGGTGGTGCGGCAAAAAATAGCGAATTTATGGCCTGCGGCGCAAGGCACTACCACATTCCCTCGCCTACTTGATCTACCTCCCCTCCAATCTCGATCCAATCTCGACATTTTCGAGATTCTCGCACCCTCTTTGCATATCGCGAGTCTCGCGCGAGATTGAAATCGAGATTGGGAGGAGAGTGAGTCTCGCGCGATAATCTCGATCTCGAACCTGCAACCCTATAGCCTATGTCATTCTTTCGGTCAGATTCATCAAGAGAGGTAATCATCCAATGTGTGAAACTATAACTTAAAGGCGTGTCATTGTATCCGATGCAATGTGAAAACAAGTAAAGGTAAAGCTAAAGGCCATCCCGTTAATCAAGGCACATTCGTCCTGCGGGAGATCTCTGCTAGGCCAGTGATTATTGAAAACAAGTAAGTAAAGAAAAAATGCTGCAAAGCGTTCATTTCTGCCAGAATACTCCGCACCTTCTTTATCGGAGATACGATGAGCAATATTTTTACAATGAGTGAGGGAAGTGAAGGTGGAGTTGTCACGTTCGTCTTTTGCCTTTTTTGCAATGTTGTTGTACGATGAGATCGTCCATTTCAGCTCATTTGATACTCTAGGCTTTGCAACTATGTAATCGAGTCTCGCCCTCTTCTATGATCTCATTTGTGTGCTCGTTGTGTCGTCGAGGCATCTGAATGTATTCAGTAGCTAAGTACAAGCAGCTTAAAATCTCGGGAAATGCCGTGTTTCGAGACCTGGTCGCATTTCACAGTAAGGGTTATTCGTGAGTCAACATCAGCTAGCTAACCCGACTGTCGTTCTCATCATAACGTGCTCTTCGTGGTTTTCTAAATGCGTAAATACTCACTTGCTCTCATGAATTGATAGACATCTTCTTGAGGTCACTCTGAATAAGCGTAGTCGAGCCGGTGTAGACGGCTTCAAAAGGAAAATCATTGTTTGAGACGAAACATTTGACTAAAAACACGAGAAAATCGAGTGATTGGAATCGGTTCTAAAGGTCGCGCAACGGGCATCTCACGCGTTGCGGTTCTCAATGTGCTTCACAGCTACGCGCACATCTTGTACGCACATCTTGCGAAATGTAAAGAGTACAACTTGAGAAATGGATACGAAATGAGGAGAACAGCTTCTTCTCACAGGAATATTATCGAAAATATCCCCGTAGTTGTGAAATGATCGGAACGGAAAAATAGAGTTCAGAAGGTCAGATTCATGATTTCCCTGTTCACTATCACTGTACAAGAGTCCTTGGTCTCTCCGATCGTATCACTCGTCCAGTTGATTGATACGAGATAAGAGTGTGATGAGTGTGATGATGTGATAGTCATAAGCAAGCGAGCATATGAAATGCATGTTGAAGATTATGAAGTTCGTTCGATCATCAGTCCGATTCATCAAGAGGAAATTATCCGATGAGCGACACTATAATCTTGTAATCTTCAAGGGCATGATAATGTATCCGATGCAATGTGAAACAAGTAAGCAAATTGATTACAGAATCCTCGGCAACTTCTTTATCTGAGATACGAGGAGAAATCTGTTTACAATTGATATGGAATTCGACTGGGGGCTCACTTTGTTATATTTCCTTACAGCTGTGAAAGTAGAATCAAGACGTAGACGAGAAGCCACATCTCAAATAGACTTTCTTTTCTTCCAGCTCTCTTCATTCCTCGTACTCTCTACTTGCCAGAGCGATCAATTTCCATTTTACGCAACTAGTTGTTTTGTTATTTATCGAAGTCTTTCGATTGCATTAGTGAGGAAGGAAGACAGGCAAAGAAAAATGATCATCCTAAACTATCAAGTGCGAAAGGCTACAAACCTGCAGTAGTCGAAATACTTCTCCCGGTTCCTTTACCATTGAAGTAATCAATGGCATGCAGCCGTCCTGAAACGGAAATAAGCTAATCATTGATGGACTCGGTAAACTAGATTGCGTCATACGCTGAAACTGACCTTCTCATAAACATATCCACGTCTCCATGTTCCGCTTTTCCTTCGTCATCGAGCTGTATCTTGTTGTACTTTGGCGATTACCTGCAAATACGAACCTTTCTTTCCCCTTATTGAGTTAAATGCCTTAAAAATGAAATCGAGACTCACCAAATTTTGCTTCTTCTACATGGTTTGCATCAGTTGTAGTGCACTCTCAACGAGGACAGTCGAGTCGGTGTAGACGGCTGAGAGTAGTGATAATAGTTATAAATATTGACAATGTTACGATTCAGAACGGAATGGAGACGATAAACGAAGTGAGCACAGGACGCTTGATATCAGAATACAAACGCAACGCGCGATCCACGCGTTGAGGTCGACTCAATCCCGACCGACAATCAGAAGGTAGTGTTTAGTAGGGTATGAAACGAAGGAAGGGTGAAGACATAAAATATCGAATCTTGCGCAAAGGTCATGAGAAAGATGTTTATTTTGGAAAGGTTTGACATGAAGCCGGCATAGTAAGTCTTCGGAACGGAAAAAAAGAGCTCGGAGGGGCAGTTTCACAATGAAAGTACTGGAGGGACTCCACGAACCCTGGTTGAGTTTCACTCATCCCTGATAAGAACGCAGGGTTCGAGGTAGCTGCAGATTCTTCCAGGAAACTTGTAACCGGTTCTTCTACATTACACTATTTGTATGCCTCTCAATGCTCGATGAACTGTTTTTTTAATGTGGTGAATTCTGATCTTCGAATTTCTTGTGGAACGACAAACAATCGGATGGATATCGTCCGCTCGAAGTAGCTCGAGCAACCCTTTATCTTTATTAGCGAGAAACATTTGACAATTTTAGAGAAAATAGCATTGCTCATGATATACTGCATGTAGTACAGTCTGCTTGCGTTAGTCGAATGCTGTGACGGATTTCGAAACACTTTTTCTTCATCGATTCCTTTACCATTGAAGTAATCTAAGGTAAGCAGCCATCCTGAAATATAAATCAGTTAACAACGGTTCAAAATTGGTTTAATTTTTTTTCGATCTTGTCCCTGGCACGAAAGATAATCTTGTTGTATGAGAGCATCTGCATAAATGTCACATTACATTTTATTATTAGAAATACGAAGAGTGGATTGAAAGGAGACTCACTCAAATTCATCTTCTCACTTGTTATCATCTTCGGAAATATGCGCTCCTTGAGTGCTGTCGAGCCGGTGTAGACGGCTGAAAGTAGTAGTAATAACATGAATATAGTTACAATTCGGAACCAATGCAGATCCTATACACGGGCGAGAACTAGCGCACGGTATCAGATTACAGATGCGCTGGCGCAACGCGCGATCCACGCTTTGCGATCGAGTCAATCGCGATTGACAATCGGATGGTACTGTGCAATAGGGCATACAACAGATAGCGAGTTAGCTATTCTGCGAACATCGAACGTCTAACAAAAATAGTGAGAAAGAAGCTTGCTTTGCATGGTGAATATTGGGATCGGTAAAATAGAGTTCGAGGGAGCAGATTCAAAATTCCAGACTAGAGATCACAGTAATGAAACTGCATATTTCATGTCTTTGTTTTCTTTGTTCATCTTATTCTTGTGAAACGACAAACAATCGGATGGATATCCTCCGCTCGGAGTAGCATCCCTTTATCAGCACGAGGAACATTAGACAACGGCGTGATTCATGCAAGCGCCTTCTTGCATCTTATTTTCCCGTCAAAGGCGACTACAGCCCATGTCTTCTCTCTCTCTTTCTTCTTCATTATCTTCATTCTTGCTCCATTTTCATGCTGTGTAGTTTCACGAGATGGAGAAACATTCCGCTGAGCTCGATGACGATTACTAAAATTTTTCAGAACATCAATGATCGAACATGAATAGTGCTGCAACTGAACCTAACTGTTTTATTGCACAGTTCAATGGGGCAATTTAGTCGGCGATCAAACGCAGATCCCACCAGTGAACAAGAAAAGCGAAAAAATCAGAGCATGGATAAGGAACTTACTCGATCTCCAACGCCCGTTCAATCCTCGATTACGATAGTGTCAGACCAACTCTGAGAAGAGTTAGGTAAGCCTGAAAAATGATGTAAATTAGTGATATCAAGAGGTTACAAGAGAAGAAAATTTGACTTGTTTCATCATCATTGCTCCCAACATGAATATCGTGGAAAAGTAATCGCGTCAATTCACTGTCATCCAGTTGAACTACCCATTTATTGTGAGATAAACGCTGTCTGGTATTGTCGAAAAAACAATGATCGCACCATTTCTTCTCACGAAGGCGAATATCTTCTTCAATAATCGATTCATCCATAGCTTTTTACATGTCGTTGTGAAGCCGAGTCAATGTAGACGACTTAAATGTGGTTATTATAGGCTAATTTCCGATTGAACGAGAAAAACAAGTTAACGCGACTGATTAGAACAGGCAACTGTGTCAGGAGCACGCAGCGCATGTGCGACGCGACGCGGTTGTTTTGAACGTCTCTAGGTTTTAGTCGCATTGCGTACTTTTGATCGTATAGTCAGGAAAAGTTGAAGCATTGGATAACCGAAGAGAAAGTGAATGAAGTGTATGTTTATGCTACTTTTCACTGTTTATCTTTTGGCTGTTATATGGTCACGATCGGAACGTCAAAAACTACAGTTCGGCGGGTCAGATTCATCAATTCCCTAATCTAATTTCTCATTCACACTAATTCTTGAATTACCCTACAAATAAGAGCAATTTGCATCGATCTCAAGTAAATAAAAGGCGGAGAGCGCGTGCGATTCTCCATTCATCCCCTCACTCTCGCCTCTCGCGCCTCCGAAGAATGGTTGGTTGCTCTTCCTCTCCCTCCTCCCTACCTCTTCTCACGGTAGATTGCGCCTTGACTACAGTATACTCCACCTAGGTTACTGTATCTGGATTACGGTACCCTCTTCACAGGCCGACACAACGACTGGCGCCTCCACCACCGGCGGCTCCGGCTCATCTACGTCCATCAACGGTGAGGTTGATCTTTGATTTTTGATCTTTGATCTTTGAACTCTCAGAATCGTGCTCGTTCTCGATCGTGGTGCGCACGTCGAACGCGGACGCGCAGCCCGCGCGCGCCAATCTGTTCGTCCAGGTATACTGTAGGGGAGGGTCACGGTATTGAAGGGTTACGGTAGGAGTGAGAGGGTACGGTAGTGAGGGTACGATGAGGTTACGGTAGAGCTGACAGGGAACCAACCTCTTCGTCCAAGTATACTGTAAGAAAGGATTACGGTAGGAGTCAGAGGATACGGTAGTGAGGGTACAGTAGGGTTACGGTACTTGGCAACTGTCCAACTACCGTAGTCCATTTTGAATCACAAGCTGATCAATTGAGCAACGTAACCAGGTCTATCCCGAACTGAGCAACAGTAACCAGATCTATCACAAACTGAGCTACAGTAACGAGGGCTATCGCGAACTGAACTACCGTAACTAGAGCTATTGCAAGCGGAGCTACAGTATTGAAAGCAATCGCGAACTGAGCTACAGTACCCCTTGACCTACAGTAACCCTCTCCTCACGCGTAGTTGGTGCTGAATACTCGGGGTTACTGTAGCGTAGGTACCGTACACCTCGTCTTCTACCGTATCCCATTATCGATCTTCTCAGCTCACGGACGCCGCGGGCCGCCAGAACGACAAAATCCGCCTCAAGTGCTCGGTGACGCATCGCCGCAAGTTCCAGCCCGGACACGTACGTGATACCGTAATCTGAGCGATCGCCAACTGATCCAAATCTGAACTACCGTAACCTGAACACTGAGCAAGAGTAGCCAGATTGATAGCGAACTGAAGTACAGTTGTCAGGGCTATTTTGAACTGATCTACAGTAGCCAGAGTGATCACGAACTGAGATACTGTATCCCGATGATCTTGAACGAGTATCGCAAACTGATCTACAGTACCCTCAACCTACCGTAACCCACTCCTCCTTCCAGTGCGACCTCTTCGTGCTCGCGGATCAGATGGTGCTCGAGGACCTCCGATCGATCGAAGTCTGGCACCAGAAGAGGGTACGGTAGTATCGATCGGTCCAAATACTGTACCTACAAAGCGAATCAAAAGACTGCTGAAACGCAATTGGCATATACAAGCTACTGTAGCTCACAAACTCCTTGAGACCAGAAGAGGGTACGGTAACATACCGTACTCACCTGTTGTACCTACCGCACTCCTCTATCGTTATTCGAAGTAACATAGTACTTCGACATTCCGTATTCGAACTCTACCGTAACCGGACAAACGGTACCAAAACCGGATCTTGCTCCTAAGCACATGATGCATGTAACCCCTTCTCACGCCTACCGTAACCGATTACCGTACCATGAAGTATCCTACTCCTACAGTATCCTACCGTACTCCAATACCGTAGACACCCTTCAGGAAGCCGGTCCGCCCCTCCCGCTGCACTCGATCACCGTGATGGAGCACAACTCGCACACGGCGTACCACTTTGACTGCTCGGGCCACAAGATGGGCGGGGAGGAGGCCGAGGATCGCACGGTGAGGAGATCAGGGGGGCTAAGCTTAGCTTAAGCTTAGAGGCTTAGGAGCTTACGGCTCTAAGCTTAGCTTAGAGCCTTAAGCTTAGGCATACTTATGGGCTTAGGGAGCTTAAGCTTAGCTTAGGAGCTTAAGAGTACCTTAAGTTAAGCTTAGGGGCTTCGGTCTTAGGCCACAAGATGAGCGGAGAGGAGGCCGAGGATCGCACTTTAAGCTTAGCTTAGGAGCTAGGGTTGGCAAAATGATTCTTTGAGCGAATCCCGAATCATTCGTGACTGAATCGCGCGGTCGTGGGATTCGAATGGAGGGATTCAATTGAATCCCGGATTCATTTGAATCCCACTTTCAAAAAGCGACGTTTAGAGTTCATCAATCGCTGTTTTGAAAAAGCCCTATAGGTTTTCGACGCTTCCGAATCTGATTATGATAATTTTAAAAGCGCAGTTTCATTTTATTGCCTTCTTTGATGGAATAGTATGGATCAATTGATGAAATTCAAACTGTTTTTGATGGGCTTCGTAATGGGAAAAGCTAATGAACATAAGGTGAACGCAAAAAAGTTGATAAAGTTACCAGAAACGCCTAGAAATGAAGATAATTCTCAACCAAAAGAGCTGTATCAAAAGAGCTAGACTGATGAATCTAAAAATAAGAGTGTGGAATTCATGCCAGAGTGTCTCTGTTGCAAAAATAACGTCTGCCAAAACGTTTTTTAGCTCATTTTTATGATTCGAAAAAAACGTGGATTCAAATGAATCCCAGGCAAGATTCAATTGAATCCCTCCATTCCTCTCCTCTCTCATTCTGGGATTCATTCCACTCTTTCTTTGCGCGTGTCGAGCGGCCTAGAGGGATTCTTTCTGCCAACCCTATTAGGAGCATAGAGATAGGCTTAGGAGCTTAAGGCTTAGGCTTACGGCTTAAGATAGGCTTAACCTTAGAGACTTAGGGAGCTTAGGCCGCAAGATGGGCGGAAAAGGGGCCGAGGATCGCACGGTGAGGACCTTAAGGGGGTTAAGCTTAGCTAAGGGGCTTAAGATGGGCTTAAGCTTAGGACATTAGGTCTTGGGCCACAAGATGGGCGGGGAGGAGGCCAAGAATCACACGGTGAGGAACTCAAGGGGGCTAAGCTTAGCTCTGGGGCTTAAGTTTAGGCATATATTAGGGGCTTAGGAGTGCTAAAGAAGGGCTTAACCTTAAGAAACTTCATTCCCTTGCAGATGAAGTCGGCCAAGTTCCTTTGCACCGGCACGGCGCCCGTCTTCCGCAAATGAGCGCGCTTTCTGTGAGCGTGCGCGCGAGTGGTGTGCGCTTACCGTACCCTTTCCCCATATCAGATCTTATTGATTCCCAAATGAGCGCCCCGCCCCCCGCACGTCTCAATCATCACTTCGTGTTCCGATAAAGAGTGGTCGGATTGCCGAGAAGCGGGGGTGTTGTGTGGAGTCCACTGGAGTACAGTTCAATGATAATATCGGGACTTTTGTGTTTACACAGAGGTGTATTTTTCTGTCATTAGTCACAGATGAATGGACAATTTGAGATGTATCTTTATTTATAGGTCATTATCTTGATACTCGTAGCTTTCAATTAACCTCGAACAATTCAAACAAATAAGAAGGTTCGAAGATACTGCATAGGTTTGCATGTCGATGGGCTCCATTTTGATATGGAATGTTAGAAACAGATAATTGACGAAGCACGGCAGAAATGAAAGAAACCTGGTCATCGTGGAGTTGCTTCCGATTGTAGCTGCAAGATTTACGATCATTTTGCGATTGATAGATGCACTAAGGCACTCATCAGCATTTAGACTCATCAAGACTCGAATGGAAAATATCAACGAGCAATGCTCACCTGAGGCTTTCCTCGACTGCTCGAAGGATCGTTTGCTGCTTTTGCTGCCAAAGGTGTTGGATTAGCGCTCGATTGTGGCGCTCGGATGGTGTAGCGCTAAAAAAATAGTTTTGTCAAATTTTGATTGTTTTACACTATTTTCGAGGAAACAACCTAGACTATGTAGTGTATTCGCTCACCCTTACTGGCGCCGCGGACCACCCGGAGAAGGGCTGCAAGTGCTTGCTGCAGATGACGGCACGAATGTGCAGTCGATGAATCTCGTTCGCGCGGATCCGCTGCTCGTCGGTCAGCTGGAACGATTCATTTTCCAAAGATCAAATCGCTCTCGAAAGCTCCTATAGTCTATAGGCTATAGAACAGAATGACAAAAAATGTTTGCACTGAAACAGATATCCAAAACAGTGTAAAAGAGCTCCAATGCAGGCGTTGCGAAAAGATAGACGAGTAAATTGGGATGGATAATTCCATTCTTGTTTATTTTTACTTGCTATTCGGATAGTAAAGTAGTTTTTAGGTCAGCAACAAACTCACATTCACTAAATCCCCGAAGAAATTCCTCGAAGCGATTGGGTCGTTCGGAGGATAGCGATAAGAGTAGGTGACACTGTTGCAGAGATCACATTTCTTCGAGTATTGTAACTGAAGTTGATAGATTACACTATTCTGGGATCATTCTTTCGTCCCAAAACATACTTCGAGAATGTACGAGCTCATCAACATCTCTTCCTGAAACATATTGAAGCACTCACCCTGGCGCGCGCGGTATTCTGTGCAGCATTGCTGGCTTCTAGCGCAGCTATGGACGGGCTGGCGGGCTCCTGTGAGAAAAGTGTTGACTGTTGACAGTCTGTATGACTCTAGTACTTGTAGAGGCCCTAGTTTTCTAATGTCTCTAGTTCTTTGTAGATTTGATCACTTACCGTTTTCTTGTTTGCCGCATCTCCCTCTGCTCCAATGCTCTTGATTCTCTTCAGAAGTTCTTGCGTGCGTCGCTTCTTCACGTGTGGAGGCTCCTGAACGATCTCACTGATTTCATTTTAATCTTTCACTGTCATCTCCTACACAAGTAGTAAGCCTTACCGGTTGGCCCCGTTTAGTTTACTCACGTGGCGTTAAAAAACGGTGTAAGTTCCGATCTTTGACATCGAGTCTGTTTAAAAAAAGCGTGCAAAGATCCGATCTTTGCATATTTTTTTAACAGGCTCGATGTCAAAGATCGGATCTTTTCACCGTTTTTTAACGTCGCATTACTCATCGTAATTTTAAAGCAATCTCATGACTCACATCATCCATCGGCTTCTCCCGTCCATTCGCGATGTGCTTCTCGCAGAAGAACGCGCGAGCGTCGCCGAGTTTGAGATGCTGGAAAATGGATTTTGGTTCATCTACACAGTTCTAAAGCCTTACAAAGTTACACATTTTGAGGAAGCACATGCGAACTCTATAGAATATCAGGTTGAGAAAAAATGCGAGAAACGGAAGAGATCAACATTAAAAAGGGGGAAGATCTTGATAGATGGCATGATGCAGCACTCACGCTCATCCTCGTCCTGTCATATCGATTCAGCTTGAGGATCATGTTATCCAAGAAGGCCGCTCGTCTTCCCTCATCGTCAGGCGTGATCAAGTAGTGATGGACCGTTTGGTTGCACAGATAACAGGATTTCGGCTGAAATTGCACATGTTCCTCACTGATTACGATGTTGCAAGACTGTGTGTGATAAGTAGAAGTTTTTCGGCTGAAATTGTACATTTTTCCACTGATTCCGATGCTGTAAGACTGTGTTTCTATTTCGCTGAAAGCGCTTTGAAAATATATTCAAGCACGTTGCTTACCTCACGATGGTACGGAATTTCCACGCCATTCCTCGGATCGCAGTCTTCGTAGTAAACTTGTGAAGCGAGTCTGAATTTAAAGTATTTAAAAAAATCAATTCAGACAATCTCCATCGGGTTTTCAGCAATCTTCTACGATTTGTGGCTTGTATGCTTCGATAAAGATAGAGGAAGAATACTAAATGAACATAGGCCAGAAACCGAATATCTGAACTAAAATTGAATAAAACTCACTTCGAACTATCCAGTTGATACTGAAACCGTTGATTTCTCGTCGCAACCTCCTCTTGAAACTCCCCAATAGGCCGAGCATCGCCTGTTGTCGGACAGAACATCTGAAACATCTCTGTTTCTGTTGATCCAGGACTAGATACTAGGTCGGACGAGAAACGTAGCGTGAGAGTCATTTGCGCATTCCGATCATTATGCATAGCAGTCGTTCTCTCGCCCTCATTAGGTTTCCATCTAGTCGGTTCTCATCCGACCTAGTACAGCTTGGCAACCGATAATTACAGAACAAGAGCTGCGCACTCACATCAGCCTGTGGTTCGCCAAAGCCCTCCTCTTCCTTGGGCACAGCCGGTAGGGAGCTGGACTGAAATAAAGTCAATCAATACGTTTCGAAAACTAATAAAATGGCTAAAGCCGAACCATTCCGCATAGAAATTTCAAATATCCATGAAACTTACATCTCTCGGGGGTTTCACGTCATCATATTCAGCATAATTGAAAGACTGTGATGACGAATCAGCATGAATGAGGATAGTCTGAACGGCGTTAGTAAGAGAAAGATTTCATTGCACTCTTGATCTTCTGCAATGGGAAAGAACTCACTTCTCTTGATGGTTTGACATCCTCTTCGAAAAGCTCTCCGTCCACAGGTTGATATGATCGCGAGGTGCCGGGTTGTTGGTAGTTTGACTGAAACGTTGACTGAGGTTAAACCATTTTTGAAACCAACGATAGAACACAGTTAAAACTGCAAGGACTCACGTAGTGCTCATCAAGTGGTTCCTCCTTCACTTCCTTCATATCGTTTACGAAGAGCGGCTGTAGTTTGTCTGTGACTGCAATTGCGTAACTCTATTCATTATTCTGTTCGGCATACCCAAGGCTACACGTTGCAGATGCTCTGTGCTAGCCTATTGCGTTTCATGAAAAATTTATAAGCATTATTACCTGTCGAAGATACGAACTGCTGCTGAGATGGACCTGGTTGAGATGCGGTACAAATCCCTTCCAGGAGGTCCGGATCACCAGAAGGTTGTTGAATGGTCCGTCTTGCTTGCTAAAATGGAAATGATTGATTGCATTTGCCGTATTGAATTTTGGCTGATACTTTTCACTGCAAAAACCATGAACTATGTTTCAACCAAGATGACCGGAATACAGCTGTTCTACGTACATTTCTCTGCATAGGAATGACTCATAAATGCACTAGGTCGGATGAAAACTGCTTCGCAATACCGTCTCTGACAGAACAGTTGCTCCTCGCCACTCAACGTTCTCGGCCGGCGCACTCTCCACAAAGAAAGAACCCCTCCAAATCACTCACAATCTTCTCGTGCAAGTGCTCCGCGAACTCCTGCTGTCGTTTTTCGTAGATTTCCGCCAGGTATTTCATCGCCCGAGCCAGTTCGCGGACGACTTTCTGAATAGTTTATGATCGGTATTGGAGAACAAAGCCAAAACAACGCCATCATAAATGAGCCTAAGAATCAGTTCAACATTAGGTCACAAATGGAAGAACTGATGTAATATAACTCTTACCATTCCACTGGCGAACTGCTGCAGGATGGTCATCTTGTTCGAGGTGGACCCGGCCAGTCTTACACAATTCCTATCCTATTCTATCCCTAGATATGTCATTTCGACGAATTTACACGACCAAAAGACATAGAAATGCTGTAATCTCATTCGACTCACCATTCCACTGGCGAACTGTTGCAGGATAGTCATCTTATCCGAAGTGGACCAAGTTCCCGGCCAGTCATGGACGAATCCCTTTGCTAGTTGACCAGAAGTGTCGATTAACCTGAGAAGCGTATGTGAAATGCTGAATCCGTTATTTTTCACGCTTCCTTTTTCAGACAGATTCATTGTTGAATAATAGTGGATTTCAATGCACGCAAAGCGTCATGGAACCCGTGGAGTTCTCCGAAAAAAAACGATTGTGTTTCACTTATTCTAGAATTGTGATTCCCTAACGCAGGAGTGGTGGATACTCTTCCGGTGAACTCCAGAAGTGCCGAGTTGTTTTGTAATAAAAATGAGTTGAAATAAGAAGAAAAATTGAACGAACGTCGCAAAGTGCTTTCCCACGAGTCCATCTATCCTAGCAGCCGCAACATTTGCGGCGGAATTCGACGTCTTGAATCGAGTCCAGCACTGCAACTTCGTGTTTGGCGTTCGCATACCTGTAATTATCCCAGTTATCCGCAAGTTAAGACACTTCATGACTGAATTCAAAGCGATTAATGTGAAATAATGGGGGAAACAGCCAATAAATGCTGATTGGGATGTAAGTTTCGTTATTCACTGCTGTTTGGTCAAGCACAGGTCATCTTAAAGGCGATATACGCGTGATTACAAGCAAAACAGTTTCGATTTGGCCGTGAGAAGCTGATAAAAATGGAGCTCTTGACGTTTTCTGAACAGCAATACGTCTATGAGAAACTGGGTTTGATAAAAGGAGGGAAACGAGTAAGGAGAGCGCCTGGCTAGCAGCTAAGACGTATTAAATCGTTGAAATTGTAATTAGAAGCGAGTAAGAAGTAGAGAAACAAGGACGCTTGCAAACAGCACTTCTGGCAGCACTAGGCGTCTCTTCACAGCGGCCGCGCTAAATGCAGTGACAGCCTCCGGAACGACCGAGTATGCGCGTACTCGGAAAATGCCATCATACCTAACGTGGAATATGTACTCACATTAGTGTAAAACAAAACAAATTGTATTGAAAGCAACAATTATAGAACACACAAAAAGACAGACTGGTAGATTCATTCCCATGCAGATTGGAGCATTCCGATCTCGACTGTTCCTCTTTCCAAAGTAATATTTGGCGACTTCCGATCTTCCAGACGTGTTTAGGTGTCAGATTGGAAGGATATGTTCATCATGAGGCTCGAGAATGAGAAAAGTCTCAAGAAATACGGGAAGAGAACAACAAGAAGCATGCAGAATCATAGCACAGCACTGTGTTTAAGAGACTGGGAGAATCGATCGGAAAAATTGCATCAGGATCATAAAAATTTAGATACAGTTCTATTGATTTTAGAGCTTCCTGTATGAAAATCACAGCATGCCAATGCAATCTTCAGTTCATCACATGTCCTTATTGCACTGCTTTAGCGTTCAACGTTCCTTCCGCAACCGATTCGTCTACATCACCCTCATCGTCCATGTTCAACACTCGTTTACAATTTCTCGCAGCACCGTAACCCAACTGAATGAATATTGAGTTGTAGTGGATGACTCCAAATGTGAGTTCATTCACACAGGAGCAGCCACCATCGGTGGTACGGGTAGTTCAGTTCTAGAACACGTACCGGCTAGGCGGAAGCCCCTGATTCGACTCCCTGTCCTGTCAGATGTCTTGATATCACACAATCTAGCAAGAAAGTGTCTTGATTTACATCGTGGTTCTATTTCCAAATCAAATCTCTAATCCTTCATTATTGTTCATCTCCACTCTCTCTCATTCCTTCCCTCTCTCATATTCAATCTCTCACTTAGCATAGCCCTCCTCCTCCTATATAACCCCCTCCCTCCTCTCTCCTCCTCTCAGTTCGATCGATCGGTCGTCATGAGGATTCTCCTCACTCTGCCTCTCCTTGCGCTTATCGGGTGAGGACCCCTCTGCATGCTCCGTCGATATCCCAGGACCCTACCGTAACCCACAGTAACCTCCATTCTACCGTACAACACCGTAATCCCTTCAGGATCGCCTTCGCCGATGCATTGGGAGATAAAAACTGCGGTACGGATAACCCTTTTACCGTACCCAAGTACCGAACATGTACCGTACACCTCGGCACTACCGTAACCTCGTATTCAATCGATCATCTTCAGACGATTTGACTGAGGAAGAGAGGCGTGAGGAAGTGCCCTGCTACATCGTTGACAAGAGGGAAGCCGGAGAGGAGGTGAGAGATCAGAGATCAGAGATCAAAGATCAAAGAGCAAAGATCAGAGATCAGAGATCAGTAACTCGATGGTTGCAGGCCCCGTGCATGTGCCGTGGCAATTACTGCAACTGCCCCAATACTAAGCGTGCCGTCGAGAAAAGAGAAGCCGGCGAGGAGGTGAGAGGTCAAAGATCAAAGAAGATCAACAATCGATCGTTTAGCACGACGTTTCCGCCTCTGAATCCGTCAACGAAGCAGTGGAGAAGCGAGCTGCTCAACCAGGTAAACACGTAGAATGTGCGATGCGACCGCCTCGAATGAAGTAATGAAGGTGGAATGAGTGATCGATCTGGTGTGACTACAGTATGCTACAGTATCCCATTTGCAGATATTTACGACTACAATCTCTGTATGCGAATCACCATGGGGGAGGGAAAATCGTACCAGACCGCCGACTATGTAAGCAGTTTGACCTGCCGAACCTACCGTAGTCTACCGTGTGGTACCATATCTTCTAATCTTGATCTCATTGCAGATGTGCAGAGCCCGTATGGGACCGTGGGGCAAGCGCGCCGTTGAGAAGAGAGAAGCCGGCGAGGAGGTGAGAGATCAAAGATCAAAGGTCGAATATGAAGGATAAACAATTGCAGATGCCCTATCCGTGCATTTTCATTGGCGGTAAATGGATGGAGTGCTACTTCGATAGATGCAGGAACAGTGAGTACTGTATCCTGCCTACCGTATTTCCTGTCCGAATCGATTGATTTGGCCGAATCTCATACAGTAACTGTACCCTTGTGCCGAACATGCATTCCGTTTATCGACCGCTTTGCGTCAGCATCTCGCTGTGATGGTCGCGGCAAGAGAGCCGTTGAGAAAAGAGAAGCTGGCGAGGAGGTGAGAGATCAGAGATCAAATATCAAAGATCAACAGTCGATCGTTCAGCACGACGTTTCCGCCTCTGAATCCGTCAAGGAAGTAGTGGATAAGCGAGCTACCCAGACAGGTAAACAAGTGAAACGTGCGATTCGACCGCCACGAATGAAGTGATGAGGGACGAATGAGTGATCGATATGGTGTGGATACAGTATCCTACAGTATCCCACTTGCAGATATTTACGACTACAACCTCTGCATGCGAATCACCATGGGGGAGGGAAAATCGTACCAGACCGCCGACTATGTAAGGAGTATGACCTACCGAACCTACCGTAGCTTACCGTGTGGTACCGTCTAATATTGATCTCATTGCAGATGTGCAGAGCCCGTATGGGACCGTGGGGCAAGCGCGCCGTCGAGAAGCGAGAAGCTGGAGAGGAGGTGAGAGATCTGAGATCAAAGAGCAAAGATCAAAGGTCAATTATCAGAAACCGTGCATGTGCACTCGCCATTATTGCAACTGTCCCAATACTAAGCGTGCCGTAGAGAAGAGAGAAGCCAGTAATGAGGTGATAGATCAGAGATCAAAGTTCAAAGAGCAAAGATCAAAGATCAAAGACCAAAGATCAACTCTCAGCAAGACTGCATCTGCAGTGCAACTGGCTGCAAGTGTCCCCCCAACATTAAGCGCGACGCGGTCGTTGAGAAGAGGGAAGCTAGCGAGGAGGTGAGAGATCAAAGATCAAAGAGCAAAGATCAACGATCGATAACCCGACAATGCACAGATCGACTCCATTTACGACGAGACGTGCGAGTGCGAGCACAAGAGCCTCTGCCAGCTCTGCGTTCAGAAAAAAGACGGAAAGGACTGCAAGAGGGGTAGGTCTAAGGCTTAGGCTTAGGCTTCGGCTTCCCCCACCGCATCCTGCCTACCGTATCTCCTACCTCATTATCGAGTGATGCTCTACAGTGCGTACCTGCAAGACGGACAAGCGTGAGGCGGTTCGCGAGCGTCGCGGTTGAGAGGCGTCGCGGTTGAGGAGCGTCGCGGTTTTGACCCCTTCTCCCACCAATCACCACATTTTGTTTGTGCCTGATAAAGAAAGGTGGAGTATCAATGATCACAATTGCAAATCGGATACATTCATCGATATGAAAAAATGTATTGGTCATTCGTAAGATTAGCCAAGCATTGGAAACGATTGGTTTCATCTTTCCCGATTCTGCCAATCTAAAACGTTCGATGCGAAGAATCCCCAATTGACCAATGCATCACTGCCCTCGAATGCAGTTCTAAGAACGTTTCGATTTGATGAATTTGCATCACATATCTTTTTTTTGGGAAGAAATATTCGTCACACGCCGTCGATGAAGTCTCTGTTGTCAACGACTATTCAAGAAAGACGCATTTTTCAAGTCTCGTCACTTGATTAGGGATGGCGAATGAAGAGAAAATAGTAGAATGAAGAGGTCTTTTTCCCTCCCTATAATTTTGCTCTTCATGAAGAGCGACGCGGCCGCTCTCCCTCTTCATGTGGTAGAATAACGTGAAGAACTCTCTCATTTCTCCCTCTTATTCTTCATGAAGAGCTCGCAGCGCCGCCTCGTTTTTCATGAAGAATGACACCGATCTGCGCGCACGTGAGAGGGAGAATGAAGAGTGCAATTCCACCTCTTGATTCGCCATCCCTACACTTGATCATTTCATTTATCATTTCGAAGGAGCGCCTTTACTGGCGATTCAATTTCGCGGATCATAAATTGAAAATGCATTCCAAATTCGACTATAAACTGAAGATACTCCGCGAAAGTCGTTCCTAGTGTTTTCAAATATTCATTCTTTTGAAGCCGCTGAAGCTTTGAAGTCTTTTGAAGTCATTCTTTTGAATACTTGACGGTAAACGTGTGAGTGATATTCGAAAAGACGTCAATACATGATTTGTTTATTGTTTCGAAAGAGTGCCTTCCATGGCGATTCTTTACTGGCCACTGTGAGGGGACAGGAAATTGCGTGCGAATTGAATATCGGTGAATAACCAATTTTCCTGTTTCTTCTTTTCGAAATTGAGATCAGTATGGCGCATCATGTAGCCTGTAAGACGATGATTATTTGGTGTTCGGGAACTACATTTGGCGCAGCTCGCAATGGCTATGATTTCACTTTTATCATACTGTCTTGTTCTCCGTTGCAAGAAAAGAGAACTTTCTTCACCTATCAGGTATAATTGCAAAGAAACACAAACCGAAACAGGCAGCATAGGCCGATCCAAAGATGAAGAAGGCGAACAGACGATGCATGGCCATTTTCACGACAAATATGATAATTTTGGTCTTCATTGGCTGTTCAGCGGCGGTTTCTTGTCTAAATTTGCCAAGTTATCTTCAGTAAAATTAAAATTTACTTACTTCTTCAGCAACTTGGTGAGTTGGCCATCGTTCACTAGTGGTGCTTGCTGTTCGAGATTTGCTTGACGATTGGGTGGACTAAAACGATCATTTCAAAGACAATCGAACAAAATTCTTGAACTCACTTTTGCCATGCCTCCAATACTGCGTCTATCTTGGGCTTGATCGATTTCCTAATAGACAAAGTGACCAGAACCCCAACGATTATGAAGAATTGGTTTTGGACGAACGTGGCTGAATCAAATTCATCAACAAAACACTTACTTTGTTGATTACCTAGACTCGGAACGTTCTCAGTCTTGGGGAAATTGTCCGTCATCGTGGATACAACAACAGCTGAGGCAACCGAGGCAGCAAGACCGATGTTTACCTGAGTTGTTTTGATGTTTTGATCATGCTTTGTTGTTTTGATATTGGTTTGAAGTGAAAACAAACCAGATTTTCGATCGAATTTGAATCGGCTCCTAGTGTCAGTGCAGCAATCACGAGAAATCCGAGAATGAAGCAGGGAACAATGATGAGATATATCCAGAAGTAGGGATACCGCTTGATAACCACTTTGTACGTCAACTGAAATTGGTCAGATTTGTTGAAGCAGGCGTATTGTACTGCGCTACACTCGATCGTACCCAATCAGCTTAATCTGCTTATTTTGGACGAGTATTCGCAAAAAATAAGTTGGCACAAACCTCATCCGGTTCGGTTGGAAGCTTCTCAAAGTCTTCCATGATTCTCCATTCACTTTCCGACTGAAAAATGCTCTTTTTCGAAAGTAAATTAGAATTTTACCGCACTTCAGTACTAGTCAGGATATATCGAGTTCCTTTTAATTTCAGCCCCATAAATGTTTTGAGTGATACGTAGAAAGTTTGACTATCGAATGGGAATGTTTTGAATTTCATATTGACGGCGATTCGAAAATTCCAAACTGTAGCGTCAGAAACGACGCCCGTGTGGTCAACCTTGAATGTAGAAGTTGAGGTTGCATGAAATGACTGATGCTTTGATACGTCAACGTTTGGTTTCAGTGCATCGTCGTTCGAAAAAGACATAAGGTTGAGCGGAATGATTGGTGGGCGCCAAATTGAGTCTCTGAATAAGATTATCAGGGAAAAATTCCAAAGTGAGAACCTGGTCACAAGAAGCGAGTTGATGCCTCCAAAATCATCGGGATTCCAAGTCAGACGGTGGTCGGTCCTGTGGAAATATTTCATTTCACCCTTTTTTATCAATCTTATTAAAAAAAAATTACCATGTGAGATAGACAAGCAACATCACGCTGATTGCTTGCTCCTTCTCGTTCTGTAATTATTATTTTTCAAATGAATAATTTAATTGAATAACAAAATTAGTGGCACATCTCGGATATCTGGCCCAGGCAATTCCTACCACTCTCATTCCCCACCCCATCTGCCCATCAGAGCCGCTATTCTGGGCCAAATATCCAAGGAATTCCAAATAAATATTCTCACCACTTCCGTAATTCGAGCAGCAATGGGCAAGACGAAGACAATTTGTTTCACACTATCTGCCCCATCTTGCGGATCTGAAAAGAGTAGAAGTATTACGGGAGGTAAAGGTTATCCCGTTATTCAAGGCAAACTTAGTCCTGCGGTAGATCACCGCTAGATTATTCAAGATATCTTCAGTCGGGAGGGAATCAATTAATGGGAATCTATTATTGGCCATTCCGTATTGAAGGCACTTGGACCCCACTACAGAAGCCCAGGTCAGGGTAGTGACCCCGGGTATAGATCTTACTAGGTAGCACTTATGTCCTGTTCTGGACCTTCTTGTCCGAGTTCTTATCTTGACTATTCAATTATGCAAGTGAACTGCTCAAGCGTCATTCATTCTACAAACTTACGATTGATAAGTGGAGCAATATCCTTTTGCGATTTTCCCTTGATATGCTCGGAAAGTTTCGCTTGATGAGAACCGAGAATGTTGACATGTTTTGAGCGCAAACTGTCTGCAATGACTACTGTAATTGTTTAGAATACTTGATTTACATACGGATAATGCACAGAATTTTCCCGTCCTTGGTCATTTCAGTTTCGGGAGCGCATTTCAGAGCACGATCCAAGCATATTTTGAAACATTCCGCCATCTGAAAATATTTCTACGAAATAAGCAAATAAGAGCCCGTTTGCGTAAGAGAAGAGCAACGCTCGGACAGGGTAAAAGTCATGAACTGAGCCAAGACCATTTTCAACACAGTCAAGAGTGCCTATTTAAATGGGCAATATCTCGTTCTCTGCAAATCGATATTTGGCCGGTTACAAGAGGTCAAAGATCATGCGGCTTCACACCTTTTTGAGTGTACAGGAGAAACCACTTGTTTAAACGAAAAACATTCAACATAGACCATAGCTCATTTTTCATGGACGATCTGACGGAATATTTGAAAAAAAATTTTGGCTTCGTTTCACCGAATTGGCTAACGTATCTTTGCTGCAACTGAGTTGCAGGAAAATTTTGTATATTTGTGATGTGCGTGTCATCGTTACGAATTCACCCAAGTCGATATCTCGCACAAATCGGACCCCGAAGCGAGTTATGAGCCAAAAACCGAAGCGATTTTGAACAGACATCGCTCATTTCCCACTCCGTCCACCCTCGCTCCTCTTTCATTTCTCATTCCTTCCTCGCCGATCACAAGTGCGCGGTGTCATAGGGAAGGAAGAAGAAGGAAATGAGTTATTTCAGTTCAAAATCGCTGCGGTTTTTGGCTCATAACTCGCTTCGGGGTCCGATTTGTGCGAGATATCGACTTGGGTGGATTCGTAACGATGACACGCACATCACAAATATACACAATTTTCCTGCAACTCCGTTGCAGCAAAGATACGGTAGCCAATTCGGTGGAACGAAGCCAAAATATTTTTTCAAAGATTTCGGCAGATCGTCCATGAAAAATGGGCTATAGTCTATGTTGAATGTTTTTCGTTTAAACAAGTGGTTTCCCCTGTACACTCAAAAAGGTGTGAAACTGCATGATCTTTGACCTCTTGTAACCGGCCAAATATCGATTTGCATAAAACGAGATATTACCCATTTAAATAAGCACTCTTGACTGTGTTGAAAATGGTCTTGGCTTAGTTCATGACTTTTACCCTGTACGACGCAACGCGTGTGGCTGTTCGATTCTTACACAAACGGGCTCATAATAAGAATTACGGCACTAGGTCGGATGAGAACATTCGGATGATAACCTACTGGATGAGCATCTTTTGCATATTCCGTCTATTACATAACAGTTGCTCTCTCGCCCTCTTCACCCAGTAGGTTATCATCCGAATGTTTTCATCCGACCTAGTTTCGGAATTACTAACAGTCTCGACCACTTGCTCGCAAGTCTCTCCATCTTTAGGTGGCTGCCCTTCACATTGAGCTCTTTGCCCGTTCCAGACTGGTTCGGGAGGCGGGATGATGGGTGGAGCGGGAGTAGTGGAAGGAGGAGGTGGAGTGGGGACGGAGGGACATGGACCCGGGGCGCCCTGCAATATTGATGATTTTCGATCATCACACTATAATCTTTGGTCGTTGATCTTTGGCGCAGAGTGAGAGAGTGGATCGAAAAGTTGCCAGAAAGTTGCCTTAACCCTTCCCACAGGGCTGGACGTCGAGCTTTTGATAAATTTCGATCCCGTTCATTAGCGGCATGCGTGAACGCACTAAATCCTCCCTTCTTATTCCTCATTCAAACCGCTTTTTCCTCCTCGCTCAGCGCGGAATGGCTCGGCAAGCGCCTCCACGCAAATATGGTTTTCGATCCACTCTGACAGGCTGTGTTTGGGCACCCAGTACCTTGCATTGCTCTTGTTGAGTCATTGGTTGTGATCCGAGAGCTGCTTGAGTCGCTTCGCATTTGATTTCATCGTAGTTGACCAACGAGCAGAATTCATTGGTTAGAGCCTGGAAATGTAATTGATCTCACAAAGATATTGAATATTTCCTCCACAAGAGTAGATTACAAGAAAGATTACAAGAATCAACTCACTGGATCGCCTTGGAATTGGGGGACGTATGTGGTAACGATCGGCGGACTGTTTCTGGCTGCGCACCTGCAATCAATCATCGATTAGCTGAATGTCTACCGTACTGATTTGATTTGTGATCTTCATTGCGACAGGATGTTATGGTGCAGGAAATAGAATATTGAAACACTACAATCATTTGGAATCTTTGACTTACATGTTATCAACTCCCGGGCACTCCTTTCGATATTCCGTTGTGCATGGGAATCGAAATTCCACGGATGCAATCGTCACTTTTGTCGTCGTCGTATCCCGCTTTGCGACAGAGATCTTGCGAGTGGGTTGGCTGCAATCTAGGCGGATTACCCGATCAATATGCATGGTTTGACGAGGTCCGAAGTGTGCACTACTTAGTAGACTACGTCTATGCATGAACGTAGAGGCTAGTTTATTGTCCAAAGCAAGGTTGATGGTCGAGGATGATTGGCTATCGACAGTAATCGTATGGACTAGTGGACCATGCAAGAGCTCAAACGCCCAACTAGTTTACGATGAAACGAACCCATTCACGGCGATATGGTTGCCATCCTTCTTCCTGCAGAGAACTTTGATGTCCGGGAGCTCCTGGAGTGATGAAGGTTACGGTAATAAGGATTACGGTAGGATACTGTACCCAATGAAACATTACGATAGGCTACAATCCCCCCGGAGAGTACTGTAACACGGGTTGGGATACTGTAACCGTCGAAAAGGAGGCAAACTCACTTCATCCGCCACGAGAAAGGACGTGAGAAACAGCACGCCGACCAACCACTTGGCCATTCGAAGGCGAGAATGAGGGAGAGAGGAGGAGGGAATGAGGAGGAGAGGGGAGGGAGGGGGTATTTATAGGGGACTGAGTGGATGCAAATGGTCGAAATGAATATTGAAAATGAGGATCATCCTCTTTTATTGAAAGAATGCGAGAAAAACATCAATTTATGCACGTAGCCATGACATCTTGAAATAATTCATAGAATATAAAAACTCCGTTTCTAAATCTCCTTTCCAAAGTTTTGTTTTTCTGACTAAAGTTTTCGTTCAGTTTGCGATAAGTACCAAAGACTTCGAAAATTGAATTTGACCCGTCATCCCTAGTGCATGCTCGATGCAATTCATATTATATTCAAGCTTTATCAATTACAATTATGGCCCATCTAATGTCGAATATGTTCTCGGTGGTGTGGTGCGCATCTTCCGGCCCTGCAAAGTCAATGTAAGCATTCGATTCTAGAGTTCGAAAGATGGGCCACTGTCTCTACATTTCGCACACTCTCTCACCGGTCAGTGAGACGAGAAAGTATGCAAAATGAAGAGACGATTTTCGAACTGTATTCGGTGGTGCCTGATCCATTCTACGGTTAAGAGGCGAAGGAAAGTTCATCTCATTGAGCTCTTTCATCCGTTTCTACCGATGTGCCGTCAAACGTAATAGAGCTATCTTTTCAATCCCGATACAGATGAACTCACCTTGGCAAGTAAGAACCACGTTGCATGCCTCCACGAACTGAAGGTTGAGGAACGGGTGCACGATAGATTACTTCACGTCCTCTTGATCGTTTCGAATCTGAAACTAATAGGAGAAGATTGTGAGAAAGCGTCGTACTAAAAAATGACCTTTTCATCTTATTGGGACATTGCTGCTGTCGACAAGGCGAAATTCTTTGTGCATCCAATTCTAGACGATTAGAGTCGGAGTAGACGACTGGAAAAATCAGAAATGGTTGAAAGCAAGTATGCAAATCGACAATTACGACGCAAAATGAATGGAAAAGAACGAAGAAACAATGCGATCCCTATCCACTCCTCTTACTCGATTGATCGGGTCACTCTCTGCGAGAGAGAGACGCGCTCTCTTCTCCCCTTTCTTGCTCCTCTCTCTCCCTTCTCAATGACCTCTAACTCCTACCCTCGCCGCGACTGCCTTCTTGCACTGTATACAACCGATGGCGACACACACTTTTTCCCTCCAGTATCAATCTTTCGAGCAAACTCCGACATCGAACAATAATCGAAGAGGTATTACATGAAGAAAATATACTAATTTCCAGTGTCTTTCAAGATGTGGATGCACGATACAACTCATATTGCATTCAAAATTTATCAATTACAAGGTCCATCGCACTGTGAAGACTCCTTGGTGGTGTGGTGCGCATCTTCCGGTTCTGCAAAAGCCGGTCGTAGTACATTGTAAAAATGTTTTCTGAATTATAAATCGGCCTTCCTGAAAAAAAAAACCGAATTCTCTATGGGCGAGTGGTCGGGGGTGGAAATGGAAATGAAATGGAAATGTGCAAGCGTGCCGATAAATAAATAGGCAAACTCACATAATTGTTGAGTGTGCATGTTGTCCTTGGCAACCATGGAGTATTGGAAGGAACGACGAGACTTCCACGGCACTCATAACGTGGTACATTGGTTACATCTGAAACGAGGTTATGAACTAGTGTAATCATTGATTTGTAAGCCATCTGTAGCTGGAAAAAGTCAAACAATCTTACCTGGTGCGTCGTCAAGGTGATTTTTCGATGTCGAATCTACGTGGGTCCATTTCTGGACGAGTAGAGTCGGAGTAGGCGACTGGAATGCAATATTGATTGAAAATGAGTCTTTCAAGCGACAAATACGAAGCGAAATGAGGGAGAATACGTGGACAGCAAACGATCCATACCCTCTCTCACTCGATTGATTGGGTCAGTAAGGGAGCGAGGGCACTCTCTCCTCCTACTCCCCTCCCCTCCCCTCCCCTGCCCATCTTCTGTCCACCCATCGCCCCGCTGTACGAATATCAACGGCGGGTAGCCCCACTCTTCCCCGCCCCTTCTGTTATCGTCTGTTACGATCAAAATGCCTCTCCGTCACAGAAATGGAAGCAGAGCACTTCAAAGCAATGTAATGAATCTGCGAATAGGTAATAGTTGTGCGAGCACAGAACTTCATCTTCGTATTATTCATTTATTTATTTTTGAAACAATAACACATCCATAACACATTCTTTGGCCGAGTGGCGAGCGTCCATGAGCCTGAAAAGAAAAAGGCAGGCACTGGAAATTGTTTCGTTCTGATAGAAAGAAAATCGCACCTTATATGTGAATCGTATGACGATGTTGATCCTATCCTCTACCATTGCATGGTTTGAAGCGATCGACAAACGAAAAGTATTCTTGAATCCACCGCAAGATCATTGGAACCGGTGTAAACGGCTGGAATGCTCGGAATTGGATTTGGATTGACGACATCTAACATAAAAGAAGAGAAAACAAGCGAAAAATCGACTCATACACACTCCCTTCATTCAATTGACCGGGTGACTGGTACTCTTCGAGAGATAAGAGACGTGCCTGCCATCTACTCTCTCTCGTCCCTTCGCCCCTTCCCTTTCGCTCTCCCCTCCCGCTCGTCGCTGTTCAAAGATTAACAGCTGATACGAATAGGCACCCACTCTTCTCCTTACTCCTCGTATCAACTGTTCTTGCCAACTGTCAACAGCCGAACTTCATCAACTCTTCCAATCTCCCTCCATTCATTATTATTTCGAACAAGAGATCAAAATCGTATCTTATGAGTCTCTCAGATGTTGACACACGATTCAGATTCGCACTTTATTACAATACTCAATGCTCTCCCAATGTCATCCAGACATAATCTTCAATAGTCTCTATCATGTGATCAGCATATAGGTGGTGTGGTGCGTGTCGTAGAGCCCTGGAAAGGGGAAATGTTTGTATTTGAAGGTCTCTGATTCGCGCTAAGATTGGTGGGGGAGGGACGAGTGCGAAGAAATGCAGCAATCACAATGATAAACTGGCTGATATGCTTCTGATAGGCTAGATGGACTCGAGTAGTGGTGAGAGCAACCTAAGCACGTGCCCACAACTGCTCCAGACGAGCTCACCTTGACAACATGGTACCATACTGGCACTACCACTATAGTCGAAGTGGAGGACGACTAACGACGAAACTTCAATGGCCTTCACGAGATCTCAGTCGAAGAAAAATTCACGCGTTCCGATCGTCATGACGTCATTCGACACACCTGAAAGGGATGAGAAATCACTGATTTTACAGTGCAAACAAGTTCAGTTGGAATAGGCACTGAAAAAATCTCACCTGGGATGAATTTCTTTCCGGCAAACGGTGAAGCATATTGAGTCCATCACTGGATGAGTAGAGTCGGAGTAGACGACTGGAACAGAATATTGAAAGATCAGGATAGCAACAAATAAGAAGCGAAATGAATAAAATTCTAAAGAACGACAACAACAATTCGTACACACTCCTCTCACTCGATTGATTGGGTCAGTGAGTGAGGAAGAGAAGGGGGGGCTCTCCTCCCCTCTCCTCCCCTCCCTTCCAATCTTCTTTCCATCTTCTCCCTCCCATCGCGTGCAATGATCAGCATGTGATACGGATACTCTCTCCTGCTTTCCTTCTCCTCCTATTGTACTCAACTATCAACTGATACAACTGATAGCGGGACGCACTCTCTTCCCTCCTCAATCTTTCCGAATCCATCTTTCGAATCAAAAATGGTAATAAAAACTTTAAAAAAATGGACGACCGATTGATCGCTTATGATGCGAGTACAGAATAGTTAGAGAAATCAAGATTTATTCAAAAAAAATGCACGGAATCACATCAATGATCTATTCCTTGGCTGTGTTGTGCGAATCGTCTTGTTCTGAAAAGAGAACGATAAACACTCGAAATAAGCCCATTTGGAACTCCTGCACCTTTCCGTGCTTTTACTGATCACCATCCCAGCAATATTTCCTATAAGGAATCACTGAAACTTAACTCATTTTCACCCTATTGTCCGGAGAGGTGCGCCGAACATTTCTGTTGACGTTTCTAGCATAATCATGTAAGTCTCACCTTACGATGGAATTGAACGACGCCAAAATCACAGTGAAAATTGGAGATGTCCATAGTCGCGATGGGGGCAGTGCACCTCAAATGATGGGTCTTACTGATGGACGAAATCAAACAGAATTATTTCGCATGTACTATAACATGCTGCGATAAAAATAGGTCGAACTCTCTCTAGGTTATGGTTCTCTAGGTCCTCTAGGTCTCTTGTTCTAGGTTGAACTCTGAGTATTGAACTCTTGACCTGCGGAAAGATCAGTCAGCACTCTAGCCATAGAAGAAGAGGTGAAGCGTAAGAGAAAACCCTCTGTTCAATAATCTATGGCTCACTAGTATTGACTAGAACGAAAATGTAGTCATACCTATTTCATTATTTGAGGTTCTCAATTGATTTGCAGCAGTTTGCAAATGGTGAATCTGCTTGCATCCATTACAAGTGGAGTCGAACCGATGTATGCGGCTGGAATAGTCGGAATACGGTTTAGAACGGGCGCGTAAGTCGACAATTTGACGGGAAGACGAGCGAAAAAGCGGAGAAACAACGTGATTTCCATACACTGTCACTCGATTGATCGGGAGAGTGAGTGAGCGAGGGCTCTCTCTCCTCTCCCCCCCCCCCTTCTCCCACCCCTCCCCACCTCCTCTCTCCTCCCCTCGATGTCCATTGGTCAACAGCTGATAGGGAGAGGGACTCTCTCCTCATTTCCTTCGTTCACCAGCATCATTTTGCCTACTCCGCGGATCAACTGTCCTTTCCATGTTTCAACAGCCAACATTCACCCTTTGTTCCATCTCAAATCAGAAGGAAATGCCCATGCTTCGCGTGTCTTTCTGTATACAGGGTGTATATAATGTAGTATAATGTAGTTACAGGTATATTATCGTCGTTCTCATAAAGAAGATGTAATCAAATACCTAATCCCCTTATCCCCCTATTGACCCTCTTCACTCTCGCCCTCATTTGCAAGCCAACGCAAGCCTATAAATACCCCTCTTCTCCCGTTCACAAGAGTCTCCCCTCCCCTCCCCACCAGTCGCCTCGCAGGCACGTTCACTCTTCGGAGTGACGTGCGGATAAAGCTCTCGTCTAAACCCACGTCGCCATCGTCTCCGCAAGGGATCTCCACCGTACACCTAACGTATCTTCGCCACGTTTCCGCGACTCCAAGTGTCCCTTGGGTCATTTGTGAGTCTAAACTAGGGTACCAACCTAGTACATGGGGGCCGAACCTAGCCGGATCCAGTAACCTACCGTAACCCAAAGAGATCCAAGTGTTACGAGTGTATCGACACTGGCACTGTGGATCGGGAGGTAGAGAACGATCCCAAGATAAACCTCGATTACGGTAACTGTGGAACACGAGTCTGCGGACCAGTCCATAGAGTACTGTAGTCGAGTCCGTGCCATTGAGCAAAGATACAGTACTCTGTTGTGTCAGGACTGTAAGTGTGAGATACTGTAGCTGTGACATCGTGTCAGGAGTGACAGTGCCATAGTATACGGTAGCCAAGTGTATCGAATACTGTAACAGTACCAGAGCCAGAGGAGGCCAGGGTCTGGTTACGGTATACCGTCGATATATTGTACTGTACTCAATCCAAGGAGTGATTGAGGTACCGTACTCGCAAAGTATACTGTGTACTGTAGTTGTGACCGTGGTCAGAGGAGGACCAGATACGGGCTACAGTAAACCACAGTGTACTGTACTCAATCCAGGGAGTGATTGAGGTACCGTATTGGCTGTGATACCGTACCTATCCAGGGAATTGTGATAGAAAAGTGTACTGTACTCAGTCCAGGAAGTAATTGAGGTACCGTACCATCGAACTGCATTGATCATACTGTAGAGGATCCAGATTATCGCTTGAGAGATAGATCGCGGATGTCCTCATTGAGAAGTATGGAGGATAATGTGGAGGATTCCACACAGGAATCGACCGATTCTGAAGACGGTCATGTACCAAGGCCCACTATAACGAGATTGCTGAAGATCAAAACTGATCTTGTTGACGCAATCGAAGAATGGAGCGGCGAGATAAACATGTCTGCGGACGTGCGAAATGACTTGAATGCAATCGTAGACCGCTTCAAAGATGAGTTGAAGGAGGAAATGATACGAATGCAACGAGAGAATCTCGAAATGGAATGCAAATGGAAGAAATCAGAGGAGATGAGAAAGAACGAGAGTGCACAACTGGATCGAATCGTTCTTGAAATGGGACTGCATTCACCAGATGATATCGTTCACATGTATACGCAGTTGAGAGCGAGTGTTCGAGAGAAGAACACTGTGATCAACGATCTCATCAGACATTGGAATGCCGATATCATCGACGACCTCTTCCTGATTCCGAGAGGAAGTCCTGGCCAGAGTCCATCGAGAGAAAACGAAGTGTTCGAAAGTGATTCGAACAAGAATAATCGAGTTGAATCGATGTGCTCGGTGCCTGATGTTTCGAATCAGTCCGAAAATGTGTTGCAAGGAACTCTGGAAAGTGAAAGAGTCAAGAAGAAAAAGAAAAGGAAGAAAAATGAGGAGAAAAGTAAATCCTCACCAGATTCCAAAGAAAGGAAGAAGAAAGAGAAGGATAAATTGAGAAAGAAGAAGATGGAAACGAAAAGAAAGAAAGGGCGAAAGAAATCTTCTGAGGAAGAAAGCTCATCTGATTCTGACTCATCCTCAGATAGCTCATCAAGTAGTTCTGATACGGATTCATCTTCCGAGTCTGATAAAGAGAAGCGTAGGAGACGCAAAGATGAGAAGAAGGATAAGAAAAAGAAGAGTTCTGAAATCTCTGATTGTGAGACAGAGAGAAAGGAAAGAAAGAGGAAGAAGGCAAGAGACAAGCTGATAAGCAAGCTGCCAAGGATGGAACCGTATGATGGTAACCAGGAACGATGGAGAATATTCTCAAATGGTTTCAAGATTAGATACGAGGAATTCGATGACAGAGATGGAGTCATCATATTGAGAGAGCACCTGTGTGGTGAAGCAAGCAAGCTATTCAAAGGTCTTCCCAAAGAAATTGAGAAGAAAGGACTGAAGAAGAGTCTGAAGTGGCTCAAGGAAAGAATCATGGGAGGTACCATGTACAAGATGATTGATTATGAGAGGCAATTGAGAGATCAGACCGTCAATGGAAGACGTGTGACTGATGTGTGTGATGAATTCACGAGATGGATTCACAAATTATATGAAAAGGAGAGACACAGAGAAGATATGAAGAAGAGACAGATTCTTCTACTGTATGAAGGTTCTGACGAATACACGAGATTATTGGAAATGCTGGATGACAAGGCCAGTTTTGAAGAGATGAAAATTCATCTGGAGAGAAAAGAATATGCGATGAGATTAGAATTTGAACGGAATGAGAGATACAGAAACGATCATGAGGATCATTACTCAATGGAAGTACAGAAAGGAAGAATGATGAATGATAATATGAGATGTTATGGATGCAATGAAATCGGCCATAAAATGAATAAGTGTCCGAATCGGGTGAATCCAAGTAAACCCGATATGAAAGTGATCAGATGTGAAGGAATTGGAGATGAAAAGAAATTTGTGAATGGAAGCAATGATGTGAGATTCGATCAAAGATCTCACTACCAATACAACAAGTGGGAGGCGAAAGATCGCCCAAGTCCTAAGAAAGACCCAGAAAAGAGAGTAATGAGTGTGACGATTCATCCATCAATGTATAATGAGGTTGAATAAGGTTGACGAATAGTCACCATTATAAATCGTTCCCCTGTAGAGCTGTATAAAGACACGCTCGGGACGAGCTCTCCAAGAAGGAGGGAGATGTATACAGGGTGTATATAATGTAGTATAATGTAGTTACAGGTATATTATCGTCGTTCTCATAAAGAAGATGTAATCAAATACCTAATCCCCTTATCCCCCTATTGACCCTCTTCACTCTCGCCCTCATTTGCAAGCCAACGCAAGCCTATAAATACCCCTCTTCTCCCGTTCACAAGAGTCTCCCCTCCCCTCCCCACCAGTCGCCTCGCAGGCACGTTCACTCTTCGGAGTGACGTGCGGATAAAGCTCTCGTCTAAACCCACGTCGCCATCGTCTCCGCAAGGGATCTCCACCGTACACCTAACGTATCTTCGCCACGTTTCCGCGACTCCAAGTGTCCCTTGGGTCATTTGTGAGTCTAAACTAGGGTACCAACCTAGTACATTTCAAGATGCGGATACACGATTCAGATTCACACTTTATTGCCATAAGCAAAGCTCTCCCAAGGGCATTCACACATAATCTACAATTGTCAATAAGGCCTTCGATTCCGAGATGGTGTGGTGCGTGTAGTCGGGCCCTGTAATGGAGCGTGTAACTATTCGTTCTACGATTGGTAGGGGCAAAGGCGACGGAGCGCAAAGGAAGGCATCGGTAATCGTATTGATAAAATTTCTGTTAGTTGGTTTGCGAAACTAGATCACGATCGAAGAAAGAGAGCAACCTAATCATCTGTCCGATCTGGCCGAGCTCACCTCACACACTGTGAACCAAGTTGGCTCTGCCGCTGTAGTCGAAAAGGACGATCAGTGACGATAATTCCATGCTCATCACTGCATACTGGTCGACAACCTTTCGAGACATCTGAAAATGACGCTAAATCACTGCGATTGCATGCGAAACAGGACCAAATTCTAACCTTGCGAATTCATTTGGTTGTTTGCCGCGATCGGCAAACGGAGCAACTTCTTGCATTTATGACTGGACGAGTAGAGTCGGAGTAGGCGACTGAAATCAAACATTTAAGCACAATAATCGATGATAATAAGACGATAAACGGAAAGATAATACAAATTTAGAATCAAGCTTAGTCTGCTTGGGAAGTAGACAAAATGACGCGTCCCCTCTTCTTCCCGCGCATTTCCACCCTTCTCTCTATTGATCCGGGTCACTCCCGCCAGGAGGCGGGCCCTTTCCTACCCCTCCCTCCTTCCTCAATCTTCTCTTCACCTCTCCACGCAGATCAAGGATCAACAACTGATATAGAGAACAGACAGCGATCATCTTTCCTACTCTCTTCCATAACTCTTTGAATCTTCTGCTTCAACGGCTCTTTTCAACTGCCAACAGTCATAGAGGCTGGCCAATTCTGAGCTGGGAAGCTGGGATACACAGCGACCCTCCCCTTCCTTGTCTCAATATCTATTACTGCATTAGCAAAGAGCCGAGATCGAGATACATCCCCCTCCTTCGCAACCTTTCCTCCCGACAGAGTTCAGCAAAGAAATTTGCAATTCTGAATATCGAGTGACAGGATCTACTGCTCAATATGCACGACAAGCAACACGTCCAGTGCTCATAATTTATCCACAACTGTTCAATGCGTCCTTCTCATTTTTCTTGGTGATACGGAGCGCATCTTCCGGCCCTGCAAGGTAATGTGTTAGTACTCGTGTTGATAAGTTGCCTTATCTCAGCAGTGCTCATAGGTTCGAGGGGCTAGAGATCATTTAAATCAACTTAATCACCTGCCAATCGTGACTCAGACGAACTCACCAGTAGCACTTGGAACCACACAGGCACTTCCACCAAAGTCTACGTGTGATGAAGGTGTTCGATCAGTCCATGCTAAAACGAGTAGAATTAATCATCACAGAATTAATTTCCAACGAATTTTTCGATCGATGTGTTTCAGGAATTAAATGTGCGATAGTTTCCTTTTTTTTCAAGCCAATTTCGCGATAAGAAAAAAAAATCAACACGATTATTAGAATTGAGCGCGTTCTCACCTCTTTTTTATCGAAATTTGAAGTCGAAGAATCGTGTGAAGTCCATAACTGGACAAGTAGAGTCGGAGTAGACGACTGTAACAGAATATTTGATAATAGTAATCGACGGGAACAGTCAAACCAAAGGAATGCACACGCAAAGGAAGAACACAACAATTCAATAGAGATGGAGAATGGTCTGGATAGTCAACACTCATCACTTTCCTTCTCGCGCGTGTCTCTCTCTCTCTCTCTATTGATCTGGGTCACTCGCTCGAGGAGGCGGGGTCTCTGCTCCCCCTCCCCCCTCCTCTACTCTCATCCACCTCTGATTAGCTGATCAGCTGATCAAGGATCAACACCTGATAGAGAGAACAGACTGCAATCTTCTTTTCCTTCTCTTCCATAACAGTTCGTCTCAACTTTAAATCTCTAGTGACCATACCCGATAGTGAGGCTGGGCATTTCTCACTGTGACTATCCCCTTCCTTCAACATGAAGCACAGCATCAAACGAATCTGTTCAACTGCAAGCAGCCGAGTACATCGATTCAATCTCTTTTTTGATCAAAAAACCAACGTGGACGATAAATATGCGTTGACTAGTTCAGTAAACTGAATCAAAATTGTGCCAACAACTCAATTATCACATGAGCCCATGTTCCAATGTCCGCTCGACATGTACAAGCAACAAGCAACGCATTCAGAAGCTACAATTTATCAATAAAATGTCTCTTCAGCCACGTTTAACTGCTCGGTGGTGTGGAGCGCATCGGCCAGCCCTGCAAATGAAGGTGTTGATTCTCTTGTCCGATATCGTGAGTTGATTTTCTCGACCTCTCCGGTTAGATATAGGAGAGAGAACTCGTAATGAGGAGAGCAATCAACCACATCGACCGTCTGTTCGAACTCACCAGGATCAATGTCATCCACGTAGGCACTTCCACTGTAGTCCACGTGTAGGTGGAGGAACGACGATCGACGACACTCATCACTGCGTATTGGTCCATGTTCTTTCCACTGTGCACGTGAAAGTCATCGTCGTTATAGCCTTCAATTGAATGTGGCTGAACAAATTGGAAATGACGTGCCATTCTATGATAATAAATTTATTCTACACCTTTCCAATACGCTAGAAAGAGTGAGATATGCTAACCAGATGCATTCGTTATGAGGTTTGCTTTTCGCAGAATCTTCTTGCGTCCATGACTGGACGAGTAGAGTCGGAGTAGACGACTGCAATTCATTAGTTATAAGTAATCCTCACAAGCAAAATCGAAAGAAGTAGATGATCGCGATATACTGGGAGAAATGTGAATAGCATGGAGAAAAGTCTGACGCGGGCAACCAACAAAAAAACGCGTCCCCTCGTTTTCCCGCGCGTTCCCACTCTGTCTGGGTCACTAGCAGGAGGAGGCGGACCCTCTCCTTCTTATCCCTCACTCTCCTCCGTCTCCCCTTCCCTCATCTTTCTTTCTTCACCCGTTGGTATAACGGTCTGACTCTCTCCATCCCTCGTGATCTATCACCCTATCTGACAGGCGAGAGAACAGGTGGACTCGGGAGAGGCTGATCTTATTCATTACCTGACCATCAAAAGAGGCGATTCCTTATCACGCCATCTGCTCTTGAGAAGGACGAATGATCGAGATTAGTTCAATATCATGACAAGTACTTGCTTTATTCGAGTTGGTTCGAGAGTCCGACGGACGAAAAGCGAAAAGCCGATGCAAAATAGAAAACACAATTATTGAACTCATAATTTATCGTCAAATATAATTCATACAAAAAGTAAAGTTAGAATTGATGAAGGCGATATGAATATCGCTGAACGATTCTTGCTTGCTGATCCGAAGAATTGAATTCCGTCATCATTCATCGATTCGGAACTGTCCTGAAATAAGTCTAGTTTGAAGAATTGACACTTCTTTTCTTCAGGTGCCGAGGTAATGGAACAGTTCTCCCCCCTATATCCCATTCTAAGAATCGAAACCCACAAATGCGGTCAGTCGAACGTAACGTCCTTAAAACGAACAAAATCTCATAGAAAACAGTATAGGTAACGGAGTTAGTTTAGCCGCGTGTTGTTTAGTCTCATACCTTGTTGAATGACCTCTTGAACATCCATCCAGATGCCATCCTTCGCCGCGGTCTGTTATACTCACCCGTCAGATTGAACACGAGATGAATCTGAAATAAGTATTTTAATGGTTGTAAGGTGGCGACATCCCACACAATCACTAGGCAATTCAGGCAGCACACTTTCACGTGTATGAATGGAACAAAGCAAACGGAGCTCGATTTTGAGATTCGAGAACAAAGTATTCTCACCTGTTGAAGTAGTCGAGATTTGCAGTTGAAGAATCTTCATTATTTGATGAGCAGAGTCGGTGTAGACGACTGTAATTCAAACATTCTACTAATTTCAATGAAACATTGAGTAACACAGCGATCATGACAAGACATAGTAATAGCAGCAAGACCACGGCGCGAGGGATACAATTGGAACGGAATAGTCAACAGGAGAGGGCGGACAAGGAACAGTTGCGTTTCCTTCCTTACCCCTCTCTCTATTGATCAGGGTCACTGGGAGGAGGAGGAGACTCTCTCCTCCGCCTCTTCTCCTTTTCCTTCTCTTACCCCAGTGTGTAACCGTCCAACTCTCTCAATTTCTAGCGATCTCTATCACTCTTACTGATGAGTGAGAGCGTACGCGGAATTGAGAGAGTCCTCTCGACTATACTGATTAGTTGTCAACATGTGATAGTGAGACGACACAACCCTCCCCATCCCACTTCCCGTCCCCTTATCGGCCTATATGATCATGTGGAGAGCGAATGAATGAGACCATTACGAAAGGGGAAGCATCCAAGAATCTGTCTGAAGTATTGAACAATTCATGTGAAAAAGTGATATTCGAATGCTCTGTTCATTACAGGTCTTTGATAATCTTTCGTGCATTCAGTAGTCATAATTTATCAAGTACTAAAAAACATTCAAACAATGTCCTCCTTCACGAATGCATAGCACTAAAAGTCTGTGAACGAATTTTCCATGCTCAAGCTCCTGATGAACTTCGTGTGATCTGGAATGAAGTTCGATTGGGACGGAAATGGTCGAATATTCTCACCTTTCCATTTTGAGATGCGTTGAATTGGCGTTGTTCATGTCGCACGCCTGAAAAGGAATTGTAAAACTATTCAAGAATGAATGGTTAACCTCATCGTCGCCAATGCAGACACATTCAGCGTGGTAGAAAGCATCCACGTTGCTTTTGGTACTCTTGCTCGTATTTCATTTCAACGAAAAATTGCTTATTCTCCATAACTGGACTAGTGGAGTCGGCGTAGACGACTGAAATTGGAAGTTCATCACAATTCAAGACGAGTCTCAGCAAAGCGATTGATGAACAGGCGAAAAGGTATGGGACAACCGAGCGAAAACAAGGATTCAATCACACAATTGGAAGGGAATTGTCTGAGGGGGGGGGACCAAAACAAAGATGCGTGCCCTCCCCCACTCTATTGATCTGGGACACTGGAAGAGCCAACTCCCCTCCTCCTCCTCCTCTCCCTATCATTGCCTCCCATCCCCTCTCGTGTACACTCCTCTCTCCCTCTCTCTCCGACTGCGCTGCACTGCAGTCAACAGCCGATAGCGAGAGGCGATGATCTCATCTGTCCAGTCTCTCCCTCTTCTTATCACTCCTGTTGTTGGTTGTTGATCGCATTTGATCTGGGATGCGCACAAACACTCCACAACTTCGAGACATACAATTTATCAACGACATTAGCATATTTAATATCAAGTGAACACATCGAACTGGGCAGTGCTACTTCTACCTTTACACATTACGGACAGTGCCATGTGCTTCAGAAATTGTTCGAAGGACCACGGCAACTAATGCACCGTAGCATGCATTTCTTCAACTGTTATAGATAAATCTTAAGACAATGGCCACTATGCGCTATATTCGATAGCTCTGCAAAAAATCTCTTGAAACTGGCAGACGATCAATTTCGACTTACCAATTAACGTCTTGAATGATTCATTATCATCAATTATGCATTTTCTCCAGGCAAAAAGGAAGTCGAACTGGTGTAGCCGGCTAAAAATATGTTAACATATAAGCGAATCGCGAAGCACTCGCGAAAAGAACGCTGGTCCGAGAAAAACCGCGTGAGTGGCGAACAAGTTCGCTAAGTGACACAGCAGACCCGCTACAATTGGTGAAAAGGCGATAAATTCAACAGCAATAAATTGCCTTGGCAACGTGCAAAATGTAAACATAATAATTCCGTAGTTTATCGTCAAAATATGACTACAGTCGAAACGGAACAATAGGTTCGGTCTGTCAGCTTGGTGATTTTGCCTCCTCCACTGTCTCTTCGTGTCCCTCCTTGCCCGTGTGATTGTCTTACTCTCTCACTTTCGCGAGCTTTCTCGTTAGTTGGAGAAGACTACAAGCGAAGCATACTGTCACTCTTTCTTCATACTCGATCCACGAATGCACAGTTGTTGACAGCCTGAGAAAGCGATGAAAAAAGGGTAGAGAGAGTGGTCAGAGTCCACAAACTCTCACCCGGCTCGTCTAGCACGCACACTTTCTCCTTACTCTCTGAGTGAATAACAGTGGCAGTGGTCGTTTGATCACCGGAGCAGCCATGCAGCGGAGACTTGCTCTCCCCGCAGGGTCCCTCACTTTGTGAGAGTCCCTCCCAGCCAGGATAATAAGTAAATTTTTGGAATCCCCTCCGAGGAGCGGGATGACTGAGGGTTTGCATACTTCTTAAGAAGATTGAGTGATGGTGAGTGGTCGAAAGTGTGGAAGTATCATGATGGAGCGGATAACCGCAAGTGAGTAACGACATGCGATAGATTTCTAAATAGCTGTGCATATTTATTTTTGGACTGACCGCAAGCAAACGATAGGAAAATGTTCGGGAACGTGTGTGACTATGTAGCAACAATTTCGTGTGCGCATGTGTTTCATCTTCGAAAACGGTGGCAAAAATAATGGCAAAATACATATCGATGATTGTTTGAATATTGTTTTCAGAATCTAAGCTTGAGCAGTTGACTGTAGTTTCTTTTCCATTCTTCATCACTCTGTCTAAATGGTTTCGTCTCCACCTTTCCCCAGTTCTTCCCCTCAAATGCTTCATAGATCCTCTTGGCTGAGATTCCAGCGTTCTCGAGTGCCGTTCGAAATCTTTCATTCTCCGCCTGTTGTTCCTCCATCTTCCACTGAAATGGTCAATTTTGAACAAAAGTAATGCGAATTTCAGAAAAAAAAACTCGCATTCTTACCTCAGCGAACGCCTTCTTGTATCTCTCCTTAGACACGTCAGCTTCCTCGAATACGCTCCTTGCCTTATTTTGCGCGGCGGAAATTAGCTTTTTATGCTGAAAAATGTTTTTTTTTATCCTTCTAGAAACAGTTCTAACCTCCTTGATTCGCGCCTCGAGCTCACTCCACTCATCTCCTTCTATAGCTGCATTTGCCGAAGCATCAGTCGAATCTTCGGAGCCGTTCTACAATGCGGAAGTCTACGTCGATTCCTACCTTTTAAAATTTGAAGTGTACTCACGCTCTCAGTGCTTTCATTCTCATCAACGATAATGTCGCTGTCTTCATCGATCTCCATCGCATCGTCACTGAGCTCATGCTGATCCTCCTGACGAGCCACTTCGATTCCGACCTGAATACGAATATTAGGAGGTCAATATTTTCTAACTGAGCTTGTATTCATCGAATAGTTTTCTTTATGAGATTGTTTTTTGAAGAAGAAACTCACAGTGCTAGAAGAGAGAGAAGCCTAAACTAAAGCATAAAGGGAAGCCTACCCTATATCGACTTCTCCTGACACCATGCCGCCCACAACGGAATAAACAATGAATTTAATTTAATTGAATTAAACTCAAACTAACCTCAGAATCGCTGTCAATCGTGATTACATCCTCGAGTGGACTCTTTGAGGTTTCGAGAGTTGTGTCGTTCTGAAGATTGCACATTTCTCCCTCTCTAATACAGCACCGTTGACACCATATTCTCGTTTCTAAAGAAGTATGGGCCCTTCTTCAGTCGCCGGATCAGCCACACTCCTTCACCTCCCTCTCATTCCCCTCCTCCTTTACCCTTTACCTCCTTCGCAGGGGGCGGGCGGTGAAATGAGAGAGATGGTGGTCCGGAGAACTGAAGTTGGGCCAAAATATGTTCTACCTCACTATCGCTTTCCAGCGTGATGACAGTCTCGTTGGGGTCCGTTTCAACACAGTTGGTAAGGCAGTCCACAATGGCACATCCGTCGTTATTAGCCTGCGCATCGTTGCTGATAACAATTCACAGTGTTCTGACCCCCATTGTTCTCTCCATAGAAGGGTTAGACAAAGTATAAGTTTCCCGCCTGTGCAAATTATTTGAAATGAGCGGGGAGTGCGATCCCTCCTTCGATAAGTTTTAACTCAGCCGAGGAATGACGAACCTCCGCGTCGATCGCTCGCTCACTGTGCCCATCACTCGGCGAATCACACTTGTTCACGATCATGGACAAATCGTCTTCACTGTCACTCGCTGATTCCTCATCAACGTTCGTTTCAACGGGTTTGGGAGCAATCTGATTGTTGATTGAACTTATCTAGGGGATGAGAAAATTACTCTCACCTCATTCGCTTCTCTAATTTCGGGCGCAACCTCAATCATGGTATCATTAATTTCCTCCTCATGATTATTGTTCTCATCTCTCTGCTCTCCCTTTCGAGCAGTCAACACATCGGCCTTAGAAACGGGCTGTGAATAAATTGTTACATGGGATTGTCGTATTCTGATCACGCTTACGCTAAATGTACGAGTAATCTCGTCTCCCTTAGTTTCACGACAATCCTCCCTCTCGCCGCTCCCGAGTCTCTCAACATTATCAACTAATGTCACAGCGGCCTGTTGAAGACCCGAGATCTGGAATGATGGTTGTAATAACGAGCAGATCCGATTCATCTGACAGGCTCACATTGTTATGAATAATGTGAAAGTATGAAAGAGACAGGTTGTATTCGGAGATAGAGGATGAAATAAATGATGAAAAATGATGAAAAAATGATGTATGATGAAAAAAATCTCACCTTTGCCTTCAATTTCTCGTTCTCAGTCATCACATCGTAGAGATAGGAGAGCAGTTGCCCATTCTCGGCATTGACCTGGAATTTGTAATGTTACATCGCGAAGAGATATTGCTCGCGGATCGATACTTCTTTGACAGTTTCCGAATGGGCTATTCAATCACCAGACTTGTCATCCATGTAGGATTTTCAATTAGACAAAAAAGTTTGCAGCCGACAGACTAAGTGAACCTTCGCAAACCACTGTTACCAACCTGCCTAAGTTGATGTTGTAGATTCGGAACATCATTGTGTGACAATCGCTTCGACGTTCGCATTAGCTGAAATATGATGTTTAGAATTAAAAATTTCGAGATAATGATTTTGCAAATACAAAAATGCATTCGATCGATCACCTGTTCCTTCTCTTCGTTGGACTTTTTCAGCTGCGATTGAAGCTGAAATATGAAAAATTAAGATGAGTCAAAATGACCGTAACAGTGTTAGTGTATCATTTGGGAGTATTTCTTTAGCTAGTTGCGATATGAACAACTATGTAACTTGCTGCACCTGCTTCGTAAAAAGTGATGCTTCTCTTGCGCTCAACATCAGTCCTCTCTCTTGACTAACACCCATCCTAACGTAACACAGTTCTCCGACGCACTCAATACCATCATAACGTACCTGCTTGATCCTCTCCTCGTATCTCCTCGCATCTTCCGCCCTCATATGACCGGGTGGAGGTGGTTGCGCAGGTGGATTCACGCCGTAGGGGTTGAAGGTGTATCCGTTCGGGTTGTTGAAGAAGGGGTACATTCTGAGATGTGTAGAGTTTGGATGATAAATTGTTAGCGAATCTCAAAATATGCTAGAATTAAACACGAGCAGACGCAGACAATAATAAAAGATCGAGATTTGGAGGTAAGGCCGTAAAGGGACTCGTCGCATGACAACGGATGCCGCCAATCAATTCTATATTGTTTCCTTCTAGAAGTAGCTCGTTAGACCCTCTGGCATGGATTCATCATTCTACTAATCGTGATCTGTAATATTTGTTTTGTTGAGGCACAACTAGGGTTCGATAAACGAGAATAAACCGAGAATCGAGAATGATCATTCTTCTCATTTGTCACATTCGAGAATCGGTCTCTCAGTCGAGAATTTTCGACTGAGAACGCATTCTCGAACGAAACTCTCGCGAAAGAGCTCTCACTCTTTCCTCCCCTCGATTTGTGGAGAGGTTGCGGCGCGAGAGAGCAAGGGGAGAATTACAGTATTCATTCTCGACGAAACTCAATCGAGAAAATCATTTTCGACTGAGAATGACCGTTCCATTCTCGACTGAGAACTCTCGAATAAGAATGATTTCTCGGCAAAAGAAATGACTCTTTTGCGAGAATCATTCTCGTTTATTGAACCCTAGGCACAACCAATATATTAAATAGTCTTTATCACTTTATTTCTTCGATTTGGAAGGAGTCGGAGTGGGTGTCTTCTTCCTCTCAGCAGTTCCTGTGGCTGAAGAAGTTGGCGTGGTCGGTTTAGAGGACGACTTGGTTGGAGTCTGTGGCTTGGCAGCTGCAGGGGCCGCAGGAGATTGTGCGACGGAACCAGGCTTAGTGGACGTCTCGGGCTTGAGAGGAGGAGCTGCGGTTGCTGCAGGCGATTTGGGGAGTGAAATAGGCTTAGCATTGGGCGCCGGGGACTTGAGTGCTGCAGCAGCAGGTACATGAGATACAGGATCCGGCCTTGCTGCTGCTGCAGCAGGCGTGACCGGACTGACAGCAAACATAGGCTGCAGTGGCCGATGCTTGGCAGCTTCCTCCGACTTGACACTGGTATTTGATTGAGCAGGCGTTGCTGGCGATTCTTTAGGTAGCTGCTGCAGGGTTGGGGCTGCAGCAGTAGCTTGTTCCTTCAATCTGATTTCTTCGGCTAGTGCCCTCGCATGGGTCGACAGAGCTGTAGCCAGAGGCTGCAGGGTCGCAAGATTGAAATGTCCGGCTGCATCGGCTGCAGTCGATTGGGCCAGATTGGCAGCTGCAGCTGCAGGAAGTCGTGCATTGGGAGCCACTAAGTCATCGGCAGATAGTTCCAAGTCCTTCTTGGGCAGTGGTGCAGGCGCGGAGGCTTCGTTTTTGGAGGCAATGAGAGCAGCTAGTTTGGCCTCTTTCTGGGCAATCTGGAAAATATTCTTAAAGTATTCGCACTCGCTGGCTTGCGAACCCTTTCCGACGCTTCTTTATTCGCTTGCTCTCTTTTCTTCTGGTATTCGGCGGCTCTGAAATCCTGGTTTGAGGATGGAATAGCAGTCTGGCTTACAATTGCTTCCTAGCTGCTTCATCAGCTGCAGCTTTTCTAGCATCAGCAGCTTTCGCCTTATTCTTCCTCACTCGACAGAACAGAATCAAAGCGATTAGGATAAGAAGGATAACGAGTCCGATAATCAGCCACATTGCGAGCGAAGAAAAGAATGATTTTGACTGAAATAAATCGGGTTGATCAAGTTTTATGAAAGGAGGAACCTGTTTCTGAGAATTCTCATAACTTTCCCTGTTAGATTTGGCCAAGTCAAGCATGTCTTTGACTTGATCAGTGAGTTTTTGCTCGCTGTCGGGGGAGATATCTCCTTCTTTGATCATAACCTGTATCGGTTCCATTTTCGCGCCAGTTTCCTGAATATTAAGTCGTGAAACGATGAAATGATTTGCTCGCCAACTTCGTCCTTCGAGTCTCCATCTTCTCCCTTCTCTGTTGTGGTTTCGTCTTTCTCTTCCTTCTTGTCATCCTTTTCGGTATACCACTGAAGCACGGGAACTTCATCCCGTAGATTGCAATTAGGCTTGTTTCTGGAATAATCTGTCGTATTTCGAAAATTTAATTTAGAATTCACTTGAACAGGATGACGAGGAGTCTTCCAGAGTGGATCTTGTTCTCAGTGAGGGTTTCATTCGAACAAATCTGATCCGTTTCTGGACGGTATTCAATCCATTTGACGGAGCTGTTGAACTTTCCGAGGAACCAGAATACCTTGATAACACAAATTTTCAACGACATTTGGTCGGATGAGAACATTCGGAAGATAACCTACTGGGTGACCACCATTTGCATATTCCGTCTATTACATAACAGTTGTTCTCTCGCCGCCATTAGCTCATCCAGTAGGTTATTATCCGAACGTTCTCATCCGACCTAGTGCCTTTCAACGGAATCTCGAATGTAAACTACCTCTTTAGTTATCTCCTCCTCTACTTCCGAATAGAGAAATATCTTTGGACGATACTCTCCAGAAATCGACAGAAGGAGCAAAGTTGATATGAAGATGAGCCGAATGAATGTTTGACACATCGGAGATCTCTTGATCACAAATGGAGAAGAGAAAACGAACTGAGAATGGTTCAACGTCTCTCGAGACGGCTTTTATGTATTTTTGCAATCAGATTCACTGTATTTGACCATATTTTGAAAGAACTTCATCAGCGAAATCATTTTTGCTGCTCAATCCATTCGAACATTCACTCAGAAGTGCGTAATAGGTCACCTTCGCAGTTCAATAATGCAGCGCGCCTCTGAGCACATCAGTTTTAATCTTGGGGCAATTATCCTTTTTAAGTAACAAACTCATAAACGAGGTGTACCTCGTGGCGAGGCTGGCAGTATCTTCCATTTCGTCACCGAACTTCAGCATGCGACTTCCGATCTGAGCACATCGGAAGTGCCCCGTCTTCAAACCGCGTGGTTTTGTCTGGAACACCTCGTTCGAAAGACATTTCCCCAGCACCGGTGCCTCCTCTTTTCCGCATGAAACATTACCTAACAGCCCTTATGTCCTTTCCAGAGCCATGTCTTCTCTTCCATCTACTCGACGAGTTCGCAGTGTGGTCATCAAGGACCTATTGACTGGCGAGAAGAGAACCAGGGACATAGAAGAGTACGTAAGAGAGCTGAGAGAATACGACGCACGAAGGTCAGTTGTGCGTTCCATTTATGCTTTGGAATTTCAAAGGTAAAATAAAGCAACTCATACTCGATTACAAACCAGTATTGTGAGGTTCTGCAGTCAGATACTTTACGAAACAAATAAAATTTCGATTGTCCAACGCTAGTCTGCTTTTCAGCGTTGGAAAAAAGTACCTCCGAAACTGCGACTACTGCGGGCTGAAAGATGCGCGCCACCGAGCGATATCGTCGTGCGGCAACTTTGTTTGCAACGACTGCACGAAGCGCGCGCGACTTCCATGCCCGCGGTGCGAGCAATCGTGCACCTTCGTGAAACTGATCGAACCCGCGGACGGCTCTCGTGAATGCGGAATCTGTTTCTCCGAGAATCCCTATCAACGAGCAGCTTTCGTTGCTTGTGGCCATATTATCTGTTGTGCATGCGCTCTAATGATCATAACCGAATCTGGTGGTTCGATGGTCTGTCCCTACTGCAGGGCTAGTAGCCCGCACGTTGTCTTTCTGGGTGAGCAAATCGCTCGGTCGTACATTGAACAGTTGATTGGCATCGTGGTTAGCTTCATTTGTAATCTGTTTGCGTGAATTATTAATGGTTATTGTGACATAAATGTGCATTATTGGAGTCAAAACCGTATCTCTGTGCAAAAAACGCTGAAAAACTATGTGAATCTATTTCTGTTACTCAGAAATTGTGCGAAAATCCCCATCACAGATGCCTTACAATGAGAAAAACTGTGTAAGAGAACGTAGTGAAACACATGCGCGAACTGCCTCTTACGTCACAGCTCAAGCGCTTGCGCTGATATGTATCGACAAGGAAAAGCCCTCTCAAATTTGCGCACTCTCTCCCCTCTCTGACATTGCAGTGTGATTACTTGTTTGGAGTTGATCATCTGAGCAGCAGTGTGCAATAAAAGAGGGATCGAAAAGGAAGGAAGTTCCGACCTGACCCCTGGTTGGTCTTTATACTGCCTAGGAAGCGTTCCGAGTTTTCCACAGTGCTGAACTGCGATGGGAATACCGCCCAATGCCACTAATTTCAAATAGTGTGGCTTAAAAGGGAATTCCCCGCTTCACTCAGCCACTCATGGCACATCTTCCACTTCAACCGTTTCTACGTGATGACTCCGTCAACCTCTCAAACCTGCCGGTCGATATCATCAGAAAGATCGTGCCTCTATCCGGCAATAAAGGATTGGCGAGACTGCGACTGGTACGTTATTCTTTACTTTGTAAATATTTATTAAGTGCATATTCTAGTTTTCAGATATCTCCTCTATGGAACATGGTCGCTCAAGAGTTCCTAGCTAATCGCAGACTGCATCCTCCCATCGAATGCGTGCGAATCCTCAGTGGTCTGCCTCACTGGCCTGAGAAGGATGTTAGAGTCAGCGTGATGGTGTCTCGGAACATACGACCAGACTTCAGAGGAGCTTTCAAAGGATGGACCGAGTGTAGCTGGGTATGTTTCGGCAGTACTTTTTTGAGATCATTCTTCATATCCAGAAGATGCGAATTTTAGGCGATTCCTATTGAATTTTAATAATTTTTATAATTATTTTTAAAAAGTTGGAGTCCATCACTTCAATAACATTTCAGGCGATTCCAATCGATTCGCCAGTGCTTCGCTTGAGAATGATCAGGATTGAAGACCACATCCTGGTTTTCTTCATCATGCTATTCATTCTTGCTATAATACTGCTAGCCTATTTCGCCCATCCCTTCTACTCCGTGATCGTTCTCTTCGTTATTGGAGCGATGCTTGTGAGGTGCGATGATCGAGATGAATTAATTCATTAGTTGATCAGAAATATCTCCCATGTGGAGCAGTATCATTCTTTCCACTACAAGCATAGGAAAATGAGAAGGAAGGGGAGAGAGGAATCCATTCCACGGCAGAAGCCTACTTTGATTGACGTACTCCAGGTGGTGGACCTTGACTGCTCCAGGAGTTACTGAGAATCGAGAGTGCCTCTCTCGAATATTCGCTCGGACGTCCTCCATTGGTCAACTGCTCTTTCTCAATCTTGATCGGAATACTCTCAAGATCGTTCGAAAAAGTCTTAAAGATGTCCCAATCATACATCTCATGATAGTTAGTGGAAGTTGTGATGAGGCATTGAGGTGAGGATGTCTGAATTCTGATTTCTATCAGTATGGTAACGATTCAGGAATAGAATCGTCGAGATGGTTCGAGCACATAAAGTTGAGCAAGTCACGATTAGTTCTGCTATTTTCAAGAAGAGGAACTTTCGTGAGTTTGAATCTCCTGCTCATTCGATTCTATGTTTCATACAGGCAAGCTTCTCTTCGATCTGGACTATTCTGGGACCGTGAAGGAATTGGAGATCCTGGAAAACGTTGCATCTCCAGTCGGAGGAACGAGTAGAAACTACTGGGAGAAGATTGCAAGGGAGATCAGGTTAGAGGCACCTCTTAGGTTAGAAGATTAGAAGCAGAGGCAATGTTCATGTGCTCCAGGGACGGCCCATTCAAAGTGGAAGTAATGGAGGAGGAGCGATACAATCTCGCTGAAGGCACTCATCTACTCAGATTGCGACTCACGAAGCGAATGCCGATTGTGATTGCGTAGAAGATAAAATATTGACTCGCATCTTTATTACTTCGAAATAGTTGCAATAACAATAATACAAATAAATGCCATGTTAAACTAGGCCCTCTGCTTTTTGGATTTTGGTTATTTGTTGCTTCCTCGTTCGGGGTATTGCTCTTTTTCTCCTTGAGATTTGGCGTGAAGTTGGATGTAATATCTGAAAAAAATCGCTCAGGTTCCAGCTAAGAAAGTGGGTAACGAACCAATGAACTCAAAGAATTTAATATTGATCGCTTCATTGATGAAGTTTCTGAATAGTAGTCTCTCCCGGAATTCTTTAGACGATCATCTTTCATTCTGATAAACTTGAAATTGATACCCTAACTAGAGTCGTTTTCCTTACCTTCTCGTACCGTACGCTGTTCGAATTCAGCACCCACCATTGGAAGGCGTTCTGGGAAAGAGGTGAATAATTTTCTTCTTACGCTTTCATACCTCGTCGCGAGTATCTGCACCGATGTCTAGTTCTTTTTGGATACGATCTCGCTAATTACGTCATGTTGGCAATGTATACGCGTTTAACTGAACTTAGTTATAGATGAAGACCGGATTTGTCGAGGAAGCGTAGATTCCTGACGAGAAACAAGGATTCAATCAGTGCGATACAAGATAACGTAGCGTTAGTGAACGAGAATGGAATAGCGAAGAGAAGGAAGAAAAGAAGAAGGATGCGCGATGATTCATCGTGTAAGAGAAGGAAAAGAGAGAAACCGATGCGGAAAAGTGCAATGCATGTAAGAATATACAATTACAACCCATGGTTTATTTTCGATTTCGAATAGTATTAAAAAGTGTGATATCTTCGGGTGAGTCTTCTAAGGTCTTCTCTCTTCTATCTTCTCATTCACCACAGCACATCCCTTCTCGTGCTGTTCTTCTTCGCATTATCAGGCGAATCGGCGGTTTTGTTGTCCGTTCGGCGACTTTTCCTCGATCGATTCGTCGGAGATTCGGTTACGGTGATGAATTTCGTGTCTCGCTTCGGTTTCGGCCCTGCGAAGATGGGGTTATAAGGGGGAACCTCTCGATAAACCATCAACCTCTTCGCCCTCCCCCATTTCGACTAAAAACAAACAAGATAATTCACAAAGATGACGGAGTTTACTCATCCGACCTGGCACCACAAAAGAGGCGAGAACTCGTTACCTTTGACGGCCTTCTCTGGCTCAGGCGTCTTTGCTAGTTGTCTGTCCTCAGTTTTTTCAGTTGGCCAATTCCACGTTTTCTGTTCGGCTTTGCTCGGGTCTACGATAACTCCAAGGACTTGCGACGAATCTGAATGCAATCGATCAGAGTTTATCCGGATCGTGCAGATTTGGGCACTTCTTTACCTGTCAGGAGTGCTAAAACTGTCTACCCTTCTATACGATACAGGTAGACTATACCCATTCTCATGCTACCTCACTCGCACTCCACTAACGCCAACCACACATTATTCATAAGACGATCATACACGATGCGAAAAAAATAAAGTTACTATAGAACCCTCAAACATCCCATAATCACCTTTAATCGACTTATCAGTAATCGACTTGCTGGTAGGCGTTTGCGCCGTTTTCATAGCCGTTTCCGTTTTCTTCGAGCGACGTTTGTACAGAAAGACGATCTGAGAAAGTTCAGTCAATTTCTGATTTTTGTGATAACATTTCACCACTACTATAACCAGCACGACAGCTCCGATCGAGCCAAAAACTGTTCCGTAGAGAAGGCCGGTCGCTTCAGCTGGAATATTTATTTATTGTTTTAATTAATTAATTTTAATTTAAAAAAAATCATTTCGAAAATAATTTAAAATGAGAAACGAACGCAGTGCGTCATAGGTGCAGGCAACTCTCCTGCAAATGATCTGATTTAAAATCGTAATATTTTAATATTCCTCACTTTTCCCCGATCGCATGAAACTCCGTTCCACTTTTATCTTTCCACATCCATAATCCATTTTGGCAACTAATTTGATCGATCTGGAGCCAATGGCGCATGAATGAATTCCCTGTGTCAAGCCTGAACTCGGCAAAGAATTTTTGTATATCAGGAAAAAACTCCACCGTAGTGTGGTCGCGCACGTGAAACTGTTATGGCCTGGTTGAAGCTGAAATAAATAGGATATTTCCAAAGGAGCAAGGAGTCTCCCGCCGCACTGCCCCAGCGAGTGAAGGGGAGAGGAGAGGGATGGGAGAGGGGTAACTTAGGAGAGAATTCAAGGCACTACTTTACTTTAGACGCCAACAGGCCGCACTCGATGAACACGGATAAGATAGAATGAGAATGGAATAGTGGGGATGGGAGGTGGTGTACTGTTCTAGGCGAATAAAGTAAAGAAGTGCCGATGGACAGGGGACTTAACAAATAACTGAGGACCAACAAACTCACCGTGCACTTATCACTGGGACAATGTTCCTTCAAGTCTCGATGATCGCAGATTTTGTTAGGAGAAGAGCGAGGAAGGGCGAAAAGGAGGAGAAACGACCAGAGAAGACCGCCCATTGAGGAGAGAAGAGGGGAGAATGATGGAGGAATGACGGGAGAAGAAGGATGAAAGAGGATAATTATAATGGTAACTAGCTTCCTGCGGAAGCTAAGCCCTCCGGGGGCGCCTGCCGCGGGCTGGGCCTCGCTATGCTCGACCCCCTCCGCTCCGCGATCGGCTTGCCCCCTGCGGGGGCGCGCCGACCGCTTCGCTAGCCGCGCACGGCAAAGAATGAGAGGGTTAATTGAATCTCACTCTCCCCTCTCTCCTTTATTGCTTTTCGCTAATCGAATCAAAATCTCCAGATCGTTCGGACGAGAAATTCGTTGAGCGCCTATATATATGCGATTAGATTATTAATTGACAAGAGTACGTGCGTTTTTCGAAATGCGAATTGATTTTCATGAACATTTATGTTTGGAATTCATCGAGCTCTGCATCAAGCATTCTCTCTAAGAGTCAACTGGTCTTGAAGTCCAGAATAGGGCTAACACTCAGCCTACGAACGCGTAGAGAAAAAGGCGAAGTTGGGCATTTTTGCTCACAGGGAGAGAAGACCAATTGCTCGTGAACTGAAAAAAATAAAAATAAGAATAAAAAGGTGATCGATAAGCTCAGCTTTTTTTTCAGAAGAATCGATGATTAGGGTCGAATAAAAGGGATGCTGATTTTGTGTTACAAAACAATGCAATAATTACAACCCATGGTTTATTTTCGATTTCGAATCGTCGACAAAAGTGTGATATCTCCGGAAGATTCTTCTAACGGAGCTTCAAATTCACCACAGAACATCGGGTCTGGTAAGGTTCTCTCGACGACTTTTTCTTGAGAGATTCTTAGTAGGCGATTCAGTTACGGTGACGTTATTCGTTTTGCTGTTTGCGCGGCGAGTTTTTCTTGACGAAAGTTTGGCTGGCGATTCGGTTACGTCGATGAATTTTGTGTCTCGCTTCGGTTTTGGTCCTGAACGGAAGATGCTAGCTCACTTTTCAACATTGAGGTAGAACAAAACTCAGTCTTGTAATGCCCAAGTGGACATACCTTCGATTCCCGTTTCCTTCCGAGTTTCTTTCTGAGTTACAACTGTAGGAGTTTTTGCCTCAGTTCTTTCAGTTTTCTCCTCAGGCCAATTCCACGTTTTCTGCTCGGCTTTGGTTGGATCCACGATAACTCCAAGAACGACTGAATCTGAAATTATTGATCATTAACGAGCACGAATCCATAAGAAAAGCGGTCTCAAAATCACCTTTCTCTGAGGCCTTGTCAGTATTCGACTTGCTTGTTGGTGTTTTTGCCGTCTCAGGAACAGCCTTCGAGCGACGTTTGTACAACAAAAAGGTGGTCTGTAATCGAACAGTGAAGTTTTGAAGGTTAAAATGTTGACCACCACGATTAGAATTATCAACAAAACTGCGATCGAGCCACCAATCGTGCCGTAGAGAAGGCCTGTTGCTCTGGCTGCAATAGGATGTTTTCATGATTAAGCATTAAGTTAATTATATAATAAATTTTAAGTAACCAACACAGAGCTGCATCGGAACAGCCCACTTCCCTGTAATTTGAAAAAAATAATTAAATTAATTTAAAAATTCCTGACTTTTGCCCGATCGAATTCCACTCTGTTCCACTGTCATCTTTCCATTTCCATTCTCCATTTTGGCAACTAATATGATCGACCGAAATCCAATGGCGCATGAATGAATTCCCTGTGTCGATCCTTAACAATATACATCGGATCTTAATCAGAATTAATTAGGTTATTTCTGGCTGTACCATAGTGTGGTCGGACATGTGACGCTGTTACTGCTCACTCGATGCTTAAATATTTTGAATTTCACATTTTCATTCTGACCGATCAACTCACAGTACAATCATCTACAGAACAACTGATTTTCAGATCTTTAGGTTTGCAAACAATATCCTCCCTATGAGGTCCTTGGGAGGTTGTTTCGAATTCTCCTTGTTTCGTTGTTTGATCAAAGGAGCATGTCAATTTGCTGAACTCAGACGCTTCTCAGAACTTTAAATCTTGCTTACTCAATATTCGGCAATAACAATTCGCCATTGTCGTATTTCCACTCCTTCTCACAATAGATCAGATTTGTGCTTGTTACGAGTTTACCAAAGGTGATCCTCCATAAATTAAACATCACACATGTTTCATTGCATAATTCTCACCAAATCTTCGAATTTGAGTCAGCACACGTAACATTTGAAGGAGTTACGGTTAGCTGAAATGGAATATTAACATTGTTGATAAAATATAAATCGCACAGCGCATTCATTCGGACATTTGTCTGTAATAATCCGAGTATCGCAAGAATTGCTATCATCTTTGTGGGGTGGAGTTGGATTCTGCGCAGAACAAATTACATCCCTGAAATTCACGTTAATTTGTTTTATTTATATTTTTGACTAACCTTCCGTCCAATGAAAATGTGTCATTCACTGCAGTCCATGATCCATTTGTGCATTTTATTTCACTCACTGCTCTATAGTCAGGCGTTGTGGAAGTACCGTAATTGACCCTGGAAGATGAGATTAAGAGTAAAAACAATTATTGAAAAACCATAAGGCCGCATTGCATTGTACAACACTGGAGTTACCAGCCAACTGAAGAATGTGCATTTTAATAAATACAAATTTTAAGAATTCTTGACCTTTGTACAATCTTCACCAGCTTCACATCTGTCCTTCATTAGCGAAATATCGCAAATTTCTGGAAACATGCTTATAGAATTTATCAGATTCGAGCAAATGGTACGTAGAACTCTGAGCGAGACTTACGCAGCAATTTTCTCATCTTTGCCGTCAATTTATCAACTTCTTCTGATGGCATTTGCATTTGATTGCCTTGAACAGTCACGTTAATGTTCCGAGTCATGAGTTCATCATAGAGGTTCTAAACATGATTCGGTAAGCACAGATTATGTATTGTAGTTTACCATATCAGATGTCAAAAAGAATTTGCAAAACGATAAGTATGTATTGACGTTTGTATCGGAACGAAGAACAACCAGCTCTGAAAAAGTGGTGAAATTCAAGAGAAACCGATTTCACTCATACTTGCAAATCGTTGAAACTCGGCTTCAGTGCCGTTGAAAAACACCTTTTCTGAATCGAAAGAAATATTTAGAACTAGAGAGCCAAAGTTGAATTCGATTTCTTGAATAGTTTCGTTTGAATACATGTTTACAAGCCAATCACTTTCAGTTTTCATTCTGAAAACAAAACAAATATAATAACGCAGAGGTAATCTCACTCAATATGAAGAACAGTCCAAGTAGTAATCATTTGAGAAGAACAATAGTTTTCACTCTTCACTTCCGATTCAAAATAAGTTATTGAGTTCAATTGTCCATCGCAGTAGCTCAGCTGGAGACATGCCTAAAAAATTATTTCGGACTGCACATAGTCGATGAATAGTCGATCTCATGATAAACTGAATCGTTTCCTTCTCAACAACTAGCTACCACGTATCATTTTCAAGAGACATGACAAGTGCACAAGAATCAACAACTAACGTGGATCAGAAAAAGCATAATACCTGCGTTTCGGGGCAGTTTGCATCCTCAATCGAGCCAAGGGAAAAGCGGGGAAAGGCGAAAAGAAGGAGAAACGGCCAGAGAAGACCGCCCATTGAGGAGAGATGAGGGAGGAATGAGGGAAGAAGAGAGAAGAGAGGAGGTGAGAGGTGGAATAATGTAATTGAAGAAAGTGTGTGTGATGTTTATCGAATCAATTATTTGCTTTACGTACAATTACGTGAGTTTTTCACAAAATATATCTGTGTGGATCATAAAGAAGATGTCATAGTAAATCTTCATCCACTTGCTCAGTAGCAATCATACATGCAGACAATTCAAAACAATCTTATTACGAGGTGGACCACGAAGCACGGTCTTGCTCTGTATCGGACATTTACTCCCGATACAGAACAGGGACTCGCGCGTATGCTTGAAATGGTCATCTACACTCGCGGTGTCATTGTCTACAGCGATTAACGTTCTCTCAGAGATCAATGAAGGAATTGTTCACGCGGAGGGCGACTATTCGACATTCTTCGAAAAATACTGCGACAACATCAAGTTCGTCTGCACTCGCGGCGGAGTTGTGCCCTGACAATAAAAAAACTCAATCGACGAAGTCAGGCACATTTCTAGAATGAAGAAATGAAAGAATCTAACTCACCATTGGTGAAAGTGCTGTGTGGAGTGACAGCAACCCACATAGAGCTGGTGTGGGCAGCTGGAAAGTGTTAGTTTGTAATGACTGAAACGGGAAGAAATAAAGAACTCGAAAGAGAGGTAGTATAGAGGGTGAAATACGCACGAAGGGGTAGATTTCCTCCCATTCTACTCGAAAAGGTTCATCCCGCGATAATCCTTCAGTGTCTCTGTTATTCTACCAGTGGGATGAATCGAGGGATCAACACGAGCGCGCTCTCTTGTCTATTGCTCAAGTAAGCCGGCCTCTCTCACTGGGAAACCCATTCAATCACTAAAATATTTTTCTTCAGCAAGGAATACACAAATTCGGAATTATTATCACACTTTATCCGTCATACAATGTGGAGTTATTTTGATGTTCGAAGAAGTCATTGCAGTTCCAGATTCCCTTCGTCTCTTTTCTTCTCTTCTCGTGTGTGCTTCTCCTAGCTTTGTGTGCAGTGTTGCTCGCACAGTCGCAATATCTGGAGAAAAGTACATTGGTATCAGTGAGACACATTTCATTTCAGTGCTCATTTCAGTTGGCTGACTTTGGCTCATATTTGACATAGAAACAAAGCATTCTGGCAAGAATGTTGAGTAGAGCACTCACCATGCCATACTGAATAAAGAAGTTTACGATCGTTGAATAATTCATCATTGAATATGAGAGGATCGTTTTGAAGAGAATTCCTTTAGAGAGAGCTGGTGTATACAGCTGAAAAGGTGTCGGTTCTCAACTTTCGAAATGGAAATTCGGCAAAAAAGAAGAAGAAACGGCGAAGTGGTAGACGCGATGCGAATATGAAGAGGGCGACATTATTCCCTGCCGAGAACAACGCAAACGTTCATCCCGAGGTAATCCATCGGCGTCTCTCTCCAATCTGCATGCTCTCTTATAGGTTGAATCGAGGGATAAGCGATAAATCGTCCGTCTATAGCCGACACCCTGTCAATCCCCTGTATGCTCTCTGTCTCTTTTCTGCGAATGTCCGAGTAAATGAAGCGATCAAGGGAAACTATCAGACCGTCCAACCTCTTTCACTTCATCTAGAGCATGAATTGTTCTCGTATGTTTCACAAAAACTATATTTCGTTGATTCACATTATTTATCGATTGCAATTTATGATGCGAGAGCACTGTCCTCGTAACAATAGCCATTCTCTACTTCGTTGTGGTTTGGAACCCAACAACCATGGATACACGAACAAACTCAGAGTGTGGACTCAGACGCAGTTGCAGTTGTGAGGACTGAGATGCTTGAGATTCTCACTAATCGAAGGAGATCTTCATTGGGGATCTGCAAAGATCGCATTACAATATTCGATATCATAGCATGCAACTAGTCCTATGCATGATACATAGTATCAAAACTCGAATATGTTTCAGAAACCAACTCACTTTTAGACATATTAGAGCGCGGAGCATGATGGACGTGAGCTGTGTTCAGCTGATGTAAGCAGCAGGAAAATTTGATGTTCAGTTATGCAAATATTTTATCTTGAAAACTTGAACAATCAAGCACTAATTGGGTTGTTTTACTATTACTGAATACGACGACAGGAAGAAAGTAAAAGATGAGTGGAAGAAAGCTCCAAAAATATGAAGAAGGAAAGGAAGAAGGTTTCAGCCGGAATATACTAGAGAGTGTGTGGTGTGCGGAGAGAAACTAGAGAAATACATTTGGTTAGAGACTGTGAATCATCTTGGGAAAGTCTCGACGCGTTAGAGATGAAGAAACAGATAATGGGGTTTAACAAGGGGGGGCGAGAGCAAAGGATATAGGGGAGAAACTCTGAATCGATAAAGTACCAGGGAAAAGAGGATCTATCGTCGAGCAATCCTCGACAATGCATGTGAGGAATGGTCATGATACGAATGGGGATAGGCCTCGTTTACCGCTGTGTCTCGTTCTGATAGCAAACAATACTATCTTTAGCATTCATCTGTCTGACAATATGGCCGCCAATAAATAATTCGGTCTGTGTGCTCTCTCCATGGATGAATACATCTTAGCTTTGTTGGGCCGAACACAGATCCAGGCTCTCTTCATTCCCCATGCTATCTCGCTCTATCTGTCTGATCGGCGAGAGAGCGTGCACAATCGAGAGATTCAACTGGCTATTCTCTCGGACGGACCATCAATTCGCCCTAGTACCGGCCGATAAGGACCGCAAACAATGTGAAGAGGGAACGACGGGAGTAATCGAAAGAGCAGTTGGATTGAATTGTAATTTTCATTTCGTCAACATTACTGACTGTACATCCCTTGTTCAGTGTAGTTCGTCAACATCAATCTGACATTAGCCATAATAGCCATGAGAGGATAATCAACCGTCCCCTTGGAACACAAGGCACAGTATTCAAGTAACTTTATTTCAATTATTTACGATATCGGTATCTGAAGAGCACTTCTAATTGTGGGTTGTTTGTTGTCTTATCAGCTTGATTCGAGACGACGTTCATGATACCATCCTAAATTGCTAGCTCGATCTTATGAGCTGCGCAATGTGTGTGAGCGATGCTTCCGGTGGATTTCTTCTCCTGCAAGTGCATCTATTTGTCACTCAAATAACGATATTTGGTTACTGGTCAACGTTCTAGCACTAGTGAGCAATCGGGAAGGGATAAGGGAGAAGTGACTAGGAAACAAGGATGAAATGTTCAACCCACTTTGATATACTCGAAGTCAGGGATACTCGGCTAAGTTACCAATCTGAAAAATTCGCATGATCATTCATTTGTTCATCTCAGTTGTGAATGTTTCATGGAACGGAAAGGAGCTTGCTTACTGTTCGTTGAATCCATTTCTCAATCTAGTACCGAATATGATCTTCCATTTGATATATGCATGAGCTGGTGTAGACAGCTGAAAGTAAGCGGAATTCACGTGTTATCATACCGATATTGCCAGAAAGAGAGTTCGCGGCACGAAATGATGAAAAAGAGGTGAACTTCAGTGAAAATAAACCAGGAAAAGTGGGTGATAACTGAATGCAAGACTTCGAACGCTGTTGTCGTCTATATTCAACATTTGGATTGAAACTGAGCGCTAAGGAACCGCCAGAGTACGAGCCGAGAGACGGCAATCAATGATTGACCCCTCCCCTCACTCCTTCCCTCTTTCAGTTCTAATCTCTCAGGCTCCTCATTACACATTCCCAATCTACTTAACTGATCACCCATCTCTCTGCCCCGAAGTGGATAACCTTCGTAGGAATACGATTAGATCAACGAAAGCGAAAAACGATTCCAGGCCAGCTAGTGCAGATCAAGAGCGGCGAGTGGTCATCAATGGACAGTCGTCTATTCTTGTGCAAACACGGCAGTATCAATCGCTGTGTCGGCCATTTTGAGTGACCAATATGCGTTGTGATCGAAGAAACAACTTATCATCGGCAACGTGTTTAGAATGGAGAGACTGAGACAATGATTCTGAGTGCATTAGTCTGCGATCAGCAACCTTGTGCTCACCTGTGTCGGACAAAAACTACAACAAGAAGGAAATATAGTCATCCTGTTCTCTTTTCTAACATTTTGATGAACACTCATCGAATTGACTTTATTTTACTCTCGCTCCAACAATCAAATACACAAAAAGGATGATAGTACTGAGCACTTCGCTCCAATTGTCTCCGCATTTCCAGTTTAGTCTATCTCGTCGTGCTTCAGGTCGTTATCTTGGAACTCATGGCTGATTCAGATCTCGGCTCGAAGGTCAGCGCATTCTGCAAGAACAACTCTTCTACTGGGAGCATTCTATCTCATATATGACACGTGAGTGACTGTGAGAAATGAATTGTGCATTTATTGCGAAGCCAACCCTACTTCGTACTTAAACAACGTGTGTAGATTCTGCGCTACGTTTGCTCACGAGAAGGTCAGCTAATTAGGGGAATAAATCCAAAGAAATGCATACTCACTGGGACAATTAAGTAATGGTTTCCGCTCCGAGGGACGCACATTCTTCGAAGGAGCAATTTTTGATCGAGTGCTCTGCTGGCTTGTAGTTTCGCATCATTACGAAACGAAATCCTCGTTGATGAGCTGATGCAGGCAGCTGGAAAGGAGCGATTTTCAATATATTTTAATGAAATTTGAGCAAATAAGGACCACGAGCGCAATCGAAAAAACCGGAATGATGGTAAAGTAAGGGTGAGGGAGAGCGATAAAACAAAGGTTGTGAATAAGAGATGGGGCGATCGCGAGCGTGGCCTAACAGTCAATGAGTGTCCTCTCCTCCCCTTCTCCTCTTCCCTTTACCACTCTCTGAGCGACTGCTCACATTACACACCTTCCTCCCTCACTCTGCTGCTCTCTCCATTTTGCATGATCTCTCGGATAGGCCACATTCCATTCCTTCTTATGAATGTGTTTCATGCCAAGCATTTGCATGTCTTACGAAAAGGCTGGTAATGATGGATGTAAATACAATACTTTATCGCTCGCAACTTATTCTGCGAGAACACGCTTACAACAATTAGATTCGAACACTTGGGTTGATAGATCTCTATCTATTTCACTTTCTAGTCATATTCCCTTTCCAGCACGCTGAGCGCATCATTTATGGCTAATTCTGCTGGATGCCTTGTCAGTCGGATGTGATTGTTGGCTGAGACAACTGCAAAGGGAATCGCTCCTTACTCAAACAATGATCGGGAATTTGATTGCTGGCCCACGTATCATAGCAAGGCAAGAGAAAAGAGAAACGCAATATTTGCTTACTCACCGGGCGATTGAGGAGTCAATCTCCAAGGGAAAAAAGAACAGTAGTTCTGCAGAGAAAATCCGACTTCGAATTCAACAATTCGAGTGGATGTCGTGTGCTTGTGTCGGGTTGTCCAGAAGATTGCACAGAAAAATCCTCGTTGATGAGCTAATGTAGGCAGCTGAAAACGTTGAATTACTTTTGTTGCTTGTGAATGAGATAATTCGTAAGGCAACAAAATTCGAACATCATTGAATATAAGAGTATGCTTAGGCTAGAATACTCGAATGGGCACTAATTGAGAGAGCGGACTCAAGCACGAGAGGGAGAATCCATGAGTGCCTCCCCTTCTTCCCTCCCCTCCTCTTCTCTTCCGGTCCAGCTGACCATCTGTCATCATAAATGCACTCGTCCCTGCTTCGCTTCTTCGTCCCTCACGATCTCTCAAACTTCTGTCATATAGAACCACTACAATCCATCTAATACACACGAAGTATTTCCAATGCATTCATTTTCCGCTCTCAGAAGCTTGTTGTAATTAAAACGATGAATATATTTTCGAATGTTTTATCATGTACAGTAATCAACAACTAGTAAAAAACGATTTAAGTGGCACAGAAGACACATAGACAGACAGAAAGAAGCAGACGGAATTGTAATGGATCAGAAACTTGGAAATGTTCTAGATCGAAAAGATTTGGACACCCATTCCATACAACAAATCTATCAAGATGAGCTTGCGGGGATGTCCGAATATTCGATTCTGCAGAGTAAAAATGATATTCAATGTCAGATATGAATTTCTGAACAGAGTATGTGTCCCTGCATTTGAATATATTTCAGTATCAAACTCACTTTTGTTTACATTCCATTTCCAGATCGCTTGAATCGAATTGGATAGGTGAGACGAGCCTGTGCAGAGATGGGGTAAGCAGCTGGGAAAAATGTGTTTAACTTAGGGTTATAATGAAGTGATGTGGGGTTTCAGAAATGGGGTAGAAAATATTGTGCAAACGAGAATATATCGGCAAAGAGCAGGGGGAATCAATGAATAGTCGGTTCATTTCCTCTACTCTACTCGCAAACTTGCTTTATCCCGCGATAATCCTACGGTGTCCCTCCCAAATCTGCCTGCACTCTAGTTGGTTGAATCGAGAGATGAATGTAATCGCTCTCTATATTGTTGGCACACTCACACTCTCTCGCTCTGTCTATTGGGTGAGAGTGCTATGGGCAGATGAGATCTGTCATCCTACTGGCCATTCTTGGCCGGGAATGCTTTCTCATTCGCAATCGTATTATCCACCTGTTGGCTGAAATTACTTTCTGGATCGTACTTCTTTTGAAATGCAATGTAATTGATGAAAAATTTTATTCAAATTTTGATAAGATGTTGAATTGCTCGATGAAAGGCCACTTGATGAACTCTGCTATCTACCCCTGTGCATCGAGAAAGCGTTTATAAGAGCGTCCTTCTAAGCAAGCTCTCAGTTCACGTGCAGAGCCAGCAAGACTTCCCCTGCAAGAAAATGTATTTGAATTCAGAACATGAACGGAAAGCCCGTGAGGCAGAGCCTGATACTCGTTGAAACAGAGAATGAAAATGACTTCCGCAACCCTTGCAACTATTTTATTTTAAATCCGTTTGCTTCATCAAATGCCTCACCTTGCTCATTATTCATTTCAGCGTCTGTTATCCACGTCTTCCATGTTGGAAACCCATGAGCTGATGTAAGCAGCTGAAAAAAGTTATGTGCAATAATGCGAACATTGCGAGACGCTGCCTGGTGATGATAACATGGATTTAGTTAAATCAAGAAAAGCCCAACAAATCGGAAGAAGCAAGCAGGCATGCACATGAGGAGTGGTGATGATACGATTGGGGAAAGGTCTCGCAGGTCGATCTGTCTCTGTGATAGCAAACAACCCTCTCCTTAGTATTCATCTGTCTGACAATAAGTACGCCAATAAAACCTTCGGTCTGTGTGCTCTCTTGATGGTCCATGGATGAATACATCTTAGCTTTGTTGGGCCGATCACAGATTCAGACTCTCTCCATTCCCTATGCAATCTCGCTCTGTCTGATCTGTGAGACAGCGTGTACAATGGAGAGATCAGCCTGACCATCCTATCGGCATGACCATCTCTTGAACGAGGAATGTGGAGAAGTACCGAAGTATTCACCCTCATTCTTTTGTAATGCAAGACATATGAAATAATTAAAGTAACTTTATTTCAATATTTTACGAAATGTTCGTTTAGCTGTTCCAAAGCGTCTGCTTGCATTGAGAAGTCGTCCGTGAATGCATCCTTCATTCCCAATTCGACTCGATGTGCTGAACAGTGCAAGTGCGTGTCGATTCCATGGTTGACTGCAAAACGAAGGTTTATTCCGGCTAAACATTTAAAAGATTGGGTCGCTCACTCAGGAAACAAGTGTGAGTAGTGTCATGTCAGTTCTAAAATGAACTGACACAATACACTATACTATTGTGAATTATAGAATGAATAGGTAGCGAGCGTTGTCCAGAGAGAAAAAAAAGAATGTTTACTCACCGCTCTTTATTGCTTTGTATGACTTCTGCAGCATAATCCAGTTGTAGAACTCTTCATTTAGTAGCACGACGAAGTTTAATCATCGTTGGCGAGCTGGTGTAGGCAGCTGAAAACGGTAATATTATCTCAAATTTGCGCAGGAGTTGAAACAATAACAGAATCGCGCGATATGAAGTGAGGAAATCGAACAAGAGACCTTCCTAAACGACGTAATACAATAACTCGCGGGAAGAACCGTCCAGTGCGCGTGCTGAGAGGGGCAATCAATGAGTACACACACACCCCACTCTCCCTCCCTCTCTCTCTCACTCTGCTCAGCTCACCAACTGCCCACATCACAGACACACTCCTCTCTCACTCTGCCCTCTCTCCATTCCTCATGGTCTCTCGATTGAGCACCCTTGCAGAGGCCCATTGCAAATATCTGCGGTGCTGCAGTGCTTTCAGTACCACTCGTAGCTCGTCAAGAACGATCTCACACTAAAATGACAGAGAAATGTTCGCCCACATCTTTCAGTGAAGTATTGAACGTGGTATACATGGAACTCGTTTATTTCAATTTCGCATTACACATTGGGCAAAATGATCCATGAAACGTTGGTTGACTTCATCGATTTCGGCTGATTGATTCGAGAAGCCGTTAATGAAACGACTTTCATTTCCGGTTTCGATCTTATGATCCGCACAGTGTGTATGAGCGATGCTTCACGGTGGTCCACTCCTTCTGCAAGAACATATAGTTGTCGCTCAAACAACGATATTCGGTCGACATCGTACAAGCACTAGTTAGCAATGCGGAAGAGATAATTAGATAAGGATGCATAAAAAAACACACCTTGATATACTCAAAATAGGGTATGCTAGGCGACTCGATAGGTCCAGTCTGAAAATTGCGCATAGTCATTAATTGGTTTGAGTGTGCTTCCTGAACTACAAATCAGCTTGCTTACCGTTCTCGTTATCCATTTCAGAGCCTATTATCGATAATCGTCTTCCATTTGAGAAATTCTTGAGCTGATGTAGACAGCTGAAAGGAAGTGGTGTTGAAGTATAGTCAGATGCGAAATCGCGTCATCGAATAATGAAACATGATGAAGCTTTGCGTCTCTTAGAAGACAGACAAGAAAATCGACATATTATCGATGACTCAAGTATTAGTTCAAGACCCCTCCATGTATTATTTTGGGCAAAATGGACAACAGCGAAACAGGGCAATGCGCGAGTCGAGAGGGGCAATCAATGAATGAGTGGTCCCTCTTCTCCACTCGTCTCCCTCATTCCCCTCCCCACTCCCTATCTCCCACTCTGATCAGCTGTCCACATCACAGACACACTCACTCTGCCATCTCCCCATCTCGCACAGTCTCTCACTTAGTCATATTTCCATTCACATATCAAAATAACTCCAGTGGATCCATGTGGTCTTCGCTGTATTCCTCCAGTACATGTGTTGCACAAGATTCACACTGTCAACAAAGCAGAGATGTGAATCATTTATCGCACGCAACTTATTCTGCGAGAACACACTTACAACAACAATATTGTGATACTTGAGAAGTGAATGTGTTGATTGGTGGAACTGAATTCATGGAATTCTAGTCACAGGCGCGACATCCGTGGAGAGCCCATCATTGAAAGCTAGTTCTAACAGACTAGCGAATTTCCTTTTTTTTCCCTGCACAACCACTCTCAATTCTCCACAAATGTAAACTGTTCACTTGCTAGCCAAAGTTTAGTCACAAGGTAAACCTTAGAGGTAAGACTGATCAGATTGACCAGGCACGTTTGCTCACTCACAGGGATTCGAAGAGAATACCATCATCGTTTTCATGCTTCGTCCATTTTCCTTCATGGCGATTTCTTCAGTAGCATTGCAAAGCGAAATCCTCGCAGTGGAGCTGAAGTAGGCAGCTGGAAAGAGTCAAATTGTAGCAAAATAGCCTCAAAATTAGACGAAATTGCATGAAGGTGATCACAAATCATCACAAACAGCCGCCGATATAACAAAGTTGCATCACTATTCAACGGAATGAAGCGACTTTAACAAGTTACATCAATGCAAAAGTAATAGGGAGTGGTTGGCAGCGACATATTCAACGAGAACAATCGGGCACAGTGTGTGCGCGGACCAATCAATGACTGAGCGTCCCCTCTCTTCCACTCTCTGATCGGCCGTCAACAATACATAGGCCACCCTCTCCTCCCTCACTCTGCCCCTCTCTCCATTCCTCATGTTCTTTCAACTTGACCTTGAATATGACGACTCGGCTCCCTCTGATACCTACAAATCTTTCTAATGCATGCATGCTGACTGTTCTTGTTCCTGTTCCTTTGTATTCTATGTCTTATCAGAAACGGTACTGGATTGGAAATGAATATTTATCGCTCGCAACTTATTCTGCGAGTACGATCTTACAACAAAATTACTGAGGCTGATCACTGGGGGTAATACAATTTGAAACTCTTTTGAAGTAATCGTTGTTTCCTTCCGTCGAACAGTCAAGATATAATCCATTGCAGTCTCATCGAAAGCGTCCTTCAGAACTAGCTCGATATTCGATGAGCGGCGTAGTGAATGTACTGTACGCAACAGTTCACACGTCTCATACCTGCAAAGATGGTCTCTCCTTACTCAATGAATGATCGGGAATCTGATTGCTGACTAAAGTTCTATCTCCAGACAAACAAAAACACAGCTTACTCACCGTGAGAAACTGCTTCCATTATCATGCCAGGAACTGCGAATGAGGTACTTGATATTTGAATCGGTTAATTGAATAACTTGGCGGGTTATTCACGATTAATGAGCTGGTGCAGACAGCTGAAAGAAGTTGCTCAATATCACAAGAAAACGCGTCGAAATGTGTAAAGACGCAATTTCGAATCGGAGCAAATTTTAAAAAAAAAGCAAACAAATTTGACGAGATCAGGAATAGACAATCTCAGTGAGCACACCCGAGTGCAAGCGCGAGAGGCAATCAATGACTGAGCGCCCATTCTCTATTCCACTCTCCCTCTCCCTCACTACTCGCCCAACTCTCTGACCGGCATCCTTCACTCTGCCCCTCTCTCAATTCTACACGTTCACTCAACGTGTCCTCGAATAGAACCAATCATCTTTCCCTGATGCCGAGAAAGTATTTCCAATGCATTCATGTTGACTGTTCATGTTCCTCGATTTTCATGTGTCTTTCGAAAACTTACAGTTGTATTGGAAATGAAGCTTTATCGCTCGCAACTTATTCTGCGAGAACACTATTACAACAATTAGATTCGAACGTCTAGAATGCTTGCGAGTGTTGGGTCGGTTGATCTCCATCTCACTCTCAAGATAAGTACGAAGGCAATTCTCGCTGAAAGCATCCTTCAGTGCTAGTTCGACTTGATCAGCGATGCGATAAATGTGTGGAATGTTGGTGGATATAACTGCAAAGAGAATCTCTCAATGCTGAATTTCGAAGCATGTGCAATCGTCTCTTCATTTTGCACACTCTCTCGTCCCTCTAGAGGGAGTGTGTAAAATGAGGATTCGACTATACTCAAACAGTTAGTGTAAATTCTTACAGGGTTGACGGTAGATCAAGAGACGAGGAGGAATGATTGTTTTTCTAAATCCGAGCTCACTCACCGAGAGAAATCGTCGTCGTGCTCATGCCTGGTTTCATAAGGAATCGACGAGACTATCAGTCACGGATTTGGGCATCTTGAATGACTTTTCTCCTCGACTCAACAGCATTTCGAAGGGAAATCCTCGAAGATGAGCTGGTGCAGGCAGCTGGAAACCGTGAAATCACGTCGAAAACAGCATCAAAATTTGTGAAAAAAACGCGTCAAAACGGCATTCTGGCAGTAGATTGCGCAGCAAATGGGAGAGATGGAACGATTAAGCGACAAGAACAAAATGTAGAATTATAGAAGGTCGAGGTTTAAAAAAAGAGAGGAGGCAGGACGATTTGGGCAAGTTCGTTTCCCCTCAAGTAGAGCAAAATGTCGATAGAACGTGGGAATGGAGGCTAGCAAGGTCAAATAAGTTCCTCTCTGGCTGGTTCTCCAGAGTGGGCAGAGTTAGAGAGACAGGGGCACTAAACCCTTCCCACAATCTCTGACTGAGGGGGAGGTGAAGGGAGCACCGCACTCCCCGTTCTCCTCCCTTCACTGCGAGGATCGATGAACGAGAGTGGGGCGAGTCAGAGAAGAGGAAGAGTTAATGGACGGATAGAGAGAACGGCAGAGAGAGGAGGGGAAGTGGATTGCCTCTTGAATGGAACCAATTCGCTGTGTCTTACAATTGGAAGTATCTCCGGTGTATTCAAATATAGCTTATGCTTTGTCTTGATGCATGTCATACGAAACGCCTGGATGTCATAGATGGGAATACTTTATCACTCGCAACTTATTCTGCGAGATCACATTTACAATAGGCACAGTTCATATTGCCTTTTGAAGAACTTTCGTCGGTGCAAAGATGAGGCGTGGTTGGTGTGAGGATGCATTCAATTTTTTTTCCTTATCTTCACTTTCTTGTCCTTATCTTCAAATGCGTTTCCGACATTGCGTCCGAAAATTCCAATTCGATCCGATGCGTTGCGCATTTTACTTCACCTGCAAGAAGATGCCGTCATACTCAAACAACGAACGGTGATTGTTTGTAGGTGGCCATTGGCCACTGGCCAATGCTCAACCGCTCGGATGAATCAACAAATCATACAATAATATTACAAAAATGTTGGCCAGTAACCAAGACTGAAAGAAGGAAGATGCACGTACTTGCTCGACACAGTCAACCACAGACGTAATTGTTCTTAGAATATCATCGGACGTCGATGGCTCGAATGCCCGTCTTGTGGGAGTAGAAACGTATTATGAGGATGAATTCTCGTTGTTGAGCTGAGGTAGGCAGCTAAAATGCGGAAAACCACATGAAAAGAGCCTTGAAATAACTATAACTCGCGTCAAAACGGTCACTCAAGCGGTAGATTGCGCAAAAATGAGAGAGAAAACAATGGAACAACAAGAATGGAAGAAAGAGAGTTCACACTCTGCGAAATTTATGTGGAAATGAAGGCTACAAAGGAGTATCTCTCTGGCCGAGAGTCCAAAGCGTGCAATAGCGAAGGAGGGAACACTCACTCTCTCCCTCTCTCGCTCTCTTCAGTGGACACAGCCTCTCTGACCGCAGGGAGCCGTGGGCGCTCTCTCTTACCCTCGCTTCTCTCACTCGCTCTGCGGGAATCGATGGACGAGAGTGGACCAGAGTGAGGAAGGCGACGGGGGGGGGGAGAGAGGAGGAAGAGAGAGGAGGGGAGAAGGAGAGAGTGACCAGAGAGAGGGAGACGGAGAGCAGTGCACACACGAGAGAGAACGCGCGGAGAGAGAGGTTCACCGTGGGCTAGCGTGTTGTTTACGTCTAATTACTCCCGTTCTACTGCGTTGAGAGTCTTTCCCAACTGTTGTTCCTCTCACAATCTTGATCCTCTAATCAACTAGGACCCATACCTTAATTGCGGTTGTGTCTACGTCTTTTTGAGCGCGCGCTCTTGCTGAAACACAAAGTAGTCATGCAATTATTTGCCGAATTCGCTGAGTTCCCGTTCGTGAGTATCATACTCATTGCTCATGCGCCTGTCCTCGCGCTCGTTTCTTGTTTTCACGCTTTAGTTTGCACTTCGCTTTCGTTTGCTCCTGCAATGGAGCTAGAGACACTGATGGAATAGGCAGTAGCCGACCTCATCCATGCCAATCTGTCCTTTGTTGTTGACCTGCTTCTCGAATAGGGATGTCAGAATTAAGAATGACTCTCCTCATTTGCCACACTCTCTCGCCACTCACAATCAGACAGTCGAGAAGGTGTGTGAAATGAGGATTCTTAATTCTGACATTCCTACTTTCGAACTCGTTCTTTATTAGCGATTGTCTCTCGTTATTCATTGCATGGCACTAGACACAATCGTATTTTGTGCAGAGATGGAACTCGAAACACTCGTCGAGGAAGTGCCCATCGTCACTCTCGCCAATCTCCCCGATGACGTGATCAGGGAGATCATCCGAGCGGCCGGAGATGAGGAGGCGGAATCATTGCGACTGGTGAGTCCGTTGTTCTAAATCCACTGATGGATTCTGATTTTAGTCTATCGGTGGCTTTAGTTTTTTTGGTCATTTGGGCGTAAGCGTATAAGCATGAAAGAGATCATTAGAGGCGGATTCTTTTGGGATCCTGGATTCGGATTCTGTCAGTCTGCGTTTGAATACTCCTCTGTTTGTTTCTTGATTGTTCAACCATTGCTAGTCCATATTCACAAATGAGAACACAGTGATTAGAGTAATAGTTGAAAATAGATCATTCGAGGAGGCGGAAGGTCTGAGATTAGTGAGGCTGATTTTAAACGCTTTATCTTAGCCGTCTCTTTTCTTCCACTTTCACGAAAATCATTGACAGTTGCCACAAGAGTAGCTAGTCCCTCTCTCCTCTAATCAATCATCATCAGATCTCCCGTTCCTGGAACGCGATGGTCATCGAGTCGAAGAAGCGGCATCTCGACACGGTGAGAATTTGTCTGTCTCTCGTTTCGCACTGCTCTCTCGCTGGACAGAGCAAGCGAGAGAGCTCTGGTTTCTCCTGACCTGCATTCAAACAGTATCTTGATCAGTAGTTGGGCAACCGACCACCTATTGGTCAGGAGAAGTCATTTGTGCATGAAAGATTGAGGATTCTTTCCCATCCCAGGTGCGAATCGAGACGGGCGGGTCTCAATGGAACACGAAGGACGTCTGTGTCACTCTCACTATGGCCAGGGAGGACATGGAGAAGTTCCAGGACGTGGTCAAGGGGTGGAGTATGGATCTGAGGGTGAGTTAACACAACTACTTCGTTAATATTTCTTTGTTTCTTGAACTCTTTTGAGTATATCTTGAAATATAGGCATGGACCAAACAGAAAGTAAACAGTATCTTGAAATATGGGCGTGGACCAAGCAGAAAGAGCAAATTAATTAGGATTCAGTCATGATGGTCAAGGGATGTAACATGGACCTGAGGTCACACACGGTTCGCTGATGGTATCTTCTGAGGAGTACAAAACTGACGAATTTGAATTTTGAAAAAAAGTAGTTATTTTCAGGCAAGCCAAGTCAAGTCGCCCACACTGCACGTGAAGACGATCTACATTGCCGATCAGTGGGCGTACTTTGCTGTACGTTTCATCATTCACTGAGTTATTCGAATTTGAACCAGCTTGGCGTCTTGCTTTTGCTAGAGTGACCGGTTAGATTACGCTTCACGGTGGAAACCTCGGAAACATAATCCATTTTTATTCCATTTTCAGCTTCTATAGCATGTCTTTTCCTTTTGGCCGTTCGACTTCATTAGGCGCCTTAGGATTTGTTCACGCGATCAAAGCTCTGTGTATTTCCAGCTCATCTACAGCATCGCTTCCCTCCTTCTCGCCCTGCGCATCCACTACTACGGCGCGATATTCCTCTTCATCCTCTACATGGTCTTCCTCGGGTATCTCCACTATTGGGTGAGGATTTTTTGGTATGATTTACTCATTTGTTTTGTCTCACTTTGACTGATGAGAACTGAAGAGCTTACAACGCTATCGTTTGCATGGTCATCGTGGGATATCACCATTACTGGGTGAAACCATTTTTCCTCTGTCTTTGCTGTTTCGGATCGATTTTCAATGAACAAACATCAACCGTAGGTAAAGGTATCCCCATACTCAAGGCACTTGCTTCCTGCGGGAGCCCACGACGCCAGTGACTACATTTCAACCAAAGACTTCACCTAAACAAGTAGTGAATTAGTCGCTCAGTAGAGAATGCATCACATATTTTAGTTAATGAACATGATAGTCATGCAATGAAATTGCTTCTAGGTGGGCCCAGAAGCCGAGAAGAACTGCCAACGACTTTGGAAACTCTTCTCCCGAACATCCTCTATTCGGGAGCTGTACCTAGTTAATCTGGACAGATCTTCCCTTAGAATCATTGAAGAAACCCTGAGAGACGTGCCCGTCAACCACCTGATCATTGTGGATAAGCAGTTCGATAAGGAGTTGAGGTAACGCTTTCTCTTCATCAGGTCTAAGCGGAAATGGTTGGAAACTTTTGGCTTCAGAATCTTAAAATCGGTATCTCAAGGTTTCTGGAGGAATCCGAAGTTTTTTTGCTTCATTGGCGAAATATTGCAGCTATATCGAGTTTTTAAGGACCGAAGTCCTCAAGCTTGCTCGCACTCACAAAGTCGGAAAGCTATCGCTGTGCATCAAGCGTTGTCAGGAGAGGAAACTGAGTCAGTTCTCAATCATTTCTCAATATGTTTGGCTAATTTTATTGTTGATCATTTCGAAATACGCATACAAAATCACAGCATTGCAGGAAAGTTCTTTCACGAAGCCTCTTCTCTTGTTAAGGAGCTGCATGTCTACGAGAAGTCTCAAAGCACAGGCGACATCTTCGGGCAGCCTCGCCAGTTCTGGGAAGGTACATGTTTTCCCTCATTGTCACCCTGACGAACTGATTTTATCTAATTATTAATATTTTAAAGTTTTTCCTAACTGATTGATTGCAGGCGCGGCGAGAGAAATGACTGCGGAAGGCCTATTCACAGTGGAAGTGATGGAGGGAGAGGCATTAGAGGGTCATCAGTTTAGATTGAAAGTGTTGTTTTAATGCCGGCCTCTCACATGTTCTCTCAAATAAATATGCATGAAGATTACTGTGGCTTCTTCTATTTCTGTTCACATGATATTTCTGCATAATTTCCAACGAAGCTCTGCATGACCGCAACATTATACGACAATAACTGTCAAGCACAAAGATCTGATGGCGTTGCTGCGTTACTCGATCATATATTGGTACGGAAAGTTGAGTGTCAACAAGTGTTTATCGGGATATCACGAGCAACGGATAGTGAGATGAGAAGAAGCTCCCGATGAAGTTGTCTGCTTCCTCTTCATCATCGAGTTGTTTAGCGCCCCTGGCACTCCGGGTCGTCTGGGTTGGCATCGCACGCTGGGAAATGGAAGAAATTATGTGAGCAAAAGATTTTTTTCATTTCGCACTACCGCTTCTCTAACGGGAGAGAGGTTGTGCTGAATGAAGTGATCTCAATCGTAATATGCACAAACTTTTCGACGAGGCGACTGCCAGTGTGATGAAGGAGAGAAGAAGAAGGAGGAGAAGGAGAGGAGAGCGCATCTTGGGTGATGTGGCACTCCTCCCACTCTCGCTCGATTTATAGTGGAATCGATGGCCAGAAATTAGGCTTTCGTTCCGTGAAAACTGAAAACAATGACGGGGATTTGGCAGAGAACGGAAAAGTTGGACAGAGAACGCAACTGAAGGAGCCTAGCTTGCTTTGCGAATTGCGTCTTTTTCTGATTGCTCGGAAGAGTATCTAACAATCATCCATAATGCATCTTTCATCCAACGATGTATTGAGCAATCTCAATGCAGAAATGAGTGAAAAGTGTATCTAAAAATGATCGACTCTGCCACACGCAAGGACTGAAGTGCTTGCAAAAACTTCCAAGAAGAGATGTTTCTCTTGTAAAATATAAAATTAGATAAGATCGCAACAATTTGACTCCTCAAACAGTTATTATTGTATTTTTTATCACAGTACAAAATAGAGATCGGACGAAATTTTTGTTCCTGTTGTCGCTCACAGGCTACTCAAAATTTGAATATTCTCGTCAAAATAGTGAGAAAATCCTCAGTTTTTAGCTTCACTATGTCATTGGTTTTTGGCTCATGTCGTTCATGGCCAGGGCTGTGCAAGAAAAATATTTTCAGAATAGTTTTCAGAATTTTTTTCTGAATTTTTTTCAAGAATTTATTGAAATTGAAGAAATCTCAAGAATTAGTACATGTGGACGGTGCTGAATCGACTTTTTCTGCCAATTTCTTGCTAATTTTGTGATATTATTGCAATTCATTCACTGAAAAAGCTTCGGAACCACTTCTTGAGAGTCTAGGAAAGATTTTAATATAGGCAGCTTTTAAATGTATTTTAAGAGTGTCTTTTAAGTGCGTCATGGCATATTTGGTACAAATATTCTAAGAAAGCATTAAATTTAACCTAAAAGTTTCGCCAAAGCATTTTTGCATGATTTTCAAACGTCCATGACTCAAAATCTTTTTCATTCATCCTTAGAATATTGAATTTTTCGTCAAAATCACATGTGAATCTTACTTGATTTTCAGAAAATTCTTGCGAAAAAAATCAGTAAATCTCAAACAAGAAATTTCGGTTGAAGTGTGAAATGGTGCACCCAAGAAAATATACTGGTCCGACTTCAATATACTGGACCCTTCAAAAATTAGCTGGTCCCTTCGGAATAGAGTAATATACTGGTCCCCACAAAAATTAGGGGTTTCTTGAAAAAAATCATTAATTTCTTGACTTTCAAGAATTCTTGAGCTCAAGAAAACCAGCCCTGCTCCGCGCATTACAGTCCCGACAGCATTATGATCGGTAGGTCCAATTATCAGATTCATAGTTGTTTGTTCCTCCCATCCTGGTCCGGGTCATAGACCATAGATTATTGTAAGAAATGTGTTTAGACAAATGGGCGAAGATCTCTCATTTGTTGTCACACGCACGCGCTCAAAAGTTATATATTATCGTCATAAAATGTTATGTGAGGAGGAAAACAATCCTGTGCTTTTGGTTCCCTTACGTATCTGATCCTTTGTTTCGCAATACTTTTTTTTAAATCAAAAGTTCATGGAAATATATCGGGTAAACGAGGAAGCAGAAATGAAACAGGGCTGATTGCAAGAAGATCTTCCTCTAAGCGTCTTCACTTTTCACGAAACTGCACGTGTATGAGAAGGATTTATATGCGGAACCCCAAGAGAGATTAGGGGAACCGCGGCGAGAGAAATGACTTCGGAATGTCTAATCGCGGTGGAAGTGATGGATGGTGAACCTCTCGAGGGTCATCACTTGGATACGTGTCCAGGGCTGGCAGCGAGTGACCTTTTACCCTACAGGCCAGGCGTAGGGCAGAGCGCAAGCATGAACCCCAAGTCATGGTGCTCCCCGCCAGCGTGGTCACCTATGATCACTTGGATATTGGTGTCAGGTTCTCATATGTTCTGTCGAATGGCTATGCATGCAACGTGATTCTGGTTTCTTCTATTTTTCGTTTCATGGTATTTCTTTTCTGCCATCACAGATGACTGTAAACTTCGACAGGTTTAACAAATCTTGAACACAACCCACAAATGTATTATTCGATTATCTTCGTGATGATCTCCAATTTTTCTTTTGTATGACGATGAAAGTGAATGCCAACAAATGTTTATCGGGATGTTGCGAGAAGGGGAGAGTCGGATGAGAAGAAGCTCCCGATGAAGTTGTCCGCTTCTTCTTCATCCTCGAGTATTTCAAGGAGGGCCGCCGCAGTCCGGGTCATCATCAGTCCGGCACGCTGGAAACATGCGAAAATTGAAGGGCTGTTAGCGAAAATGAATCACCGCCTATCTGGCAAAGGTCTCCACAACTATCTGCTCTTCTTCAAGAATCTTTCTCACCGATAGCCATAGCGACGAAAGAGAGAAGAAGGAGGAGGAGTAGAAGAGGAGAAGGCATCTTTCGTGATGTGACACTCCTTGGTTGTTTTATAGTGGAATATGGGCCAGAAACTAAGCTACTGTTCCGTGAGAACTGAAAACAATGGCGGTGTATTAGCAGAGAACGGAAATGTTGTACAGAGAACGGAGATCGAGAATAACCTCATCACTCTGAGGTTTTTCCCACTCTCTAGTCTCTCGTATGAAGTCTTATAAAGCGTAAAGGAGAAGCAAATACGCCTTTTATGCGAAATTTGCGCACCTTGATTCGTTTCAAATTTTTTCTCGTTCTTTTCACAACTCGATTGTAGCTCGGTCTTCGGCTTCAAAGACTTCTACATGAACTCGAGGAGAAATATCTCTCGTGATGCAATATTGTGCCGACAGATAAGTCTGCGTTGATGTGGCCTTCAAATTATTTTTTTTGGAATTTCGTTGCAAAAATGGATGTGAAATTCAAAATGAAACAAAGATCTAGCGAATTTCTCGTTTTTGTTATTGCTCGCATGGTATTCAAAATTTGAATGTTATCGTCAAAATATTGATCATGCTTGGTGAGAAAATCCTTGGTTTTTGGCTTCACTATGTCATTGGTTCTTGGCTCAGTTGATCTATGGATACTCACTATGATTGAGGAATTGAAAAAAACTGGGCCTGATCAGATTGGTGGAAAGTGAGGCCATCACTTGGCTTATTTGCTTCTCTTCAGTTGATTCTTTTTTTAATTGGCGAATTTCTCGAAAAGAAGTGTTAGTGGTATGTGATCATAAAGTGAAATCTTTGATTTTTGACTTCACTGTGTCATTGTTTTGCGTTTCAATTGATTTATGATTCTTTTATCCTCCATTTTTTGCTCCTGCTCTTGAAAGCCTTTTTCAATTTATAGCCCAAAATGTCAAGAACAATTCTTCTTTTCTTTATTTGCTCATGTTATGGGCTTTTAGATTTGTTCATAGACTGGACAAACCGCAGTTTGACGAACAAATCCTTGGTAGTACCATTCTTAGAATTACCCAACATGCACGCATGAATGTTGACACACGCGTCTGTTGTATTCTAGCGTTTCTCGACACGACTCAACATCTGCTCAACATTTGAATTTTACCGAAAAATATTGCTGAGGAACAATTTTTTTTGTGTTTTTAACTCTGTTACGGCACTGATCCTTGGTTTTTTTCCGTGTTCAGTCATTTCCAGTGATATTTGTGAAATCGAAAGTTTCCGAAGAGATATCGGGTTGATCCAAGATTGCAGGGAGATAGGAGAGCAGAGTAGACAGGGAAACGCAAGGGAAAGGTTGTACACATCCGTAGTATTCCATCCTAAGCGCGCCCAACACGGTTTAGATGGATCTACCACCAGAAGATGCATTAACTCTCGCCAATCTACCAGCTGACATCATCGAACGGATAGTACCTCTATCTGGGTTGAAGGCAGTGTGAAACATGGAATTGGTTAGTCCAATTTTTTACGTTTATGGTTTCGTCATTTTTTTATCATTGCAGATCTCCCCAACCTGGAAGTCAGTCATTGATCATCTAACCAACCGCTCCCTTCATCCACCCATGGAGATCGTTCGGATCAGAGAGGACTGGATGAGCGTTCGAATCTCAGCGAGAGTGAATCCGAAGGATGAGGACCATTTCCAGAACTCATTCTGGAAAAGGAGCAACTGCAGTAGATATGTGGGTTCATAACAGATTACAGAAATGAGCTTGGTTGAGAATGGACGCTTTACTGTAGTATTCAAGAACTGTGATTTTTTTGCAGAGTCTCGAAGTTGAATCGCAGCCTCTATTCCTTCGCAATTTCTCATGGAAAATTTATGCCATATCGTTCTTCACTATTCTGTTCTCACTTGCTTGTGGGTGCCGAATTTTCATGAAGTTTTATTTTCTTAATGGATGCAATTATTCATAGCTCGTTCCAGATGACAACGTAACGAGCCTATTTGGTCACTGTCTCGTCTCATTTCCGCTACTGCTTCTGGCGGCAGTAACCGTCTGGGCGATCAAACGAAACTTGCTCATTGGCCCAGGGGTGGAGGAGAATAGAAGAAGATTGACGAAAGTATTCACTAGATGTCGCTCTATCAGCAAACTTGTACTGCTGAGACTAGATAGGTAATCAATACTTCTTACTCTCCTTTCATTACTGCTTTGTAAAGTAGAAAATGAGTGTGGCAGCAAAAAATAATGAAATACCATTATAGGGAGACACTGGAGGTCGTGCGAAATGCTCTAGCCGATGTGCCTATCGATCATCTCACTCTGGTAGTGAAAAAGTTTGATGGATCACTGAGGTAGACAATACTTCTCAAGTTGTTCAAAATCAAGACTATTCAATTCAGAAACGAAATCATCGAAATGACTCGACTGCACAAGCTCAAGGAAGTAACTATTTTCGACGAGGGCAACACCGGAAGGAAATGGCGTATGTCTATGCAAATTTAAATTGATTATAATACTACTTTTCATGATTTCATAAATTATTTTTGTTTCAGAACACTTTTTGATTGATATCTCTGAATCTCAAGAAAAGCAAGGAAATTACGATTTCCGCGAAGACTTTCGATCTGTTGACGAGCGAATGAGAGGAAATGAAAAGAATACGGCCCCAGTGAAAGTGATTCATGGAGAATTCTTGCAAAAGCCATCCGATCATTGACCTTTGTTTGTAAGAGTTCCAATGCACTAAATTATGTTTCGAATTTTGAATTCCCATGCATTAAATCATAATGAATAACACCGAAATAACCACTGAGGCGGCAATTAAGAATTTATTCCAAGCATCTTCAGCAAAGTTACAGTGTTGAAAGGCGCATAGCCAAGTGCACGATATGCCTTTGCGAAGGGCAGCATAGAAAGTAAAACTCTCCTTATCCATACGGATTGCCAAACGATCTTCTTCAAGGTCAGAACTTCATTGTGCTCGTCAAAGTGCAGTGTACCGTTGTTGTAGTCGATAAGGTAGTGACGAGGGAGATTCGATGGGGAACTGAAATGGTATCGTTTATCGCGTTTGTGTTCTAACATCTCACCTTTTATACTCTTCTTTTGCAGGTTAGCATCGATAACGAAAGAGTGAAGTGATGTAGACACCTAGAATGATAATATTCGAACATGCAGAAATAAGATAGCTAAATGGACTAAATAATATGAATTTATTGAAAAATCGTTTTCTGATGATCGATACGAGTGAGCGTCGAATGAATGAGTCAAATGGAAGGACGGATACTATTTAGATTGCTCAGTTTATGTAAGCATTTGTCAGAGTCATTTGTCATTACAGTAGAGGAGTGAAAGTGAAGATTGATCTTGTGTGATGACGTAACGCAATTATTCTGATCAGGTGCAAATAGTTTGCTGCTTTAGAAGCCTGTATTGCAGCATAGAACCCTACAAAATTTATTATATTCATCTAAAACTCTCACTTTTCAATTGCAGTGAAACCGATTTGTTTTTAATCAGTTTCCAGTACCCTCGAAACTATACGCGAATTAATGCCCAGAAAGCAGGGACAGTTCACAATGCCGAGATCAATACTGAGGAGAATTTATTCCTTACATCTTCGTCAAATTTACGGTGTGAGACGACACATAGTTAGGTATAGCATAATGCTTGATCAGAGTGATTGCTTGGTGCAGAGTTGCTTGTCGCGACCGGTGGGGAAGTCGTTGCGAAATTCCGCACCATCTTCTTCAAGGTTAGTGTTTGCTCTTTTTCATCTAAGTGCGGAATAGTCGAGTTGGCGATAAAATAGTGAAGATGGACATTCGGTCGGGTTCTGAAATGGCGTCATTAAATGGAGCTAAAATGTTAAAGCAAACTGAATAATCTTACTTCTCACGCTATTTTCATGACTGGGTGGCTTCTATAATCATGCCAAGAAGTGATATAGACACCTGAAACATATTTTCAATCATTAATAGATTCGAGACCGCGGAAATGAGTGCGATAATTTGATTATCAGTAGAGAACTGAGTGTAGGAGGAAGCGACGATGAGAAGCGAACAAGTGGATGGGAATGACGGATACTGTTTAGATTGCCCAGTTTATGTGAGCAATTGCCAGCGTTCCTCTTGTGTGATGACGTATGATTATTCTCTCACATTTGTAAATCTTTTGTTGATTCAGAAGTCTCTTTGCAATCATTCACATTTATCGCTTTTCAAAAATTCATTCAATTTAGACACGAAACGACAACAGTATGATCGTCACACATATTCCGGTTCATGGCTTTCTCGCATTGGCGGTGCGTCGAACAATCCTTCGAAAGAGAGGCTGGATGCTATTGCAATGATGCTTCCTTCATGTTCTCTCGTCTCGACGCGATGTATCTTGTTGATCTGAGAAGTTCACGTAATATCCTCTCGTATTTCATTCTAAACATTACAGACAAAAGTTAGTGCACACTGTGCTGAGGAGACAAGAGCGGCCTATTGGTTAAAACCTGAGTATAACACTGCGTCATAAACTAGTGTTACCTCTTATTCAGATGCTTCATAGAAGAAAAGTGCGAAGTGATGTAGACACCTCAAAAAACTTGAGTTATATTTGATAAATCGGGGTAGCAAAAATGCGAGGTGAAGGAATGTGACCAACCAAAAAATGAGGAATGAAAGAAGAGCAATGTGCCAAGGAAGTGCTGATGAGGTTAGACGGATGTAATGTGCAACGAATTCGTAACGGCAAATGGAGGAGAGAATAAGCGCATGCACTGACGTAAGAACACTAGGCCTCTTTCTCCCACTCTCAAACTGCGAATCGACACGAGGGGCAGATGTGAGGAGAGAAGGGAAAGAACGTGGGGAGAATGGACGAAAAAGCTGAGAAAAAGTAGGCTGTGAGATTGATTGTAGTCAGAATTGAAAAGAGAAAAGAGAGTTATCCCACCATCATCTCGAGACCGATGAGGAAAGAGGTGGAAGAAGCAGGGAAGGAAATGAGAATGCGTGCGGAGAAGGAGCAGAGATCACAGTGTATGAGAGTTTCACATCTACGTAATGTTTATCAATCAATGCAGCAAAACAATCTTGGTGATTTATTGAATGTGAAATTTCACGTGCTCTTTTTTATCATGACTCATCCCGAACACGAATTGGAGACTTCCAGTGGTCGGATTGCTCGAAATCGCTTCGACAGTTTCCTTCCCATCTCAAGCACTGCTCGGCGATAGTCGTTGATGAGTAGAAGGATGGCGAGAGGGTCGGCTGTAATGAATCAGTGATGTACTCTCAAAAAGTCTTGTCTGTTTGATTACTCCATCAGGCTAGCCGAACATAGTAAAATCTCCTTACTCATTGGATAAATCGACAGAATACTAGTCAGGAACCACGTTGGAGTCGTAAAAGTGGATGAACTATTTCCGATGAATGGCGCGAGCAGAAAGACTGTGCTTGGAGTGTAGAGAAGGAGGAGGGGGATGAGAAACTGAAGGTGAAACATCCACTCTTCCAAAGTATAAAGGTGCAGAACGGTTCAATTCTTACCTGAACCATGAGCGCAACGAACAAGTGCCGATGGTGGTTTCTCCAGGCATCACTATTCCTTCCATTACTCGAGAGCTGTCGAATGATGCTGAAAGTAGCTTTTTTTGCCTTAGATCGCGAGAAAAAACTGATGCTTACTAAACTGAAGATCCGACAATCGCAATAACGAAAGAACCAACAAGAGCTACAATAAACATGGTTGTGAGCAGAATATCCGTAGCTATTGAGCCGGTATTTCCCTGAATTTAGACATTTCTCGTTTTCAATGGGTTGAAACTCACATGCGCTCGGAATACTACAATCTCATTTGTCGGATCACTAGGGAACGATGTATTTATGGTATGAAAGTACTCCCGAAGCCGTCTCTCGTAGTTGAAAACCAATTGTAATTAGGACAAATGATGCGATAACTAATCTTGGTTGATACTCGAACTGAGTGTAGGTCAGCACTGCCCAAACTATCGATATCGACAGAAATATGATGCAAATGAACGCCATTTTTCGCCAGTCGAGATGGGAAACCATATAGGATTTACTGGAAACTTAGTTTCACTGTCTTATTTTTTGTAGAAAGTACATTATTTTAAACTGACCTGCTCATAATGAGTGCTCGGAACACAAAGTGAAACGAGATAATCACAAAGCTCATCGAGATCAGACCGCAATAGATTGAGAGAACAAGACTGTTCTGAATCGGCCCAGGCGAGAATATCAAGAAAACGTCGCCGGAAACGATGACGATCTGAAAGTTGTAATATGAAATATAAGCGGGAATGTGCTCTTTAAGATCACGATATAGTGAGCACAATGCATTGAGATCAAGTTTGATACGGATGGACACATCTTCTAATTTTCAAACGTTTAACGAATAAAATGAACAAACCGGTTCGAGCACACCCTGAAACACTGTGTATAGTAAATCCGAGATCAGAAATAGGGTGAGGAGTTTGCGATATTCCGACAGATCCTTGCGCGATTTAGCGCTTACTATGTAGAGTGCTGCGAGATTGAAGAGGATTCCAAGAACTGAAAACACGAAGCTGTTTATAGGCTATGTGCATAACACCGGCTATACCGGTGACAAAAGCTCAAATTGTCGACGATTCACCTAGAGGTATGTAGAGCAGCGACGATATTGTCATTCACTGGCGTTATCTTGGCGTTGATATTCTGAGAGTGAAGCTGAACTGGCTCCGTTGTACCCAGCTTGATGTATATACGTACTGAGATAAGTGGGGTAGGGTATAATTTGATCGTAGTTGAATGAATTGTAAACACCAATGCAGGTGCCCGCGTAATTACATCGTTTGACCGACTGATGTCGGACCGAAAAGATTGCTGTGATCTCGAAACGTTCAGTTTTCTGACATGTTTGCGTGAGTTTTTCAACTAATTTTCCAGTGTGCTAAATTTTCCATACGCGATTTCATCATTTGGCAACGATAGAATTTCTGATTCAATTTGCAGCTGAATGAAGACTTTATCAACGAATAACAGCAGTTTCGTCGAAGTGCAGGAGAAATAGACAGGCCAAATTGTGTTTGTAGCGTGGTCCATCTCCACATGTGGTCTGAGACTGATGTATTTCGAAATGAATTTCAAGAATCACTAACCGAACTGCCAGTGATCATATTCTTCCAATAGAACCGAGAAATGTCTTCGTGAGCAAATGGAAGCATTCTTTCGAGAACACTCGTTGGTAAGATTCTAAAAATTGTTGGCAGTTAGGAATCGATTTATTTCGCGCTTACGTTGTAAAAACGGACACTGCTTCTCGTCTCCGCCCAGAGAAATCGCCAAATTGCAAGTAGCCATGCTGCGAAGTTGACTACTTACATAACTCTTTCCCATCGGTTAGACGAGATGCCAGAGAGATGGTGCGAAATGAAGAGAGACAGATAAGAAAGAAAATTGAGTCCTCACATATCCCGCGTGGATCCCACTCAGTCCGAGTGAATGATGCTGCAAATGGGCTGCGGCGAAGTGATTCCCGATTCGAACTCGACCCTTCACTTCGATTTTAGATCCGAAATCCACTGGTTTCCAATGGAATCTGCAAACGCTGTAGGCGTGAATGAAATTGTCTGTAGAAACATACAATGTTGCTTTCTGATACCGCTTCGGCGTAGACAAAATTCGGAAATTGCAGCATACCTGTGTCGAGTTCGATTGAATCGGAGTTTGTCACTGACTCACCTTCTCGTTCTCCTCGCGAGATGTGGGAAACCAAGCACAGTAAGTTCCGTTTTCTTCCTTTGAAGCAACTCCAAAATACGAGAATGATTCATATTTGGGGTGTTTTCTGCAAAAGTAAGATATTTAAGTAGAGACAAATGAGTTCACCTTGACGCAACATACGAGGCGTAATGCATCGTATGAATAGGATGTTGTGCACGATCCAAACGAGGACTGACAAGCCGATCTTCGGATTGTCCGATCAACTCTCCATCATGGCCTACATCTGTCCAGAACTCGGCTGATAACTGAGAATATAATGGAAAGTTACCAAGAAATGCGGGAAACCTTACGCTGATGGAATGAACAAGACCAATCGCACACAAGAGAACACGCAGCATCATCATTCTGCTCGAGAAGTACGCTTGCAAGTGATCTTAACTTTCCATTGACGGGGTGATAAGAGGTTGACAGGTATGCTGACTTGTGTACTTTTGATGCGAATCATCTGACTTTGTTGCAGTTTCTGACTTCTGACTTTGTTGCAAGTGCGTGGACCCACTTTATGCGCACCATGTATGCTGAAATGCTTGTAACTGACAGGTGTGACCAACCAATGGTTTGGCTTCATTGCTGCTACGTGCATTGCATCATGAGAGAAGATGTCAGGGACACAGAAAAGTGCATATGGTGTGAATCAGATCATATTGTATCGAGTGATCATATCCATGCTGGTCGCTTCATATCACAGGTCATATTTATCGCAAGGAAGTATATGGGTCAAAGATAAATCTTAGTTTCGTCGAAGTGAAGCAGAAAGAGGCAAGGATAGTGTTGTTTCAACAAAGACATGGTCTCCACACGGTCTGTAAAAATATTTTTTGTGAACTTAGATTATCTAATTATTTACCGAACTGTTAGTGACCATATTCTTCCAATAGAATTTAGTGACGTCTTCCTTTGAAAATGTGAAGAAAGTCTCTCTGTTTTGTTCGTACGTTGTCCAAACAGTGACTGCTTCTCTTCTGTACCCAGAGAAATCGCCAATTTGCAAGTGACCTTTCTGTAGTATGTAAATGTATTGATTATCTGAATGACGACTAACAGTTCCTACGACGTTTTGGTATGCTATCACAACACCGAGTACAAGCGGATGCAGATATGCAGCGGCGAAATGATTTCCGATTCGAACTCGGCCAGTGGCATTAATTTTCGATTTGAAATCGACTGGTTTCCAGTGGAATCTGAGAAAAATGTTAATTATTCTATGGATAAAAGAAAAAAATCTAAACGAACAACTCCAGATGTTGGTATCGCTTTGGCATTGATAAGATTCGGAAGTTGCTGCAGACCTAGGTTGAATTCGATTGAATCTCACTGGTCTCCACTCAAAAACTACTCACTTTCTCATTTTCGTCGCGCGCTGTTGGAAACCATGCGCAATATGCGCCGTTTTCTTCTTTCAGAGCTACTCCAAATACTGAGAATGATTCGCGGTCGACGCTTTTCCTATGAAGAATAAGCGCGGTGAAAAGGGAAAACGATCTCACCTTGAAGCAACAAACGAGGCGTATTCGATTGTGTTCATCTGATGTAGATACTGATCAATTCGAGGGCTAACGAGCCTGTCTTCCGTGGCTCCAATCAACTCTCCATTAGATCCAACATCAGTCCAGAATTCGGACGATAACTGATGATATCATGATCAAGTAACAAACAAGCTTCAAAGATACTCACGGTTATTGACTGTACTATTCGTAACTGCAGAGCGCATAAGAATACTATGATCAGCACCATCCAGTGGGCGTGTGAAGTTTGCAAATGAGCTGAACCTCTCGTCAATCCTCTGATAAGCAATTGACAAGTATGCTGAAATGCGCACTTTTGGCGTTGATGCGGCTAGGTGCATTTCATGATGAGGAGATAAGAACGTGACATATCACCGAAACGGCGAATCATCTGACTGTATTGCAGTTTGCAAGTGCATTGCACAGCGTGATCACAGTTAATGATGATAGACAGGTTTACAACAGACAGACGTGGTCACTGAATGTTGCGAACTTTGGGAGTTTAATTTAATTTCCCCTTCTCTGCTTGATGGTGCACAATAAGATAACTCATATTTATCGTAAGGAAGCTACATAGATCCTCGGAGATTCTTAGTTTCGTCGAAGTGAAGCAGAAAGAGGCAGGGATAGTGTTGATCGAGAGGCGGTACCTTTCCACATACGGTCTGGAAAGCATTTTCAAAAGAATTTTCCTATTTTTGGATAACTTACCGAACTGTTCGTAATTATATTCTTCCAGTAGAGCTTAGAAACGTCGTCCCATGCAAATGTGAAAGATGCTTTTCTGTAAGTTCGATATAATGTTTTTTTTTTCTGTAAGTTCCAAATAATGCGAATGATTCTCGATCGGTGAACTTTCTGAAAAGCAAAAACTCCAAAAGTGAGAATATAATTAGTTCACCTTGAAGCAACAAACGATGCGTATCCAATGCTGCTCATTTTCACCAATTCTTTATCTAATCGAGGACTGACAAGCATGCCTTCCGTGGCTCCAATCAACTCACCATTTGAGCCAACAGTCGCCCAGAATTCGGACGATAACTGAGAATACAATAATCACAAGCAAAGAATGGGAACGATTACCGTTATTGAAACAACTAGTGAAGGAATAGCACTCAACAGCAATATTAGCAGCATCACTCGGCACACTAATGTCACTGCAATTGAGCTGAACCGTCCATCATGTGATATGAAACTGACAGGTATGCTAAAATGCGTATTTTGTTATTATTGCGACGTGCACTTCATCAAGAGATAAGAGCATGACAGGTACAAAGAAGGCACGATCAACTGACTTGTTGCGGATAACATGGGATAACATTGTACCAGAAGATCATTAATTTGTTCGCTTGTGCATTGTTTCAGGGAAACCCTGCAAAGTTCAACTCATGAGCGAGAGTCGTGTTGTGTGATATTCCACATCGACATCGATAACTGTCACCGTTGGCGACTGTCTCTGCTTTTCTTCAACTATCTCGTCGAGGGATAAAAGGAACACTCTCTCCATTTCACGAACTCTCTCACCGATCCGAGAGCGAGAGAGCGCGCAGAATGAGGAGAGCGTTTGATTCGTTTCCCTTCACTACTCTCAAGTTGCTAGGACGCACCCCGCTCCGTCGTTCCTTTTCCACTTGTATCCCCACTCTTCCTTCTCCTGTCCTTTTTTCTTCGCTGTTTCTTTTACTTCATTGCTGCACGAGATAATGGATACAACTCCCAAACCACCCTCCATCGGACAGAGTTCCATCTCAGATCAAGAATTTCAAGCAGTGCGTTTTACGTTTGGAAATGAAGCTAATCCTCCACTTACAGATGCTCCAGAGCTTAGCTCAGGCACCAATGAGTGTGTTCAACGGAAATTTGGTGCAGTTTTGCGTCAGCAGTGAGTTTATTCACCGAAAATTCGATGAATGATGAAACATATTCAGATGGAATTCTTCTGCAGCAACCCTTGCAGCTCTTTCAGCCCATTGTTGTTCCTCCTATTTTCCATGTACCCCTATTCCAACCTACAGTGAACATTTCGTCAAGTGAGATTGGCTTGAATTTCCATAAGGATTAAGGAGAAGTATTTCAGATGTGCCTGCGTCACAATTGGAACAGTTTCAGTCTCCGACAACCACGGCAACAACACTTCTATCGGAAACAGTTTCGAAATGGTGGCCGTATAACCGGAAGGTCGTTAAACCACCAACGTCCAAAAATAGTGACCATTTTGATTTGAGGCAATTTTCGAGGAGAAAGCTGCCAGACGTCCAAAGTATAATGAAGAAGCGATGCAAAAAGCAATTGATGCTGTCAGGTACTTAGTCTTTTGCTAATTAAACATTTAGTTTTTATGTGATTTTACAATCACGTAACGTTTTGAAACGAGAAAACAAATAATCAAATTTAGCAGTCTACAAATCACTCCAATCAATGCGGCTTATTTATACGAAGTTCCTTTGTCGTCTTTGGTAGAGCGAATGCATCAGAAATTCGAGAAATCTCAAAATTGTCCTGAGATTATCGACAAGGCGTTAGCTGCTTACAGGTGCGTTTCGCAAAAAAATATAGCGCATTCGCTATAGCTCAGAGGAGCATAGGGCGCCACATTAGTTGCATTCCACCAGTGGGTGCCGTGAGCCCGTGTTTGGTGTCCCGCCAACATTGCGCATTACATGAGCGTATTCTACAATGCTTAGAGTATTCGACATTTCTTTTGTTTCTCAGCGTTTTTTGACTATTCTGAATGGAACATTGGACAGCGAATGAAATAATGATGCTTCCGGGTATTCAGATCTAGAAATCATACATCTATTCCAGCAAAGGTGGTCCCTCTCTGCGGCAGTGTGCGCTGGTGTTCGGGGTATCCTACAAAGTGTTACAAGGAGAAGCCCGGAAGGCGAAGTTAACCAGATCGAGTCTCAAAGAATTCACCGAGGAAAACATGGAGAAGGCAATGGCTGATGTCAGGTAAAGCCCCAATTTTAGTCTCCTTCCAGCTTTTTGATGAGAAAATATCTCAGAACTATAGTTTGCATTGCTTACCACTTTTTCTCAATTCCGTGTAGAAATCCAGAAAATGCATAGTATGATTTCGTAAACGTCCCCAACGTCAGGAACCATGAAATATCGATCAAGTGTGCATCGATGAAATATGGAATTGCTAAATCGACACTTTCTCATCATTTGCGTGCGAAATCAAGGAGGCCTCAAGTAAGGGTTGAGCACCCAAGAGTGGTCAATCAAGAGGGAAAATGAAAGTCCAAGGCATTCCAGAACTCACAAGAAACATCCAACCGGCAACCGCTAAAGCTCGCACTAAGCGCAGTCAGGTCATTCAATGACTCTATGCCGTGGTGGAAATGGAATCACTCTCGTTCGCTCGTTTTGCGTGTTTTCTCACTTTCTCTAACCAACAGAGAAAATCGAGAGAGCACGCAAAGCGAGAGATCGAGACGGCATCTCTTTGATTCAATTCAAACGATGCTCCAGAGAAGGCCGACTCTCGCTGGCGCAAGCAAGCCACGAGTACAACATTCCCTATCACTTGCTCATTCATATACTCAAAGGAGAAGGTTGTGGAATTCTAGACGTGAATGAACTTGCCTTCTTCGAAAAATCAGTTACTGATTTTCAGAAATGTTTTAGAACCATCGCAGAAGAGTTGGCAGCTGCGAAATGCAAGAGGTGAACAACAAAGTCTGGAGCCATATTTAATGCAGAATAATTGCAGTTTCTCGAGAGGGTTAATGGCATCAGTGGAACAGTAGAACACCATTCGTGAATGTTGAGTTGACGAAACGATATGGCGATCTGATTTGTTGCTGATTAATGCTTAAAAAAGCATTTGAACTTATTGATAAAAATAAAAACGTTCGTTCGCATTCTTGTGGAGCCCAATTAATACTCGCTATTGGAGCAATAGCATGGGAATATAGAAGAGAAGATGCCGGTTCTTAAAATGTCACTGTGCATGCGAGAGATTGATGTCTTTCATCCTTTTTCCTTTCATTCGCGAGTTGCTAGGGCTCTCCCCTCATCGTTTTCCCCACCCTTCTTCTCTCTCCTTCTTTCTATTACGAATTTGCCCTATTCCTAATCTTGATCTTATCATGAATTTACAGGGTGGGGCAAAAGTATTGTTACACTAATTTTTCATTATATCTCAGCAACGAATTGAGAGTATTAGTCCAGATTTCACTCAAATAGTGGTGTATACTGTGTGACCAAATTTTGACCCATAGTTCGATACTGGCTCATTGGGTGGAAAGGAGATGGCATATTTTCATAAGCGAAAAAAATTGATGTGCGCCGCTA